>OY282585.1:29868916-30310916 GCA_958298965.1 Chrysolina haemoptera | reverse complement strand
CAACGTTTCAGAATTTTTTTTTTTCGCCGTCACTGACATATTATGAGACAAGAATGATCAATGTTATTTCATTTAACATCTTTTTGTTTCCTTAAAGTTTTTCATTTACTTGTACGGTTCAGGAGCTACAAGGAAAATATTAATGCGAACATTATCCAGTATCGCATAACATAAAGAAATTTGATGAACAAATATTCTCACAAACTTCGAAGGGTGATTATTTGATAGTTTTCAGGACGAAAAGTTCATATAAATATATGTCCTGAATAGCTTGGTTTTCGAGATACATGGTGATAAAAATAATTTTTTTTCAATATTTTTTGGAGTAGACTTCGACATTTTCGAAAATAATCAGTTCAACTTAGGCGAGTACAATTCAATAGTAAGTACACATGATACAAAATAATTCAAGTTACGCGTGGGAAATATTGTAGCAGTAGGCGTATGCCATATGCCCCAATCTCACGAGTGTAGAAAATCACTTTTGCACAAGTAATGTACACTATTTTTCGTACGACCACGTGATAATATTATAGGTAGGTATCCCATTCAACATTAAGAACTAATCTTGATGCATTTTCATTGAAAAACATCAAGTTTGCTGTGACCCGAATTCGAAGAGAGTTCGATGCTTTGAAATCAAAAAATCATTTGTTAGCTGTTATTATTTAAAAAATACCAACCCCTTATCAATCCCAGCAGGTCGTCAATAATTTATTTGACTAAATGAAAAACATCTGAAAATAATTCACGATATTGAGAAAACTGAGATAGAAACATATATTTTTAATTTGATAACTCGCGAAGAAACTACCTGTCTTTCTTTTTGTCATTTAGCCATAACATGATCCAAGTCTATTAGTCTATGTATTATCTAGTTGAATTGGTGCATTGCAGAAAATGTTGTATTTATTTTGATATTAATGTTGTTTAGTTTAATAGATACTGTATATTTACTGAAAATGTAATTGACTCAGGTGAATGTGAAAAAAAAAACTGATAAATAAATAAGACTGTCAGACAGACAATATCCAAAGTCTGAAAATAAAATATAAGTTTAATTTCGTTTTTCAGAGACTAATAATAATAAGAGCGTTACAGGTAAACTTAAACATGGTCCTTCGAGTTTTTAAGAGAATCAGCACTTTGGAACAAGTAAGAATGGAATCTATCAAGAAGAAACAGCTTGAACAAGAATAATTGAAGAAGGAAAAGGGAATATTAGACTTGAAACTAGCTTTGAAATTGGCAGAGATAGAAGAAGGGAGTGAAAGCAGCGAGTTTTAGTCGATGCATGGGTCAAGGCAGCCTAACATAGAAAAATGGATAGACGGGAATTCTCCATGGGACATCAGGCAGGACACAAAAACATTCGATGATGGACAGATAAGTTATATTTAAGACAAAACGGTGAGAGATCAAATTACTATACCTCCGATAACAAGAATTTTACGAGACAATCTATGCCTGAAGATTTGCCCATATTTGATGGAAATCCACTTGAATAGCCTAATTTCATACACCAATATACAAAT
Organism: Chrysolina haemoptera; assembly: GCA_958298965.1. Taxonomy (NCBI): domain Eukaryota; kingdom Metazoa; phylum Arthropoda; class Insecta; order Coleoptera; family Chrysomelidae; genus Chrysolina; species Chrysolina haemoptera. The sequence goes on along the minus strand of OY282585.1, from coordinate 30,309,381 downwards.
TCTAATAACATTTGCGGATATTCAAATGAAGAAAATCAGTTCAGATTGCAAAAATGTCTGAAAGGGAATGCTAAAATCTTTACTGATTTTGCCACAAAACGTACAAAAAAATTATTGACTTACTTCAAGCTAGATTTGGACGAGCAGAGTATATAATATCAATGTTATTAGAGAAAATCAAGAAATATCCATTAATACGGGAAGACAAATTAGACTTGTTTATTGAGTTTTCTGATGAAATTAAGAATTTCGTAGCAACCATTAAGTCTCTGCAGGAGGAAGATCATTTACGAAATCCTATACTTCTGAATGAGATATTAAATAAGTTACCTACTTGTTATAAGCTTTCTTGGAAAGAACATGTATCGAAACAGCCAAAACCATCTTTAATATTAGTCGAATTTGCAAATTGGTTTGAGAAAAAAGCAAATTTAATATCTCAAATTCAGATTCCGAAAATGGATGACATCAAAAATGACAACCAAAAGTCAAAATATAAAAATAGAGACACAAAAGGTTGCTTTTGCTGCAACAGGGTGATTCATCATCTTAGTTCATGTCCTAAATTCATTGAAATGACTCCCGATGAAATATGGTCATTTATGACAAAAAGAAAAATGTGTTTTTCATGTTTGATGCCATTCCATAATGTGAAACAATGTAGAAAAAAAATGAATATATGGTATTCAGAATTGCAAAAAACCGCATCATAATCTCTTGCATAAAAACAATCAACAGACTAATGAAATTTCTACAAACAATGAAGAAACTTCAACGACTGTTGAAACAAACTGTCATATTTCTGCGAATTTAAGTGTTTTACTTAAAATATTGCCTGTTATTATAACTTATTGTAATAAAACAATTGAAACATATGCATTGTTGGATGATGCATCTACAATTACATTGATTGACCAAGACTTCGCAGATTCTTTAGGACTATCTGGTCCTCGTGAAACATTAAGTCTGCAGTGGACAAATGAAGATGTAGTTCATCATCAAAATCATTCACGGATAGTTAGTTTCACAATCAAAGCAAAACAAAATGATTCTAGTTTTCAATTACGACATGTGAGAACCACACAACTATCTTTGCCCAACACAAGCAATAAATGTTGATCAGTTGAAAAATCGTTATCCTTACATAAGTGACAACATAGTTTCTATGGAAGATGCTCAACCGAAGATCATAATAGGTCAAGACAAGTGGCCTCTTCTAGTCAACAGGAAATTGATCACTGGACCATGGAATGGACCTGCAGTGAGTAAAACACTGTTGGGATGGGTGCTACATGGAAACATTGTAGTCAACAGGAAATTGATCACTGGACCATGGAATGGACTTGCAGTGAGTAAAACACTATTGGGATGGGTGCTACATGGAAACATTGAAAATGGTGAGTGTACTCCACAATTCGTAAGTCATATTCGACACAACGGCATGCAGATTAAAGATGATTTGGATATCCTGCATGATTAAGTGATATTTCACAAAGACTGAAGATCAATTTTCGTGTACTTCTTTGTGTGACAATACAGTGTGAGCCCAAACCTATTTTTAAACGAAATTATGGCTATTTATTTAATTTATATTTATACGAAAGCTATTATGAGTACAATGAACTTTTCAGATTACATTTTCCAATGTACATACATTGTTAGACAAAGAACATCGATTCATGGAAAATACTTTTTATTACTAGTGGACTTTCTCTTGATTATCAATTCTCACATTCTATAGAGAATGATGACCAAATTTTGTGTTACCGCACAAGGAACCTAGGTTATCCCGAAAAGACGTATCCTTCGAACCTCCTAAAAGAAATCCAATATAGAAATTATTACATTCTTGATTTTTCTATAAAATGTCCAAAACGATTAGTTTTTTATTTGGCCCTAAAAGAGTTGAAGCAACTGCGATCGATCATATATGTGTCAATATACATCATTAGTATAACATAGCTAGATAACAAAATTGTCGAAATCGTAAAAAACTCGCAAATGACAGGCAGCAAATCCGAAGTGTCATTTGTTATTTGATTATATTACAGTGCTGGCCAATGAATTGTGAAAACGACTCTTTACAGAAACAGTATATGTATCAGAGACCGAATGAATAAATGGCCAACATTATTTACTTCAAAAGGTTCAAAAAATAGCTCTTTTCAGGAACAGTGAAAAGTTCAGTGTATTGAACGAAATAAAATGAATATTGACCCATGAGACTTTTTTATAGTTTTTTAAAGAATTCGTCTTTTTGTCGTCATAGACAGACACAGTGTTGACGAAACTTGATCTTCTTTCTTTGTCAAATACTAAATCCGGATATCAACAATGAATACACTCGTATCATCTCCCAAAATTCAACAAAATTGTTTGCTCCCTGTGCAGGCAGATTGTAAAATGTTTTCAAAACAATTCATCTTCTAGAAAATCAACGAAAAGGCCACACTCGGGTGCGAAGTCAGTAAACAGGTTTCAGAAATGTGCGTTTTCCGCCTCATCGGAAACAGAAAAACTCTCCATGAAACCAACTCAGTTAGAAAACATCATGTGCAAATTACCGCCAACAATTTGAAGCTGCAGCAAAGGCGAACGGACGAAATGCAGGAGAAAGAGCTATAGCATTAACACTGGCGTTGCGTGGAGAAGCAACGAATATTTCACAAACTCTTACGGCAGAAGAGCAGGAGGACTACAAGCAGCTAATTAAACATCTAGAATCACGGTATGGACAGACACATCTAGAATTACGGTATAGACAGACCCATCTAGAACAAGTATACCAGTCACTTCTCAAAAACCGCTTCCAGAAATCAAGCGAATCCTTGCAGGAATTTGAAGCCGACTTTGCTTGCTTGGTTCGTCTTGCATATTCAGCAACCTTGGAAAAGGTAATGGAAAGACTAGCGGTTTAGGCATTCTTGGATGGACTTCGCGACCAGGAAACCGGACAAGCATTGACACTAGCTCGTCTAATACATGTCGGGGATGCACTGGCATGTGCTTTGGAATATGAGGCTGCAAAACAATGTGGCAAGAGCCAAAGTGAGGTCCGGACGATGGAAGAAAAACCACAGGAGCCTGCTACTGTAGAAGCTGCCATTAGGAAAGTAATGAAGACAGTGTTGCCCGAGAAGAGACTGGTAAGATGCCGGAACTGTAGGAAACTTGGACACGTTCGTAGCCAATGTCCAACTCGCAAGAGGTCGAGATCAACGGGGGCTGTTGAGAAAGGGCAATCGTCGTCCTATATACAGCTAGCCCCGGTTAACAACGCATCTGTCGCTGTCCTCCGACAGAACGAAGGAGCCTCCGTAGACGGTTTCATCAACAACAAGTCTTGCAAAATGCTGCTAGATACAGGTGCGACTAGGACTTTTCTTGGAACTTCATTTGCCATAACACCGGCAATAATTGAAACGTTGACTTGAAAGTTACGCACAGCTACAGGGGAACCAGCCACAGTGTGTGGTGAACTACTGATTGAGCTGATTCTGGGGAGCCCTAAACTGGAACATTAGGCGTTGGTAGCTGATATCGAGGACTGCGCAATAATAAGAATGGACATTATGAATTCAAAAAGGTTCAAGCAGAAATACTGATCAAATTCGCACCCTCAGACCTTCCAGCAGTTCATGGCCTTATACTCAAATTGGCAGAAAGTTACACATGGGGTAACTCAAGATAGCACACTGCGTGGCAGAAGACCTCCAGAAACTGCGGAAACATAACCCATAAGTTGCAGATTCCTACAGTTGAAGAAGGGCCAGAGGAACATCAGCTACCTGGTAACCAAGAAGCAATCACAAAATAAACCGTCCTAGGAAGACGTCTGGGAGAGTCTCACTAGACAAAAAGATACGATGCTGAACCAAAATCCCATGGACCTGGCAATCCCAAAATTGTCCTGTGGGCTTGATGACTGGATTGAAGAGTCATCAGAAGCATGTTGAAAACGATATTCAGATCCAGCAGAATTAAGATTTCGGTGTGCTGTAACCATCTTCAACGGCCGAACAGAAAGACTGTGGAGTGCTACTTCCATCGGACTGTACGGTGCAGATATGGGGAGTGCTGCAGGTACCGACACACTCCAAAGATGCTATTTCAGGACGAAATGTCTCTAGGAAGGGGGCAATGTGGAGTATGCATCCAACTCGAAGAGGCTGACCTCACCGCTCAACGCCACGATGAACACATTCCATTCGGTGTGACTCGAAGTCCAGAAGCAAGGTGGAGGATTCTAGTGCAGACGGGAAAGTCTCTCCGCAGGTATATAAGAGCGTGTCCCCAGCCGGAATTAGGAAGTATAGGAAGATTCAGATATTAAAAATAAATATAGTCCAGTGATTGTGTACATAAATTAGCGTGTTATGCATTATAAGTGTTGGAAATATATATTTTCAGAGTGAAATTGTGAAAGTTCTTTACAGTACTATCGTTTCAAATAAATTCACCTCAATTATAATTAAATGAATATACCGGAATATTGTGAATATTTATATTATGTAAGTACTTTCCTACGCACATCATCGCTACGCCATCGTGTGGTTACAAACAACATAATTTGTTTCTCGAAATCGAACGAATTTGTCTTTTGATAATCACCAATATACTTGTAACCGTCGCGTTTGAACTCGTTGGAAAGAACATGGCACTGGATACATGTATTCCTGGATAACGAGTGACTTTGAATATATCAATTATGGAGTACATAGTTACAGGATGAGGCGGAAAACGCACATTTCTGAAACCTGTTAACTGACTTCGCACCCGAGTGTGGCCTTTTCGTTGATTTTCTAGAAGATGAATTGTTTTGAAAACATTTTACAATCTGCCTGCACAGGGAGCAAACAATTTTGTTGAATTTTGGGAGATGATACGAGTGTATTCATTGTTGATATCCGAATTTAGTATTTGACAAAGAAAGAAGATCAAGTTTCGTCAACACTGTGTCTGTCTATGACGACAAAAAGACGTATTCTTTAAAAAACTATAAAAAAGTCTCATGGGTCAATATTCATTTTATTTCGTTCAATACACTGAACTTTTCACTGTTCCTGAAAAGAGCTATTTTTTGAACCTTTTGAAGTAAATAATGTTGGCCATTTATTCATTCGGTCTCTGATACATATACTGTTTCTGTAAAGAGTCGTTTTCACAATTCATTGGCCAGCACTGTAATATAATCAAATAACAAATGACACTTCGGATTTTCTGCCTGTCATTTGCGAGTTTTTTACGATTTCGACAATTTTGTTATCTAGCTATGTTATACTAATGATGTATATTGACACATATATGATCGATCGCAGTTGCTTCAACTCTTTTAGGGCCAAATAAAAAACTAATCGTTTTGGACATTTTATAGAAAAATCAAGAATGTAATAATTTCTATATTGGATTTCTTTTAGGAGGTTCGAAGGATACGTCTTTTCGGGATAACCTAGGTTCCTTGTGCGGTAACACAAAATTTGGTCATCATTCTCTATAGAATGTGAGAATTGATAATCAAGAGAAAGTCCACTAGTAATAAAAAGTATTTTCCATGAATCGATGTTCTTTGTCTAACAATGTATGTACATTGGAAAATGTAATCTGAAAAGTTCATTGTACTCATAATAGCTTTCGTATAAATATAAATTAAATAAATAGCCATAATTTCGTTTAAAAATAGGTTTGGGCTCACACTGTATTGTCACACAAAGAAGTACACGAAAATTGATCTTCAGTCTTTGTGAAATATCAAACTCGGATATAAACAAGGAATCCACTCATTTTGCTAACTGTATAAATACGTTACAAAAAGGAATTCAGAACAGTTCGTTGGCTCTATTTACAAAACATGCTTCGAGAAAGTCAACGAAAACCCCACTTTTGGGCGAGAAGTCAATAAACGGGTTTAAGAAAAAACGCGATATTTGCCTCATCCTGTAAGTACACCATAATTGGCATATTCAAAGTCAAACGATATTTTACATAGAATGTTATATCAAAATAACAAGGAAAATCCACTCGCAGAAAGTATTTTGCAAAACTGGCGTTAGAGATTCAACCCATTTTTGCAGCTCACCCTGTAGAGCCAGGAAAAAAGTGTGATGAAGTTGCTTCTTTTGACCTCAATGATATATCCAAAAATCACCTGAATCGCGCCAGAGACGAGAGCTTCAGTTACAGTTGATACGTCAAGAAGAATACTTCGACCACACTGAAGAAGACTGCCGCAGTTGCAGTTGAAACGTTTGGAGATTTCAACCAAAGACCACAGAAAAACCAGGAAACCAACCAAGACATTAAGGCCAGCCGTGAAATTCTACATTCCTATATCTTTTTATGTATGTTGGTAAAGTGAATATTATTATATTATTAGAATTTTTAGTCAATAATTGCCATTGAACCCAAAACAAGTAATTTAGACCAGGTAGTTTCCAATACTTGAAGTAAACAAGTGAGTAGATAATTTGAGGTAGATAGAATAGCAGGTTAATTCAAATTGATAATGAGTACAAATAACAACTCAGATGAGTATTGAGTATATATACAAAGAGAATGGGATAACTAGTGTAGTAAGCTTATAGCTCTTGAGAATGCTAACTTTGTTGGTAAAACGCGCGTCGACTGAAAGTGACGTAGTTTTGGAGTTTTGGGTAGCTTCTATTTCTTGAATTGTATTCAAACCAAAGATTCGAAATATTCATTTATTCGGGTATCAACAGTGTGTAAAAAATTACTAACACTTACACAATTGATGTTTTTACGCCACAGTCCACTCGGACGAATTGTTCATTAATCAATTCAATAATAATAACTCTGTTGATTTTTTTCTGTAGAATCGATTGGTGTTACCAAATTTATCCTATCATGATGGTAAGTGGGAGAAAAAGTATAAAACGCCTATTCATGAAGTAAAATCATAATAAAGTATATAAAAACAGATTCTGGGACAAATAACCGAAAATTTCATAATTAGCTATCCAAAAAACAAATGAGGTAACACCAAATTACCAAGGAGGCCTCAAAACGTGTACTCAACAGCCCCTAGACGGTCGAACTATGATTATCGACAACTCAAGCTGAAATGATTATATATTTTGACTACTGATCGACAGATAATAAAATTATACGCTTGATAACGATCAGGGATATCATACCAATTAAAAGGTTGTTTTCAAATTAACAATTCAGACAATGGAAGTTCGAAATAAAAATAATGAAAATAATGAGATAATTTCATTTATCAACGCCTCAGCTTTTTAGGCAAATATTTCCCAATAGTTAATAATGACGTAATTTCGACTTACCTGACAGTGGAGGTCGTCCTATTAGTAGTTCGACTTGATGTATATTTATTAAAATACTTTGTTGGGATAATTGCAACTAAAAAGAAAAAAGGAGCAACATGTGCTTGATAGATTAGTGAAAAAGTCCTTCAGAAACAAAACGATTCAGTAAGTATATTGACATTATCTAGGTACTCATCAGCTCTATGTGTTACGATATATATATATATATATATATATATATATAAAATTGAATTTTCAAGTTATGTACAAATAAGTTGTCTAGAATTTGTCAATTAATCATGGAAAATGTAAATAGTCAACCTTAATAAAACCATTTATAACGATGAGTATTCAGAAAAGAACGGCATCATTATTGCACCGATTGGACCGACCGGTGCGCGGAAAGTTCAAAACAAAAGCTATGATTAAAAAGACGTAAAATTCCATTACTAGAGCCCAGTCAGCAGTTGTCTGCGGGTGGCAAAAATGTCCTGCCCTAAGACAGCGAAGATTTTTCGCCTTGGGAGGCAACTATCTAGCATCCGGTGCGGCTACCCGGGCCATGTCATTACTCGGACTCGTTAAAAAGCACACTCAACCTCCTAATTGGTCTAGTATAGCCGACCTGACAGTTCAAATAACTCGGAGCATCGTTTGTTTAAGCCGCTAAGGATACATGATGTAGCCAAAAATCTCGACGGGTCCCATGAACAAACAACGAATCAGGAACACCTACAGTATTTTGGAACTATCAGGAGTATACTGATTTGATACAGTCAAATTAGATTGCTGATTTGCCATGGTGTGAATGAAATATTCGATTCTGAAATTAATAAGATGACAGAAAATTTGTTAGAAATCTCTTTTCGTGGTTTGTTATTTGTTTTCATTTATTGAATAAGTGAATATAGAAATTTCCTACACAATTTTCCGGCATGAAAATGTTCTTCAATGAACTGTTAGTAGAGGTCCCAAACATCAGGAAATCACAATAATCCGTTTTGTAATTTTTCCAACAGTAAAAACACAATAATAATCTAATACATTATTTCGAAGAGCAGTTATTGAAAACACAATGCTATAATGTGTTTTTGTTACTTTTTCAGATGAAACTTTTCCAAAACGATTCATTATGTGTCAAGAATACCGAACAATCCTAGCTGTCGGCCGCTTACTAGATGAAGTCTGGTTTTGAGGAACAGGCATTTGATAAAAAAGGCTGCACCTTTTCTATCGCTGTCAAAATCACTCAGACGTCATATTCAAATGAGATTCCTTCTGCAGGAGTTGATTTATCAAAAGGGATATTTTTATTTTGTCAACTTTTGTTCATCGAACCAATACCATTCAACTCTGACTAAAAATATTTATGAATTATATTGAAGTCCTCTACTTTTCGTAGGGCTGTATCCAGTTATGAATACGAAATAACAAATACACTTATCATTATCACAAGCTTTTATTTAACTTGTCCTGTTGTACTATGTAAAATACCTATGCATGTTTGGGTGAAATCTTGCAACTGATTTTTGACTCACTCCTAGTTATCCGAATAACTTGAAATTTGGCAGGTCTCCATAATTCCTGTGACAATGCATTAGGAAATTTTTGTTAGAGAAAAATAAAAAATGGTGGCTCCAATATGGCGGATGAGTTTTGTGATTATGGTCGGATTAGATTCTAAATTAGTATGTGGGGGTTTTTGGGGTCGGAGATATGGATTTTTTGTCAAAATTAATGAATTCAATATGACGGCTCCTATATGGCGGACGAGTTTTGAGACTATGGTCCGATTCGTTTCTAAATTGGTACGAGCGGGTTTTTCGATTCAAAAGCTTACCTCGCAACGTTACACATTACACATCTAAAGAAAAATTTTTTTTTAGAACTTGCCTTTAAAAGTTTTTTTTTTATTATTATATTATTATTCGACATTTCGACATTTTTCGACCGATTGAAATTATTTTTTTCATCAGGTAGACATTCGAAAAGTCTACCATGATACCAAATTTCATGGACGAATCGTTGAATATATGCAGCAGAGGTGTTTCTTACCACTCACTCACACTTCACAGTACGTAGAGAGAAATACCATATCCATTCCAGCCGATATCTTAGGTTTCAGTTTTTTACTGCTTCTTTATATTCGGACTGTGTGAGTGATTGCATGTTAGTATTATTTGTTAAATGAATATCAATTGCACAGTCAGAATATGAATGATATGATTTTTGTTCAAAAATATGAATATGATATTCATAAAATCTGTTGTGGAATCATCTGCGGCTGAAAGACAAACTTCAGTCGCTATTTTTCATCTCCTTTTTTCAACATGACAGGTTTATGTCAATGAATAACTTTAAATATTTTCATTATTTCCATCCTCGATATGTTTAATTGCTTCTGAAAAGCCTGCTTTCCAATTCTTTCAATCTACCTGATGAGCTTGGCAAAGCGAAATAGATCTCATCGACAAAAATGTATTGAAGATTAAATGCGAGAGAAGCGAACCTTGCATCAATGAAATGAACGATTTCTGTGAGTGATATTTTTGAATAACATTAACTGACAATCACACTGATAGATATTCGGTCGAAGTCCTATTCCACCACAGCAAAAAATAACTTCAGGTATAATAATTGAAATGCATTCTGAGTCATCAGTTGTGATCAGATTCTGAAAAAAAGATGGATGGTATAATAGCAGAACAAATTTTGGATAAAATTAGGAATAGTAATAGACCGGGGGATGATGGCAGATTTTGAGACACGATTTTACTCAGTATGCCTTTTAGAGGACAATATTGTCCGTATATCCTCATGATGATGAGGCACGAATGAAAGAGTCGTCCTGGGTTTTTCCTATTGAAAAATTATTCGTCATTTGTTCGAAGAATATGTGTTTCGCTACGATTTCAATCAGGCCGCTATGTGTTTTGTAATGAAATAACGAAAATAAAATACTCAGAAAACCATTGGCATACCGTTAGGGCGGGTCCGAAGGGTTGGTATGGTCACGTGAATCTGTATGAGAATAAGGAAATTTTCCATGTTTTCAAACAGGCTGCCATTGATAAGTGTATAAGTTGTTGTTTTGAAACTACTAAAATATGGCATACCGATTGAGTACGCCTAAGTAATTTTAACACTGCAAACATTTTGAACAGTTATGGAATATTATTCCGTGATTTTACGCAGTATACCATTTCATTTTCATTAAGTTTATGGTAATGTATATGAAATTGGCATATCGTTTGAGACAGTAAAAAGTACAGTCATATGCAAAAAATATTGCAACATATAAACAAAAATTTCTGTAAATGTATTTGGAGTATCAAAATAGATATGACCTGTGTAAGAGAAACGTGATAATTTTAGTATATTACATTACCAGTGCAAAAAGTGCTATTTGTCAAAATCACTTTCGGACAATTAATGTATATACACTATTTTTCCTACGACCACGCTATAATTTTACCGAATAATATCGATATTATTGACATGGGTGCAAGAAAATCTATCAAAAAGGCTGACTGAGAACTAACTTCATCTATGTTACATAATTATTTTCAAATGCAAAATATTTTCTTTACGAATAATACCTACTAGATCAAAATCATGATTAAACATACGTATGTTACACAGAAATATATGCGATCAGATAGCTCAGTTGGTATCGTGTTGAATTTGCAATGCGTAGTACTCGGTTATTTGCTTATAGCCTTTTCCGGGACTGCGGTGGGATTCTGTGTGCTATAGAATTCTATTGTCGATAGAAAAAGTGAGATAACATTATGGTTGAATTCATGGGAGAGAAAGAGACAAAACTGTCGACAATAGAATACTATGGTACAAAGAATCCCACCCCAGTACTGAAACATCGTGCCTCACAAACTATGAGGTTCCAGTTGTCTGTAGTGAATGAGATGACAACAGTGACAATACACGCATATGCAATGCAGGAGGCAGATCTAATTCAGTTACCGCTGTTATTCTATTGAAGTATGACGTTTTCGCTCAGCAGCGAAGTTACTTACCAGCGCCCTCTCGAGCACTCGAGGGCTAACAACAGTCGGGGTACCGTGGGGCACACCTGCTGAGACTAGAACAGAAGTTTGTTTCTTCAATGAAATATTGTTTTCAGAATTGTGAATTTATAGGAAAATAATTTCAATTATTTTTATTTATTGTGTCCGTAGTAGGTACATGGGATTGATTACGAGCGAAGTCAACTTTTTTTTGAAATTGAAAATAAAATATTCACATTCAAATAGTTTTATATTCCGGTATAATTATGGAGTACAATAAATATCAAATGTAAATTAAAAAAAAAAGTGAAAACGTGAACACAACATCCAACTACTATTAATGATGCTAGTCATTATTTTATGAGCAAGACTCATAAAAAAGAACATGAGCGTCTCCGCTCACTAGTGATCCGATTGTAATTGGAGTCACACGCGAGTCATTATACTCGTGACAGATGTTTTCATAAGGGTGTCTACAGTAAGCTGTGTAGTGTCCACCAAAGAATGTTCCACTGTGATTGCACAAAGCATACAGGTTGTAACGATGAGGTGTTGTATTGTTTGCTGCATAGTTGCTCATATCGAATCCTTCCACAGGATTATCAATTGTAACACAATTTACTATTGAAATTTTCTGGAGAAAAACGTTTCAGATGGATCACTAGAATTTTTGGAAATTTATGAATTGATATAGACTTCGTGCATTTCCTTCTCTTTTCGCAATTGGAATAGAAAGGTTTCTCGTCATCATCCAAATAGTTTTTGAATCAAATATTAATATTACGTTAGAAAATCTGAATTGGAATTATATATTTGTCAGCCTGACAGCGGTAGATCTAAACAAATTATGTATTTGACAGCATTTCCGCAGGAGTGCGGAAAGTAACTTTACGCACATGTGCGGAAAATACTCTCCGTGAGACTGTACAGTGCGATATCCTTTACTTTTTCATATGGTCGTAGGAAAACTCAGTTCCAGCATTGTTTCTGAAGTCACGATTCAGGCATAATAAAAATAGCGAATGATGCACTTATAGAAGTGCCTTTAGAGCACTCGTAGCGTTCAAACTCGTGGTAGCATATAAGTTTATGATAAAAGCTGTTAAGAAAAAAACACAGATTACGTTTAATTTAATTCAAAAATTAAGTCGTGGAAAAGCTATACTGTACAATAAATATACAGATAAAAGGGAAGTAACATATAACGCTCCTACGATGGCAATGTCGGAAAATTAAAATAGTAAATTTTATTGCATTTTTTAATGTGATAAACCCGCACTAGTTGTATGCCATTTTTATTTTAACGAAGTGAAACACTAACTCTATTTATAAACCAAGAGGCATATAGATGTTTTTTTTTCATAATTTTGCAATTTTTTTTACAATTCTTTATACAGAAAACTCGCACAACTTGTATGCCAATTTTTATTTCATCTCCATATACCATGCTTATAATAAAAACAGAAAGGCGTACTGCTTAAAAACATGGACATTTTAAAATTTATTTTGCAACTTCATTTTCATTTTTTAGTATGACGAACCCGCACAACTCGTATGCCATATTACATATCAACAATGCAGGAGAAAAACTTTTGCATTACAAAAAATTTTGTACTGATTAAAATCACTGAATGTTATTCCATACCTGTTCAAAATGTTTGCAGTGTTAACAGTATTTAGGCGTACTCAATCGGTATGCCATATTTTTTCAAGCGGTTTCAAAACAACAACTTGTACACTTATCAATGGCAGCCTGTTTAAAAACACGGAAAATTTCCTTATTCTCATACAAATTCACGTGACCATACAAACTCTTCGGACCCGCCCTAACGGTATGACAATGATTTTCTGAGTATTTTATTTTCGTTATTTCATTACAAAACACATAGCAGCCTGAATGAAATCGTAGCGAAACACATATTTTTCGAACAAATGACGAATAATTTTTCAATAGGAAGAACCCAGGAAGACTCTTTCATTCCTGCCTTATTATCATGAGGATATACGGACAATATTGTCCTGTAAAAGGCATACTGAGTAAAATCGTGCCTAAAAATCTGTCACCATCCCCTGGTCAATAAGGTGGAATTGAAGCTAGTGAGGCTAATATTTTACTAAAAATAGAAAATTTAAAATTTAGAGTGAATTACCGTGAGCAAGAGAATCAGGCATTTGAGGGAAAAATTGGGCAGCTGGAAAAAAACGGAAAGCTGAATAATATCATTGCCTAACGAAAATATAACTTTGGGATATATCTGCATGGAGCTTAATTATATTCACGCCTTGTCCTCAATGAATACACTGTGTAGTTTCCCCGTTTCCTGCCAAATCTACCACAATATATACCCCGCTCTCCCCTAAACCCGCCGTGTTGCTATGCTTCCGGCCATATTTACGTGTCATTCTCACGTTTTTGTGTGAAGTGTATACGTCTCGTCTCGCGTTTGCTCGTAAAATTAATTATTATTGTGTAAGAAAAACGAAGGCAGAAACTATTGATCAGTTCAACGGTATCACAGTAGTACATGTTTCGAACCTGTATAGGTTCATGATCAGCTAAGTTTAAATTCTACAATAAAAGGAGAACAGTGTAACATTAGTAATCTGAAACAGTATAATATTACTCACATGTAGAGGGAACATTTTTATATAGAAACTTTAATGAAAGTAAAAAATAAAAAGGATCATCTGTCAAGATAGCTTAACGTCAAAATTGGCATAAACCGATGACATAAGAAAGCTTACCCACAAAACACAGATGGAGGAGAAACAAAAAGCAAATGGTCACTTTCATAAGTCACAGAGATAAAGGCTCTAATCTAATCCTATCTTATCATTTCCTACTGTTATAAAATAAAATGAGATACAAACACCAAGCCTCCCTATTTTTACTTTTCACAAATTTTAAATAAAACATATGTTGGCTTTTGTGCCCACTTAACCCTTATTGGGAACATGTAGTAACTCATTTTTTTATTTTTTTACTTTAAAGTTTCTATTTGTTGTTGTCAGCCGATTAAGATACCATGGGTATGGTATACACGGGGCTATTGCAGTTAACAATTGACAAACTCGAGTTGATAGACGCCCCGAACATTGATAGTAAGTAGTTCTTTCACAATAAAAATACCATGGGCATGATATATCATAATCAACAAGGTGCAAGTCAATGATCGACTATAATATTTAATAGATGCCCAGACAAGTGTTGTAAGAATGGCAGTGAAAGAACCATGGGTATGGTAGGCATAATTATTTTAACAGTAAACGACTATCACAAATTGATAGACTTACCAAAAATTCACAATAAAGATACCATTGGATGGTATATTTTTATTAAAAAGGGCTGGTAATTATACGACTTTCATGATAAGATAGATGCTCCGAAGACTAAGATGGCAAGAAGTTAATTAAAATTTTGATAAATATATCTCTGAGGCCGCCATCTCTCAGTGTTTCATGTCCCATGCGACACGTGTTTTTTTTTTGCCTGGCACTTGCATAACGTCGAATTGTGATGGAGAATCTTCAAACGAACTTAGCTAAGTGAAGTTCGGTCATAATTATATGAAACGCCTTGTCCATCATACCCGTCCTTAAACCCTACCCATGATTATCTCCCGTTCTCCCCTAAACCCATCGGGAGAACGGGGTACATGCGAGCTTTAAATATTGTGGTACATTCGGCATGAAACGGGGAAACTACACAGTTAAATCATCTCGGACTAGTCGTTTCAGTTAATTATGATCGAACTTCACTTAGGTAAACTCGTTTGACCTTATAATAATCTGTTAGGCGTTGCAGTCAAAGATACAACAGACATAAACAACTTCTACTGCTTTCCCTGGAAAACAGACAAACGTCCTATTAATATAGGATGTCTTTTGCATCTCAAGAAATTGGAAATATTTCAAAACTGCAAGAAACCAAGATGAAGTAAGATATCAATAGCTCACGATCTAACGGAGTATCAACGCTACGAATATCAAAGATTGAGAAAACACCTACATTAGAAGCGTCAGAAAAACAAAACTTGTCACATTAATTAGGTATCCCACACACTACAAATGAGTGCTGGTATTCTGCAGGGATCCGTTCAAGAACAAATACTGTTTCTTCGTCATATCAATGATTTGTTGGAGGCTACTTCATGTCCAGTGCACAGCTTTGCGAACCTTCAGGTATACCGCTTTCCCTTCCAAAGTTTCGATATCAGCCAGTCAAAGCAGAATTGAATGGGGAAGAATCGTTTAAATACAGAAATCTCAGAATGGGATCCAGTAAACTTGGTAAAATTCAATGCGAACGAGTCCCAAGCAAGTATTTTCTCTAGAAAGACCGATCTCACAGTGGTCAACGTAACTATTTTAGTACTATACAGGGTGTAACATAAGTACGTTAAAATATTCAAGTGACGTATTCCTGAGACAATTTTAAGAAAAAAGTCTAAATAAACTTGTGTCCGAAAATACTTCGTTTCGGACATACGGGGTGTTGAAATTGAATTTTCTTGTACGCTTTTTAAAAATAAATTTTGCAAAAAATAAGTTATTTGCACGAAATTTGGTACCCGGGGTTTTTTTGACGTGGGAAATCATAATTTTGTATTATTTTTCATGTTACATCTAGATAGCGCTGCGTACGCTGTTATTATTTATTTCAACTAGCCCTAACATTCTTGACAGTAAACTTTAAGTACTTTTCATAAAAAAATCTTATTTCCATACCTTTTCCAATTAAAAAAGATATACTTCCTCAACATCGCTGGAGGTGAAAAATTGCAACAGTCTGTATCTCGAAAACGAATAATTTTTCGATAAACATTTTATAGGAAAAAAGTTGTTTATTTTGACGAGATCTACCACATACTCAGTTTTTGTAATGTTCTCAGCAACTTCACTTAGCGCCCTAGGAGCTAAGTAACATACATCAATATAGAAAATTATAAATATCTCGAAAACGATCACCTCCAGCGTTGTTGAGGAAGTGTACTTTTTTTACTTGGAAAAGGTGTGGGAATAAGGTTTTTTCCTGAAAAGTACCAAAAGTTTACTGTCAAAAATGTTAGGGCAATTTGAAATGAATAACTCTAGATGTTACATGAAAATTAATACGAAATTATAATTTTGCACACCAAAAAAACCGCGGGTACCAAATTTCGTGCGAATAACTTATTTCTTGCAAAATTTAATTTCAAAAAGCGAAAAAAAAAATACAGTTCCAACACCCTGTATGTCCAAAACCAAGCATTTCCGGACACAAGTTTATATAGACTTTTTTTCTTAAAATTGTCTGAGGAATACGTCGCTTGAATATTTTAACGTATTTATGTTACACCCTGATCCATACCAATGAAATCTTCCATTCCAATGATAGGTATCACTATCAATCAGCAGTGCCATTTTATGGAAAAACCATACAAGTTTCATCGCCAAAAGTAAGAAGTATTCCGCTTCCCATCAATATCAAGATCATCAATCGTTACACGGTTAGCGGTTCCATCGAGATTGACCTGTCGAGCTCAGTCCTCATATCTATATGCCGTTAGTTTGGAAACATGCCAAACATCTCTTCACCAGGGCTCGTTCTTTCAACGAATGGCAAAGCTTTGAAGAACACCAATTCCTACTTACTTTCTCTTAGCTCTCACGATCTTTTCTGAACAATACAGGCGTTTCATTTTCGTGGGAACCACGATTATGTTGTATATGTCATGAATCCGACTTGTCCTAGTCCCTAAACCTAAACCTAAACACACATCGAAACTTTGGGATTCTGTCTGAAAAAGAGCCATTTACAAACTCGCTCACTTCTCTGGAACACCGCATGTAGGTTAGCGGTTCCATCGAGACTGACCCGTCGAGCTCAGTCCATATCCACATCCATATGCCGTCACTGGAGAGATACCAAGTATCACTTTCCCTTGGCTCATTCATCCAACGAAAATAAAAGCTTTGGAAGTCACTGCCTCGGGAAGAGTTCTCTGAGGCATACACCCTGCAGAAATTCAATTCACACCTACGTTTCCTAGGCTCTCACGATGTTCTCTGAACATTATAGTATTTTATAGGATGGTTAATAAGTAATTATTTTTTCTACGGCAGTGCCTAAACTAAGCGTTTACACGCTGTGAAAAGTGCGTTAAGTGATACTTTTCGGAACAAGTTCGTGAAAAAATCAACAGTTCGTAAAAACATCAACTGTGCGTAAAGTAATTTTTAACACACTGTTTATACATTTATGCATTCTTGAAAAATACAGTATTTTGTGTCAAATTTTACTCATAGGTCATCATTTGATAATACGCCGAAAATTCATAGCATTCAAATTAATTATACCAATTGTTTCAAGTTGGCAATATAATAAATGTCGTCGAAAAAACTGCGTCTCATTCATCAAACTTCATGCAACTACAAAAAAGTATTACTTTACGGACTTGTATCATTAATAACTATTGTTTCATTCAAATAATGTTCGCACTTCCATTTCACTTTTCGCATTGGTGTATTGACGTTTGAAGTGTTGTTTTTTACATTAAAATCTATCCAGAGCGCCACAGCAAAAAAAATCAATAACCGTCCCCTACCAAGAGGTACACTCTTATGAGGTATTATAATTTTTTTATACGTCAAGATTTTTCCAGTCAGGCCCTGTCTCCGAGGCCCCGATACATCCGGAGGGCGCGCTGGTGTCTACCCAGATAGCCACTCCCCATGTTCGTGGGGTGAGTGATTACTGGGTCCAAAAATCATGTGCCTGAGTAGACGGAGTGAGCCAAGGTTGACAACCTTCTGCATATTTCCGGCTGATATTTCTGCCGCATCACGGCAAACCGGCATGATTTTTAGATTAGAGAGCAGTGTGTCCATCATTTGTCCATAAATACCTCCCAAGAGGTTATCTTGAACGCTGGAAAATAGCGACTAAAGTCTGTCTTTCAGCCTCAGATGATTCAACAATAGATTTTATGAATGTCCCATACATATTTTCAAACAAAAATCAAAATGCAATGCCCATGATAATTTTATATCAAAAAATAACTTTCAAGGTGTTACCGCAGAGGAAATATTTTCATCATTTCCATCCTTGATATGTATAATTGCTTCTGAAGAGCATGTTTTCCAATTCTTCCAATCTCCCTGTTGAGCTTGGCAAAGTGAAATAGATTTTCGTCAACAAAAATGTATTGGGAATTAAATGCGATTTCTGTGGGTGATATTTTGAATAAAATTCTCCCAATCTAATTTATTTAAAGAATTTTCCATTGAAACTAACTAAAGATAATTCTTTTCACAATATCTATCAGGTGTAATTCAATGTCCAGCGCGGCTTTAGCCGGGGAAGTATTTGTGTTTTGTTAGATATTACCAAAAAATCAGAATTTTTATTTTTTCAATTTTCAGAGAAAATGTTCCCCTTTTCAAAATGAATGATACGATTTTTTGTATGTAGAGTAAATAGAAACGAAAAGTGTTGCAAATATTTCAGCAGTCCCATTGTTTTCAAGGTTTTTTCCTTCACATTCACAGTTACCAATACCTACTCTCATTGAAAAATTATTCATCATTCGAAAAATTCTATAATTCATTTATAACGGTACATATCTTATTTGAATTTGTTTAATAAACAATCTCTGTTCTAATCAGGGTTTGGAACCTTTTTCTCAAACTGTTGAATTGTTCTGGATGATAATCTGATATAGATCTTGACTTCCTAAATCGTTGATTTTATTGCAATAAGTTTTTTATTCATTTCGTAAACCAAATCTTATATGCCTTGTTTCTTGATTGTTCTTGATTGTTCTTTTGTACGACACACCTGCAGTGGAGTGACTGTCAGAACTGAAAACTAAATCCAACTTTCAACACCAGCATGCTGGTTCCTCTCATAATACATGCCTTCGGTAATCTGATGATCCCTTCATAAAGTGAAAAATGTTGGCAAGTAGAAAAAAGTCAACAAAATCTTCAAAGGATTGAAGATAAAGGACGTTTTCTATTCGAAAGCAGACAAAGGCAATAAAGTGGAGATTATTGATAAATTCGAATATCAACAAAGAGTAGATTACCTCAATGAAACGGTCCATACAAACAGTTGACTAGAAACCCACTGCCCAAGATGGTTTCAGACCAAAAAGAAAAGTACAGCTTTTGATTACGAATTTACAAAAAAATATATCGTCTACCCAAGATTCACAAATCTGAAACTCATCTCGTCGATGGGGTCCTCAATATACAAAATAGCGAAATGGGGCACAAACGAGTTAGAGAATCTTCCAGTAGGACTACCAAGCTTGAATGTGGAAAACTTACTAAGAATTTACTGACCGGATTAGTAACGTAAAACTTAAATAAGAAGAAACCTTGATATGTTTTGATGTGAGTTCCTTGTTTCCAAGTGTCCCAATTCACAAAACCCAAGAGTATCTGAGCGAGTTACTGGTGACACACAGTTACAAAAACGAAATAGTCTGATGAAGCCTCGCCAGACTTCACCGTCAGTTCAATACATGCTTTTACGAACAACTTGAAAGTATGTACATCCATGGTAACATCTGTCTCTCTTAATAGCCAATTCGTTAATGAGTAGGTTTGAGATCAAATCAATAAGAAAATTCAGTTTAATTTTTACAGTTTGGGTTAGATATGTTAACGACGTGTTCGCTATCTTCCTTAAAAAAATGGTCGACGTGGAACGTTTTGTTTCAGAATTGTATAGCTAGTTTCAAAACATACCGTTCACGTATTAAACTGCGAAAAAAGTTATTTTTAGATATATTAGTAATTAGAAATGACCAAAATCAGCGATGTCTACAAAAAGGACAAGAGTACATCCAGATTCATCTCATCATTTTACATAGCACATAATGGCGGATTTGAATTTTTTGGTGGATCGACTCTTGTCGTTTCCATTCAACAAGGACTGAAAAAAGTAATTATTATGGTTGAGCTAAACTGGTATTCTGTGGACTTGGTGGACACACTGATTAGGAAACGTTTGAGAAAACGCTTTTTGTCTTTTCAGAAAAAGAACCCCCATATCTATCGTTATCTCACACGAACCTCGATTTACTGGAGGTTTCGACGGCACTTTCAGTACCCTCAATATGAAGGTGATTTACACAAATCAAATTCGTATAAACTACAATAAATCATGGGTACTTACTCCCAAAGACAAGACAGAAGGAAAAAAAGTCGGGGATACATGAAATTAGCTAAAGACTGCGAAAATAAGTTTGTGGGTCAAACTAGAAGAGTTGTGGAAGTATAGTTCAAAAGCACATTGCTCGAACCAGAATAATCAAGTGTGGCACAAGTTTATTAAATTAATCATAACCACCGTCCTTTCAGTTCCAGTTCCAGTTCAATCCGATACTCCTGTACTGTGAGATCGGGTCATCAGGGGTCTTCATGAATCTTTGTTCACTATTTTGCTCAGTTTTGTATTCGCTAGATACTATAATAAAAGTTCTGGAAGGTAAAGCAATATGAATACTGACTGAGTAGACGAAGTGTTTGTGAAATACACCAATCAATAGAGCATAAAATAAACTATTTTTTAACAAAAATACGATTAGGAAACCGACTGTGCCATCACATAAGGGACAGTCCGTAATTATATTTTGTTTTGTCTTGGACACTCACCTGTCATTTACTAATTTGTTATAAACATTTAACTGAATACAAAAAAAGTATGTTTTGTGTTTTGTTTATAAAATTAAAACTAATACAGCAATTTGGTTGCTTCAATGAGAAGAATTGTAGAGAATTGAAATGCGAACAAAATGAGATTTTGTACTAGCTGATCGAATTATTAGTAATGGAAAAAAACTGTAAGTTTTGTGTGTTTTTTTTATTCACAATTCTGCCATTTTTCAATTTGTAGGGTTGGTCCTTTTCACTAAAGTAGTGAGCCCTGTGTACTTCATTTGTGCTCAAAACAGGCACTGTCGGACTATTACTTTTCGCATAATGGCAATTTGAATATTTTTTTTTACACCATTTTGCAACGTGCCTGGATGCTCTAGTGATGTCCGATTTCAATTTCTCAAACAGATTTTGAAAGTAAAAGTATAGTACTACCTACAAAATGTTTCTTCTCATTTCTCGCTACAATGGGTAAAAAAAGCTTGCAAACATCATATGAATCTTATGAAAATCAACCCAATTCATTTCAATTTTTGATAAGGTAAAGTGATGATGACATCGAAATAAATGTTGATGCTCGAAATAAAAAAGATCGGTTATTGTTGACTGTACTATTAATATATATACCTGATAAACAAGTGTTGAAAAATCGTGAGAAACCTTTCCTAAATAACGATCTTAAAAGTATCCCAGATAACTAATCATCTACCACTTTGAACTAATATAGCCGAAGGACAAAGAGTGCTTTTTCATTCTCCAGTTATTTATCTTTACCCACTTTCGGAAGGTTTTATTCTTACAAGTCTGTGGGACGGATAAATATTCTAGATTCATGAATTCATGGAAAGGAGGAATCTGTAGATGAAAGAGATGAATAAATCATGATCCTTGTTTTACAGGATTTATGTTCAGAGTGGTTGATAAACTCCAAAATTCAGTGAAAATCGTAGAAGCAGAACACCAAAAAATTTTAAAGTTTTCCTTAAATGTTGAAAAGGGGGACATTCTCCATGAAAATTGAAAAATGTGATTTTTTTGTAATATCAACAAAACAACTACTTCCCGGGTAAAGCCACGTTGGATATTGAACTACATCCGATATTGTGAAAAGACTCTAACTGAAAAGAAAAAATAGTTGATTTTTTAATCGTCTCTAGCTTCCATTAAAAGTTGATTGAATAAATTGAATTGGGAGAATGCTATTCAAAAATATCACTCACAGAAATCGTTCATTTCATAGACAGAAGGTTCGCTTCTCTCGCAATAGATCCTCAATACATTTTTGTCGACGGAAATCTATTTTTTTCGAAACTCATCAGGAAGATCGAAAGAATCGGAAAGCAGGCTTTTCAAGAGCAATTATATACATCAAGGATGGAAATATTTCTTCTGCGGTAACACTTTGAAAGTTATTTTTTGACATAAATCTGGCATGGGCATCTCTCATGCCGACTCTCAAAATACCGGTGTAGTGTACGTTTTTGAATTTGATTATAATTATTTTTTCTGACTATAAAAGTTTATTTAATAATAAATAAAATGTGGAGTGCCCCAGGGTTCAGTACTGGGCCCAGTTCTGTTTTTGTTGTATATTAATGATTTGTCAAATATCAATGTATCTGGAAAGTATATATTATTAGCAGATGACACTACAATATTCTGGCATGCCAACAACAGTAGTGAACTTAATGGAATGATATATAATGATGTTAGCAGCAATATAAAGTTTGGTGTGACTCGAATCGACTTGTCCTCAATATTTCAAAAACTAACGTAGTAAGTTTCCGATGCTCACTCAAGTTTTTTTGATAAACAGAAAGCAAACCTGATAACTTCCACATCGAGTATATAAATATATATATATATATATATATATAAATGTTTCAGTAGCTAAATAACAAACACAATATAATAACACAGACCAACAAATAAACATACTTTTTGTACAACTGTCATTAAAAATAACGTTTTTAATTCATTGACATATGAACTAAAAACTGATGTTTTCACAAAATCACTTTAACACTAGTGTTAAAAGTAAAATGACATATGAGATGATGGATACTGAGTTATATAGATCTCTCTAATAGAAACACTTCAATCAGATATTATAATCAGAATACCTACCCAAGAGGAATCATTTATAAAAGTTCAGACATGTATTTGGCCGTTCGTGCAATTGGTAATACTAATTCCTTTTGAAGTTACAAACGAAGTAGTATTCAGTACAACAGTAGAAGATCCTTCATCACTGACAAATAATGGCATTCCTAAATAAATTGCGTTGGGGTTTATTATAGTTTTTGTACAACTGACATTAAAAATGACGTTTTTAATTCATTGACACATGAACTAAAAACTGACGTTTTCACAAAATCACTTTTAACACTAGTGTTAAAAGTAAAATGACAGATGAGATGATGGATACTCAGTAATATAGATCTCTCTAATAGAAACACTTTAATCAGATATTAATACTATTATAACAATCAGAATCAAAATTACTTATAAATATGTATTTGGCAATTTGTACAATTTGTGATATTAACTAACGAAGTAACTGCAGAAGCTTCATCGCCAATCAATGATGGTGCTATTATTGAAGTGGGATGATCAAATAATGCTGGGAGAGAACTA
Source organism: Chrysolina haemoptera (assembly GCA_958298965.1). NCBI lineage: Eukaryota > Metazoa > Arthropoda > Insecta > Coleoptera > Chrysomelidae > Chrysolina > Chrysolina haemoptera. The sequence continues at coordinate 30,285,785 of OY282585.1, read as the reverse complement.
GAACTTATACCAGGAAACATTTTATCAGCTATTTTATTTTTATTTTCAATGGAATCCTCGATATAACCCTCAGCTACAGTTGAGGACTTCCACCCGCCATGTCGTTTTATTGTAGTCAAATTTGCTCCTGAATTCGCTAACAGAGATGCTGAAGATCTTCGAAAGCAATGGCCGGTAAACTGCTGCGGATCTGGTAATTTCAGAAATTCAGCAATAGTGGAAGGCATCTTCCCAAAAGTATTCCAACTGGTTGAATAGTGCATTTGTAGTTAGAGTAATTCAGGAAAAATCGACGGTGAGTAACAGAAGTTGGGCGTAATACAGCATATTCACGGTAATAATTCACGTAGTGTCCAACGATGCAAAAACTTCTTTGAATGTTGGTTTTGGTATCCGAAATATGAATTAGTAATGACTGTATAGTTTCTTCAATGTCATCTACGCTCAATTTGCAGAGTTCTTCACGACGGCACGCTCCAAATAATCCAAAAATGGTTGCCACTTTAATCATAAGATATTTGGTATCGGGAGCTTCATTTAAAAATCTGTCAATCTGTTCCCTTGTCAGAATTTTCGATTTTTTCGGACGGTATCCGACACTTTTTCGTTTCAAAAATGCGACTAATTTATGGTATTTACTTATATCCACGTTTTCCTTGATTTTCAGTTCAGCTTTTATCATAGAGAATTTAGACCACAGTGTTGATGATTTCCATAACTTCGATTTTTCTTCGAAATAAACTAAAAGTACGCTTTCGCTGAACTTGCCTTCAACTTTCTTCAGTTGACTCCATTCGATGAATCCATTATAAGCAATATCATATTGTTGCCGTGATTTTTCAGGCAACAGATCTAAAGTTGCTCTGTTTGCAGCTTCTTGAATTTCTGGTGGAAGAAAATCATCTGAATCATCCATTCCAACTTCCATTATATTTATATTTGCAACAGTAATAGCTACGAACACAAAGAAGCTAGGATCGTTTATTAATTTGCGGTAACTAATAAACAACAATTATTAGGCAGTTGTTTTTTACCTGCCTGTCATGCTTGCAATTTAGATTTGAAATACAAAATATGGTTGTCAATTATAAAGTCCATGTAGCTAGATCCGTAGAGCATCTGACTTGTAATCCAAAGATCGTGTGTTCGAATCCTTATGGATCTTATTTTTTTTTTGTTTTTTTCTTACTAGCAGTAACTGTTGAACAAAAAATTTTGTATGATACATTTGTTAAAAGTGATTTTATTTTGCTCGTGGGGTTGCTCCACTCGCTAACGCTCGTTTCGCAATATTCCCCACTCACAAAATAAAATGCCACTTTTAACACTTGTATCATAAATAACTATTATTGTGTGCTTGCCTTGTAATCCATAGATCGTGTGTTCGAATACTTATGGATACTGTATTTTTTTTGTTTTTTTTTTATTACTAGCAGTAACTGTTATACAAAAATATATATTGTATATACAGGGTGTTAATTAAGTACGTTGACAAACTTCAGGAGGTGATTCTTTGAATGGTTTCAGGACGAAAAAGTTCATATAAATACATGCCCCAAACGGCTTGGTTTTCGAGATACAGGGTGATAAAAATACAAGATTTTTCGGAGTTAACTTCGACATTTACAAAAATAATCAGTTCAAATTAGGCAAGTAGAATAGTACGCATGATACAAAATAATTCATTCCTCAAATAATTCACAGGGTCCTCCTTTTTTCATAGTCAAGCCTTGTTCAACTCTTTTTTTTCCACCGTCACTGACATATTATGAGACAGGAATAATCAAAGTTGTTTCATTTAACAACTTTTTGTTTTCTTGTAGTTTTTCATTTACTTGTACGGTTCAGGAGCTACAATGAAAATATTAAGTCTCCAGAAATTTGAGAAACAAAAAATATTCTCACAAACTTCAAAAGGTGATTATTTGAAAGTTTTCAGGACGAAAAGTTCATATAAACGGCTTGGTTTTCGATAGATAGGGTGATAAAAATAAATTATTTTTTACATTTTTTGGAGTAAACTTCGACATTTTCGATCATCATTTCAAATTAGGCAAGTACCAAATCCATTCAATAGTACGCACGATACAAAATAATTCATTTCCTGAATAATTCACAGGGTCATCCTTTTTTCAGATTCAAGACTTGTTCAACCCTTCAGAATTTTTTTTCTGCCGCAGTGAGAGATTGTGAGAGAAGAATAATCAATGATGTTCCACCATCTTTTTTTTTCTTGGAGTCCGGTTCAGGAGCAATAATGAAAATATTAATGCAAACATTTTCCATTGTGACATAACATTAGAAAATTTGAAAATAAAACATTCTCATTTTTTGTAAATTGGAAGAAATATTTTTTCAGAATTAGAATAATCTACGATGAACAAAAAATGTTTAATCTAGATTATTCTGTAAGTAGCAAAAGCTTCCGCGGATACAAAATAGGTAATCTTGTACAGGAAGATATTGAATCTAATACCCACAGAATTATTTTCAATTTTTATTCATCGTAGATTTTTCCAATTCCTAAAAAATATTAGTAGTATTACAAAGCTTTTATAACAATCAAAATACACTAGATTTATCACTAGATTTCAAAATCTAGTGACAAATCTAGTGACTTTTACCTGCCGAGGGGCCCCCATCGAGTTTTCGGCGGACGGGCTGATGCCCCAGCCTGGGGGCCCCACCGAGTAACGTCCCCACAGAAGAGGGGGTGCGCTGAAGGCCAAGGGGGCCGAGATTCCGTTAATTAAAATTCTTGATTGCCATACAAACGTAGAATTGGGTAAACGGGATTGGCTGGGGGAAAGTGCGAGGGGGTGGGGACGATGACAAGAAACGTCCCCAGAGAAGATGGGTAACTGGAACGCGGGGGCCGAGATATATCGATTTTCGTTTTTCGTCTATTTTAGTTATGTGACGCTGGCACTGGTGACAAGACCCTGTGGATTGCCACCGCCACTGGTTGTTGTTTACGCTACGAGGCAGCGTTTGTTGAGATAAGCATGACGTCACCGGAGAGCTGTAACATGATTATTTTCCACTACTCAGAGTTTTAGTTATAAAATTGATTCGATTCGATTGTATTTATTAGATCGATGCTTGAATTTGCCTACCTTAATAAAATCTTATTGTCATTGAAACATTATTTCTTCCGCAGTGTGTTCACTTTGGATATATTTACAGTAATTTCTCATCTTCCAGTATCTATACTCTCAGCAATTATTTGTATCTTCAGCGCTGTCTATTCTCAGAGAACAGCTGTTCAGTTCAGTGACTGTCGCTTGGGCATAGATTACTTTTCCCGGTAGATGCGACTCTTACTATATTCCACATCTGTGATGTATCGGTGTAAATGAACTTCAAAGGCCGTTGGTGACATGAATTGGGAAAAACACCCTATCATGATAATAGTTATCTGTCCTGACAAATTCCTGTAGATTTGAGTATTAGATAATGTTGGGTAGTGAAATTTTGCACGGAATATTTTGACACTTCGAGGAATGAAGTTACTTGGCAACCTCGCTGAGGTTCTTGATATCAGTCTGAGATGTGTGATATCTGTCGATTCTGTCAATTATATCTACTGTCGAAATTGTATGTGACGAGAAAGTGATGGACATTTGAGTTGAATATTGAATAGAGATTCCTGAAATCATCCAGTTAATGGGATTATTCTTTCAACTGAATTGATGTTTTCCGTATTTTATCACGTTGGTGATTTGATGGAAAGCTGGTTATTTTTTGGGAAACATACCCAATAGTGGACTATAACCGCGCTTTCTGGCCACATTTTCAATCCCCAACAATCCTCCGACTATCCTTTGAGCCTTAGGCAATTCTATTTATCTTTTAGGCATAATTCTGACAAGCGTGAAAATCAAGCATGAAGTCGTTGACCCTTCGACTAGGACTATGATATTGGGACATAACGTCTGTAGAGGAGGAGGAACAGGATTCTTTTTCGCAGTTAGCACCTGGCCTTCCTAGACAAAGGTACGAGGTCTATTCAAGTTGGTATCACAGTCAATGATTCAATTTCAGGGTCTTTTGTCTGGGTTTACTTATCTTCATCCCAGAGCACTAGTCGTCCTGTAGAAACTCATCTTAGTCTTAGCGTACTTATCGTCAGTCTGGAGAACTCGTCTTGGACTTGGTGTATTTATCGTTAGACTGAAGGAACTCATCTTGGTCTTAGCGTATTTAGTATTATACTGGAGGACTCATCTTTCGTTCTGGCTGACACTTACGCACCTTCACTACTGGTACCCTTCCACCTGATGGTAGATTCCACCGTATTGCCTGGCTGAAACCAATCTAATGTTGCACGCAAGTTAACCAGTTCACCGATATTATATACCTTTTTTTTTTGTTGAACATAATTATCTTGAAATTCTGTGAACGCTACAGGTAAGGTGCACCTAACTTAAGCGGCTTTATTTACTATCCTACCCTAAAGGGGTATATTATGTTAAGTAAGATAACTGCAGGTAACTACCCCTAGATAGTTTGAGCCCTGGGCTATTCTTAAGTAGTTTTATATACTAGTTTTTCTATATAATTCACCCCTACTTTGTCTCTGATAGTTTCTAATAAGCCTTCAGCTACTTGGACTTCTATGTGTCCTAGTGATTTCTAATAAACCCTGGTCACATTATTGACTTCTATGTGTACGTAAACCCTTGTCACATTATTGATTATATGACTTGAATCATAAAGCTGGTAATCATTTAAGAGTGTGGCAATTGCCTAAATTATGAATATTCGTGTTATATGGAAATTGGTAAAATTATCTATACAGGGGACTCAGTATTCATATGACTGGCGCCCGCACTTTTAATATCATATGACATTTTGTTTTGTTCAACCCACTCCCCTCTTCACTGACGCTTAGCCGCGAGCCTACCCTATCACTCGGACAGCTTTTGGACACCTATCAAAAGCGTAAGTCGTGATCTTGTCCACTAGAATACTTCAATTGTATAACGGTGGCAGTGCACGTGTTGTCCAGACTAATTTCTTGGAAATATCGTGAGAATCATAACAAAAACGGCGTAGTGTGCAATGGCAACGGATATTCGTTTGATAAACATGATGAAATTTTATGAATTCCAATTTGTTTGTCAAGCTTACAGTGTGTGTTGTGTCGGAAATAAGGCATGTTTGGCATCTAACTCTGACTTATCGCTTGTGTGTCTGTCTTTGTCATATCGATTGACGCGTCAAAATAGGTTGGATGGCCGTCTGCTGGCCAAATATGAAAGCGAGTAGGTGTTGTAAAGCAGATTCCATAGTCGCTGTATGAGACGAGTGTCGTAACTGAACTCAGAAAGATGGCGTTCGTGATGAAATCCAAGGAGCAAAAATGGTATACAAGTATGGCTGTCTGTTGGTCAGATATGAAAGTGAGGAGTCGGTAGGATAGGTGCAGCAATTGCGAAAAAGATGGCATCGTATATGAAGTCCCTGTCATACGATATACGGAGTGTGTGTTAATTGTAATACACCTAGATAATTTCATAATGATGAGAGTCATGTTGAGAAAATTCACTTGAAGACAATACTGACGTAGGGGATTTTTGAGTAAAGTCTGTGTTATTACAAATACACTCAGTGATGACGAGGGCCTTGGCATATATAGTGAGATACATGGAAAGTGACAAAACGCATTCGAATAATCAGATCAAAATCAATTAAATGAGCCTTTGGCAGTGTTCCAGATAGGTAAACGAGTTCGAGAATCACCGACGAGAAAATTCACTTATGGACAATACTGATGTAAGAGATTTTTGAGTAAGGTCTGTATTATTGCCAATACACCTAGATGGTCCCGTAGCGACGACGGGGGTCTTGACATATATTGTGCGATATATGGAAAGGGCCAGGTGCATATGAGTCTTTGGCAGTGTTTCAGATAGATAAACGAATTGGAAAAATTATTAACCAACGAGAAGATTCACTTGAAGATATTAAAGAATAGGAGAAATTTCAACCAAACTCTGTGTTTTATCCATAGGAACCGTTAGCAACTTCTTTTCCAGCCAACATTTGATAAGTGAAAACTCTGTTTCAACTTTAATTTTCAGGGTATTCCAGTTGTCCGCTTTATAAAATATGGCTGTGTCATGGTTAAAATATGGCGGGAAATGCAAATTGGTTCAAAACAATTAGAATCTGAAAGACTCAACATGTTGAGCACAAACATACCTGCAAATTTGTGTAGAGCTATGAAATTCATGAAAAGTAAATTGAATTCCGATGATGCCGTATCTAGTCTGTTCGTAGATATGATCAAAAATTTGGAGCAAGTGAGTTCGATTCTCAAAAATTATATCACAATAAGAGTTAGGTGGGATATGAAATCTGTTATCCCGTTTTGTCTGCTTACAGGAATCATAATAAATTTGATCCATACAAATATTTCGAAATTTTTCCATGATGCATATGCCCTTTTCCAACATAGAATTCAAAATGTATTGAAAAAACAGGAAATTAACGAGATAAATATAGCATTTTGCACTGAATTTGTTAACGATAGCTTGCATCTGGAACAAAAAAAATATTTCAGCACTAAAAACACAGTGATTACCAGAAGAACTGATATAACAGCGTGGTTACTCGAAAACATAATTGGTCATATTCAAAATGATTTATCGGAATTCTGTATGAAGGAGAGAGGTTGGATACTTCAAAAAATTGTTAGTTTGGAAGTATACATCAATAAATCAGGCATCGGCAACGGATCGTCTTACATCGAGTTGTCCAAATCCATTGCCAAAAACATAATTGGTCATATTCAAAATGATTTATCGGAATTCTGTATGAAGGAGAGAGGTTGGATACTTCAAAAAATTGTTAGTTTGGAATTATACATCAATAAATCAGGCATCGGCAACGGATCGTCTTACATCGAGTTGTCCAAATCCATTGCCAAAAAACAAGTATGCATCAATGTTAAAAACAGAAATGAAGCATGCTTTGCTTGAGCAGTCGTATCAGCCCTGTATCCGGTGCGAAAGCATTCCGATAGAACAACATCATATTCACATTACTTACAAATCCTCAATTTGGAAGGTATTGAATTTTCAATGACACTGAGGCAAATTACCAAATTTGAACAATCAAATAACATATCTGTGAATGTGTACACTTGGAATTAATTCCAATGAATCCGAGAAAAAATAAATGTTTCGTTACGGTTCTGAGCCGGCACACGGAACAAAAAATGGATCGTCATGTCAACCTACTCCTAATTCAAAATGAATATCAACTGAAATTGAACGATTGTGTAGCACCACCCAAGATGATTGATGATAGCAAATTTCGTAATGAAACATTTATTTTTTCTCGGATTCATTGGAATTAATTCCAAAGCGTACACATTCACAGATATTTCATTCAATAGTTCAAATTTGGTTATTTGCCTCAGTGTCATTGGAAATACCTTAAATTGAGAATTTGTGAGTAAAGTGGATATGATGTTGTTCTATCAGAATGCTTTCGCACCGGATACAGAGCTGATACGACTACCCAAGCAAAGCATGCTTCATCTCTATTTTTAACATTGATGCATGCTTGTTTTTTGTCAATGTATTTGGGCAACTCGATGTAAGACGAGCCGTTGCCAATGTCTGATTTATCGATGTATACTTCCAAACTAACAATTTTTTGAAGTATCCAACCTCTCTCCTTCATACAGAATTTCAATAAATCATTTTGAATATGACCAATAACGTTTTCGAGGAATCACGCTTTAATATAATGTTCTTCTGGTAATCACTGTGTTTTTAGTGCTGAAATATTTTTTTGTTACAGTCAGCCAAACTCTGTGTTATTTCAAATACGTTATATGTCACGTATAATTATTTGTTCTGAGGCAAGAGTCTATCACGCATCATCTGCCAGTCTGTCATGTGTCACTAGTCACTAGTTGTGTCACTCGTCTTTCCGAGCCATCAGCGGCATGTCAGATGTCATCAGTTAGTGTGTCATTTGTCACTTGTCGTTCCAAGTGATCCTATCTGTCAGATGTTACCTGTCAGCCCATCACGTGTCACTTGTCGTTACGAGGCATCAGCGACATCTATAAGTCTGTAAGATGCAAAATAATATTAATAACGTCAGTCAGTCACGTGTCACTCGTCGTTCCGCGACTGTAAGTCTGTCAGATGTCATAGTCATATTTTTCACATCATCTGTTTGACCCCCGGCGTCGCTACGGGACCATCTAGGTGTATTTGTAATGATACAGACCTTATTCAAAAATCTCCTACGTCAGTATTGTTTTCAAGTGAATTTTCTCATCGGTGATTCTCGAAATCGTTTATCTATCTGGAACACTGCCAAAAACTAATTTATTTGGCTTTGATCTGATTATTCGAATGCGTTTGCCACTTTCCATGTATCACACTATATATGCCAAGGCCCCCGTCCTCGCTACGGGACCATCTAGGTGTATTTGTAATAACACAGACTTTACTTAAAAATTTCCTACGTCGGTATTGCCTAAAAATGAATTTTCTCGTCGGTGATTCTCGAACTCGTCAAGGCCCCCGTCATCGCTACGGGGCCATCTAGGTGTATTTGTAATAGCACAGACTTTACTCGAAAATCTCCTACGTCAGTATTGTCTTCAAGTGAATTTTCTCAACATGACTCCCATCATTATGAAACTATCTAGGTGTGCGTATATCGTATGACAGGGACTTCATATACAACGCCATCTTTTTCGTAATTGCCGCACCTATCCTACCTACTCCTCACTTTCATATTTGACCGACAGACAGCCATACTTGTATACCATTTTTGCTCCTTGGATTGCATCACGAACGCCATCTTTCTGAGTTCACTTACGATGCTCGTTTCCTCCAGCGACTATGGAATCTGCTTTACAACACCCACTCGCTTCCATATTTGGCCAGTAGACGGCCATTCATGCATGAATCCAACCTATTTTGACGCGTTATTCGATATGACAAAGACAGACACACAAGCGATAAGTTAGAGTGAGATGCCAAACATGCCTTATTTCTGACAGACACTGTAAGCTTGACAAACAAACTCGAATTCCTGAAATTTCATAATGTTTATCAAACGAATATCCGTTGCCAATGCACACTACGTCGTTTCTGCTATGGTTCTCACGCTATTTTCAAGAAATTCGTCTGGACAACACGTGCACTCCGGTGACGTCATGCTTATCTCAACAAACGCTGCCTCTTATCGTAAACAACAACCAGTGGCGGAGGCAATCCACAGGGTCTTGTCACCAGTGCCACCGTCACATTACTAAAATTGACGAAAAACGAAAATCGATATATCTCTGCCCCCGGCGCTCGAGCGGGCCCCATCTTCTTTGGGAACGTTTCTCGTCATTACTTCCATTCCCCCGCTGTTTCCCCCAGCCGATCCCAGTTACCCAATTCTACGTTTGTATGGCAATCAAGAATTTTAATTCACGAAATCTCGGCCATCTTGGCCTCTAGCGCGCCCCCTCTTCTGTGGGGAAGTTCCTCGGTGGGGCCCTCAGCCTGGGGCATCAGCCCCTCTGCCTAAAACTTGATGGGGCAGGCAAAAGTCACTAGATTCGTCACTAGATTTCGAAATCTAGTTACAAATATAGTGTATTTTGATTGTGATGAAAGCTTTGTCATACTACTAATATTTTTTTCAATTTATAATAATTGAGAATGTTTTATTTTCAAATTTCCTCAATGTTATGGGACACTGGGAAACGTTTGTATTAATATTTTTATTCTGGTTCCTGAAACTTGCAAGTAAATGAAAACTTCAAGAAAACGAAAAGATGTTGAATGAAACACCAATGATTCTTCTTCTCTCACAATCTCTCAGTGACGGCAGAAAAAAATTCTGAAGGGTTGAACAATTCTTGCCTCTGAAAAAAGTAGGACCCTGTGGATCATTTTGTATCGTGTGTACTATTGAATGGATTGTACTTGCCTAATTTGAACTGATTAATGTCGAAAATGTCGAAGTCTACTCTACTACAAAAAATCTTGAAAAAAATTATTTTTATCACCCTGTATCTCGAAAACCAAGCCGTTTGGGACATATGTTTATATAAACTTATCGTCCTGAAACCTTTCAAAGAATTACCTCCTGAAGTTTGTCAAAGTACTCAATTAACATCCTGTATATATCCCTATGCTGGTCTACAGAAAGTATAACCAATGTCAATATAAGCACATCATTTTAACTTGAAAAAAATTATAAATTTCTCAAATATCTTATTTGAAAAATGATCCATCTTGTTTAATTCATATTTTGTAAACTTGCTGACGTTAAAGTGTTATAATACAGTTCAAGGCCCAAGTAGCTCAGTGGTTGAGACTTTCGCGTTCTAAACCATTGACTGCTGGTCGGCTTGGTTCGAATCCTAGCGACTACAGATTTTTATCAGATGTCCCGGGAAAGTGCTAGGAATCGTACGTTAAAAGGTAAGACCTCGTTAATCCTTGGCTCGCACAAGTTTCGACTTTTGAGGGCTGCCCTTCGTAAGGGGACGACAGCTGGTTAACGAAAAAAACAATTTTAACAACAACAAAAACAATTTTCACAATTCTACTGACGTTCCAGTAATGTATATTTGTCCAACCTCACAACTGTCATTTCATTCGACTGTTTTTTCACCTGAGGAAACATTTCTACATTTTGGCAGCAAAACTTATTTGAAATCTGCGACTTGAACTTGAAATACCTATAAAGATCCAATGAAAACAATTTTTTAAATTCGCTCTGAAGTGGCCTATGTTGATAATTTTAAATTTTCAATTTGCCCCAAATTATTCGGTATACCGTAATACGACCGAATATATACTCCTCAAGTGATTTTCGTTCGATTAAATTATTCGACGAGTTATTAGAATTCTACAAGTACGGTCCTGTCGGTTTTCCCACAAATATTTCTAAACCTACCCTGACTTTCACACCCGAATGGCGTACTCAAGGTTACTCCCGAGTAATTTATAAAACGGGACGAGTTTCCTAGCTGTGTGTTTATTAAGCTGTGCCGATAACAGCTCACGGCGATATCCCTTTCTCGAGCGAGTAGGGGAGAATTGTAATGCTCTCTCAACATATAGCAAGCTATTCTTTACGCTCTCATGAATTCATCATACACAAGATGACAACTTTTCGATACTGTATAATAGGTGCCACGTACTCAAATTTGGCAGACAGGTTACTAGGTCGAGGGTTAGTAATTTTGCCATAAAAATTAATGATGTTCATCTTCCTGTGGAAAATCAGGAGAAAAATTCGGAAATTTCAATTGATGGCGAACTCAAATTAAATAAAAACATGTGTCACTACATATACTTATGGCTTATGAAAAAAATTTAATTATTATATGGTCACAGGCATTCTTCTAACATAAAAACTGAATTGCTACTCTGTGTTTCTGTGATTTTGTTCACTTTTAACTATTGTGATTTGGTATATCTCTACTTGAGTACAAGTAAGCTACACAAAAGCCAGAAGGTCGAAAAAACTTGTTTGATTTTAGTTTTATCAATTTTCATGGAGAATGTTCCCCTTTTCAACTTGTTTGAGATTTTCATAAGGTATCAGAAAGCGTGTTTTTTGCACCAGGCGTGGTATTGAAATACGAGCGTAGCAAATGGAACCGCATGTCGTGTACAAAAAACTTTTTGTTATTTCGTAAGAGTCTTCATTCATTTTATATGACAAACTACACTGAATACGAGCATAGGGCAACAGCTACATTTATATTGAATTGCATAACACGAGTCTCGAATGATGCTCCAGATTATGTTGCAGAGTAGACGGTAGCGGAGACACTCCCAGGATCTAACTTACAGTTGACAAGTTGTCGCGATTAAATTATCTGTCAGACTGCCTTTCGATCGAATTCATTATAGACCGTTAGGTAATGACAGATTTTGCTGACTCATTTTCTCTTTTCTGGGAATATGTCAGTGTTGAGCTCAAAAAATTAAAATTTTGCGATCGAACGAGTGCTAGGCATGCATAGGGACAATTCATTTTCCTTGTGCAGAAAAAAATTGTTTTTTGTTTTCAATCTCTCGTTCATGGAATTTTAACACATTTACATGAAGGAACAATCTAATAGTGAAAAACCAAATCCATAAGGTTCGCACGTACTTAAAGGGTTAAATTAAGGGTGCGATCTTGTAAAAGAATACTCGGTTGCTGATGCATTTTCTCGCTTATGGCAATCGTTTGATATCGTTAGGAACCTGAAAAAAATTTCCCACAAGCCGGTCAGCTGTTGAGTTACATTTTCCGGCCGGAAAAATTTTGTGAATTATCTGACGGTCTATTTTGAACGGATTGAAATTTTCCTTTAGAATTTTGTTTGGTTCAATAATAGTTCATAGATTACTTTCATTTATTATTATTCTGTTTGCTTTATCTGTCTGTCGATAACAATGAGTCAATTTCAGGTACAGTGAACTTTTGTAGGAGGGTATCTTGAAAGAAATCTGTCATTATCTAACGGTCTATCAGTTTTTCGTTATTTATGTCCCCAGAATCTGCATCATAGAAACAAAAGGAGCGATTTCGAAAGGAACCTTATAATATCAAAGCTGCCGCAGAAAAGTAATTTTGAATGTATTACCGAATAAATCTGAACCCATGATTTTCTTAGACATATTAGTATCGATATGAAATCTCATATTCACGCTTGTGCAAATATGAAGGTCATTTTGACATTCAAAATGTAAACAAAAAGTCGCCATATGGAAATTATGTAATTAGTCACAGTCGTGTGTTTGGGTCACATTCGGTAAGTATACTGCCACTTTCGATTTTTGTCTTATTTCAATAACGTATGAAAAAAACTGCGCTCCTTTTCCATTATCCATAACTTAAGTTTACTTTTATAATAATGAAAGTTTAAAATACTTTTTAGGTCTGTTGGTACCAACGGAAATAATCGGGGCGCTACATAATTCGTGGTTCTTTGGCCAATTGTTTTCTCACTTCGAGGAAAAAATATCTCATCATGTCTTCTCGTATTGTGAGTATCTTTGTGATACTTCAGTATTATTTTGTTATTTCTCAGAAATAGGAGAATTTTTAAACAGAAAAGTTGTCGTGCGTCCATTATTTGAGTTTCTTTATACAAACGGTCAGAGGAATACCTGATGTTTTTTTCAAAAATTATTTTCAAAATCCATTTCTGTAGTACGTTGATTTTATCTAAAAAACAGTCATTGACACCACCCCATCCTAAAATACCATATGTTAGTTGTGATTGAGCCAATGCGAAATAAACTGTTTTAAGATGTTTTTGATCCAAAAAATCTTTCAAATATTTGACTCTTGGAAGTATCCCTCGTAATTTTTTTGACAGATGTTTCATTTGCAGGTCCCATCTTAAGTGTCGATCTATCATTATACCAAGATATTTTATGGATAGGGCTTCGGGAATTTTAGAATCCAAACCAACATCAATATCTCCTAATTATGGTAATCCTGTTGAATACGAACGGAATGGTAGATAACAGCTCTTATTTAAGTTGAGAGTAAGTTTGTTGAATTGGAGCCATTTAGCTATACTAGGAAAGTCATTTTCAATATTTTCTCGAAGTTCATTCCAAGTGGTTGCTTTATATGTAACAACAGTATCATCTGCGAAACTAATGATTTTCCCTGAACTACCTATTTTGAATAAACTATTTATGTATAGAATAAAGAGAACTGGTCCCAGAAGAGACCCTTGTGGAACACCATAAGTTATTTTTTCTGGAGCTACTATATACCTCATCAATACGCACCTGTTGAGTTCGTCCCGACATTATCTTCCAATATATTGTAGACGTTTCCTCTAATCCCATAATATTTCAATTTATTAAGCAATTTCTGGTGGCTGACTGTATCGAAGGCTTTCGAGAGGTCAAGAAAAATACTAATTGTTGGTAATGATTTATTTAAAGACTCATTAATTGATGTTGTAAGTTTGTAAATAGCATCTTCCGTTGATTTTCCCTCTCGAAAGCCAAATTGATTTTCCGACAAAATGTTGTATTTTTTCAGGAACTTTGTGAGTCTAGCTTTTATAAGATGTTCAACAATTTTTGAAATATTGGAAATTAAAGAGATGGGCCTATAGTTCTCTACTTTATTTTTTTCCTCACTTTTATATAACGGCTTGACGATAGCATGTTTCAATACCTTTGGAAAAGTTCCTACTTCAAAGCAATAATTGATCAAGAAAACTAGTGGTGCAGCGATTTCGTTGGCAACTTGTTTTAGAATTTTGGAACGAATATTGGGTGTTATGAATAAAAGCTAGCAAAAGCTTTTACTATAGGTGTGTCTTTCTCATTAATTAATGAAATGCATAGGTCTGTTTCAAGAAATCTAAGTAAAAGCATTTGCTCAAGGTTTATTCATTAGACCCATTATCATGCCCTGGGGATTTTTTTAGTTTCAATTTTCTTATTACTGCGATGATTTCTGTTTCATCCGTTGGATTCATGTATAATGTGTTTTCAAGACTGCTCATATTTTCTTTATAGTTATCAATTAAAGGAATTTCATTTGCTAGATTTTTTCCCAAATCACTATAATAATTATTGAATGTATTTGCCATATGTAATTTATCAGATATATGATCTCCAGTTCTTGCTTCAATAATTTTAATACATGTTTCAGTTTGAGTTTTTCCACTGACCTCATTTATACACTCCCAGAGGGCTTTTGAACTATTTTGATTTTTTTCTATTAAGATTCTACAGTAATGTTTTTTTTGCATTTTTCATTTCTCTATTTAATAGGTTCCTACAATGTTTATACTGTTCTTTTATCTCAAGATTATTCGGATACTTTGTGGTTAATGAATAAAGATTGTTTTTTTCATCGATACGATTCAGCAGAGATTTAGTCAACCATTTTTTTGAATAAGTTATGTTTTTTCGTAGTTTTTACAGTTCTTGTGTGTTTTTCAATGTAGTGCTTCAGTTTATAAATTATGTTTTCTGCCATAATGTTTACATCATTTTGTTGATATACATCAACATAAGATGTAAAATACTGTAGGTATATTGTTAGAAATTTCACCAAGTAATTCAAACGATATTTTACCTACCTATACAATTGCTGATCCAATCAAAATCTATTGCGTGTTTCAAAAATTGAATGAAACAAAACCTGTTACCAAAATCAGATATGAACTAAAAACTGAAATGTTCAATATTATGGAATCAAACGAATAATAATCATCATCAATCTGCTGTGTTTGTCCATTATTGTTAATAGTTATGAGTATTTTAAATGTTCTTTGTTTTTCCTATTTTTTTTTATTGTTACCTCATTTTATTTTTTGCGAGGTAAGAATGGTCTATACTAATCTCGTATCCTACTAGAAGGCTTATTTACTACAAACGGGTTTTTTTTCCATTCAACAAAATTTACTTGAAAAGTAAATAAAACCATATTTCATAATAAAATATTTTAATAGATTTATATTATATACAGTTTGTACAAATGCTTATAAAACATTACAAATTAGTGTTTACTCTTCAATTTACAAGATCCGATCTAACGAACAATACATTATTGAACAACATTTCTCTGTTCTGAACAAGCATCTAAAATGGAAAAACAGCATATATATTGGTCATTTAGGTTGAATGGCAGACGGTATTTTTTAAGTAGATAATAATTTATTGATGAGGTGAAATATATAAATAAAAGATTCTCTTGGAAAATTCTGTTCTATTGTCAACTGAGGGTTTTCCAAATAAATAACCTTCTTTTTCAATATCAGCAATGTTTAAAGAAGTAGAGATTGTTTCTGTTCCGTCAAATCGGATATCAATTATATACAATATGCACATTTCTATAAAATAATCAATAAATATTCCTTATCCAGGTACTAATATATTACACTTGACTCAGTTGCAAAGTATTGAAGTATACAAGGCGAAATAAATAACGCGTCTGCAATCAATTTCCATTTCAAAATGAATTAGTTACGAAAGGAAAAATAGTCAATAAATATCAATAATATGTGGTATTGATTGCTTTCCAAGGAGCTCTCGAACTGTTTTCACTCCACATTTGTATACTTCTCACTGCACAAGTTAATTACATTCACTGCAACATTTAAGACTGAAGGACATATCAATCAGATTCTTCAGTTGATGCTCAACAGGTAACAGTTCCATGAAATTGTGTTCCAGTACATACAGTTATTTTAGGTAATCTGAAGTCGATGGTTAAATGAATATCTCCTGAATTACGATATTCCATGAAAATATTTTCAAACCAAGTAGGCAAGGATTAATAATTGCTATATAGCTGTTGATAGAGAAAATATTTGTCAACGAAACTGATGATTAGACCCAGAGCAGGTTTCAATAAAAATAGCTTGTATTCGCTTCAGTATATACAGTGTGTCTTTGGATAATCGTTACTATTATTCTAACATTGTTCAATACCTACTTTAAATTTTAAATTTTTAAGAGCTGTTTGGTGCGAAGAGCATGCACCTAAACCTCAGTTTCACATACATTTTAATTAAACATTATACATTGCAAAAAATGTATTCAAAACACTAAATACAATTCGGATTTTAAACCGCCAATTTGAAGGAATTATGAGTTTTTCCGAGGAGAAAACAACTAGTAATTTTTTGACACCTACTGAAGGTACTGCAGTAATTAATCGTAAATATGTAATGGCCAAGCAATCTAATGCTCGAGAGAAAATTAGTAATGAAGTAATGAAAATATTATGATGAATGAATGCGTTGTTTCCCCCTCGTTATAATTTAATCACAAATCATCATTGACTTGTAAAAAAATTCTTGTAGAAAAATAGAAAATTCCTATTCCAACATACTTCTCAATATTTTCTCTCGTATTCAAAAAAGTTACTGAATTTTAGAAATAATTTCACATCTTTTATTACATATATAAAGACCTCCAACTTGGTACTCACTCATGGATTCGAAAACTTGGGAGAAAAAGTGATTCAAAAACAGTAAGATCCACCTAGAGGCACACTGTATATAAAGGGTTCCCGGCCGATAACGAAATTTCACGTTATATTCAAAATCTTATCAACTGATAAATCATATAAAGCTGCAGGATGTCTATATTTCGATCGCCTAGGCTTTTTTCTACCTGGTCATTCCATATCAATTCACAAGAAAAAGTCGCAAAATAAGTCTGCTGGAACTTTATACAAAATTGATGATGTTTCGACTAACCTAGAGGTGTTAGTTTCAATCAAGAATCTTTCATTTGTTAAAATTGATATTTCCTAAGTAATACTTCTGAGTTCACAGAAAAATGTATTTCAGTGCTTGTTTGTATTGATTTCGTTGACAAAAAAATTTGTTTTCTTTCAAAACCACATTTTTAATGTTTCAGGGCAGCACATGATGATGTTCAGTTAAAACATATTTCGTTATATGTATATATATATATATATATATATATATATATATATGTAAATACCCCAAAACCAATTTACCTGATATAAAACAATGTTTTAACATTTTTCACTATTGGTGAAAACATCTAAGGACTTACTATTTTTTTGTGCATTTCCCATTACAATGTCAAACGAGTATAAAACAATTTGTCAAATCCTTTTTAATCCGAAATATTCATTTTCATTTGGTTTTGTCGGGCAAGTTTCAGCATACTATTGATTTGATTGTCAACACCATGATTTGGTCAAGTTCTTCTCAATGTGTTCGCAAAAAATGTATTCGCCAAGTTATTTCTGTTCTAAAGATGAGACTTAAGAATGAATGATTACCGTTAGTTTCATAGAAAAATTACTTTTTGATCTACGGTTAATTTTTTTTATATTTCACAATTATGAAAGCAACAGATTTTCCTTCAAAAATCCAGCGCAATATCTTCACAAACTCTCTCAGATTTTGCATATTAGCTAAAGCAAGTCATGTGCATAGATTGGCATTCTGGAGAAATATGGTAGGTAGTCTTCAAGAATGTCTTCTCTTGAACGAGAAACTCAACTCTAAAATAACTGTACAACAGTTAAACTAAACTAAAATTAGAATCACAGACGAGGAGAAAATAGTCATGAGCATGCTCCGTTTGGGTTGGACCCTGCACGCGGTTATCGTTAGTATTAATTTTCACTGGGGTAGCTGTTCATAATCACAGACGCAGTTACAAAACGACACAAAAAGGCACTACCGGCACCCACAACCGACCACAATCATTTCTTTATAGTTTTTCAAAACAACTTTGTTTTCCTCGTTCAGGTACAACATCGAGACTGGGTTCAGATGCGTCGGAACACAACATGATTTTGGAACCTTCTGAGGGTTCACGGAATTCATCAACGTTTGTACGATTGCATGATTGGTGGTATTCAGATAGGACGGCAGAGGAAAGTTGCAATCTCCTTGGCAATAGTAGGCATCGTACCCAGGCGGTGCAACTATCCAGTCGCTCCATCCCACGTCTGTGAAGTCAACGTACATTTCATGTCTGTTACAAGGGTACCTCCTTGCATGCTTTTTAGACGATCTTCTCCTACGCTGAGTTTTGGCAATATTGGCGGCACTCTTCTGTTTATTTTTGCCGTCATCTGTGTATGCTAGCAATACTGGTTGAACATGGTTCCAATTGGTATCACCGTGAGTACTTCTGCGTAACCGAACGTGATGGGCTGGTGTTGTCTTGTTATTACCCAATCCCCAGATCGAGACCAGAAGACCATGATTACTTCTTGGATTCTCCAGCCACCTCTGCACGGCAGGAAACACATCTAAACTGACAGTGGAATTACTCCTGGTGTCTATCAGCTTAGTATCAATAACGCGAGTTGATGGGCCTTGTTTTCCTCTCACTCCGGGTTTGATTATATCGCTTACTATGATTCGTTGAAAGTGTTCTTGCCGATTGGGATCAGATGCAGCTAGCCACTCAATTTGTTTTCGACTGAGTGCAAGTTCTGCTGCTTTTATCATTTCGTCTTTCGGTACACTCGTTACGTTGAACTTCAGCCGGAACTTGTGTTGGTTTGAAAACTTCATATCAATGGAGCTTTCTGAAAAAAAAATTAAATAGTTATGAATAACTTCAAAAAATATATAAAATTAAATCTCTCATTAGTTTAGTGAATGGTCAATTTATAAAATATGAATTCTTTGTTTCAGTTTAATTCATTCTCTCGTGTATCAGAAAGTTAACACATCAGGAAAACTCTCTCAGTATTCACTTTTCTCATGGAAAAATTGTTTATAAGATGACCGGATATTATATGACAAATGAAACTATCAGTGTACCCAATTTTGGATACCGCTCTATTCTCAGAACGTCTCGATTTTTTCACCAGCTCTGATATTTTACTTGTTATATGGTACCAGAACACCACATCCATAAAAGTAGTTTTCCACCTAATGCATATGGACTGGGTCATATTCCATTATAAAAACATAATTTACTAAATTTTGGTTTCACTTCAGAAGTTACTTTAACTGTCCTAATAATTGCATCTTGTGACGAAATAATATTTTTTTTAAACAGGAATAGATCATTTTGAACCTCTCGTCTTGACAAATATTAAATTTTTTCATTCATATCTATGGTCCAACAATTTCAATCTGTAAAGTTTTTACTGTTTCCTTCGGATTAATTTTTTCTTCAAGCCCCCAAGCCTCCAAGCCAGCAGTTATTCATAACATCCTGTTGATAAATGATAAATTCTATGTTTCTATATCCTCCTCTCACCAATCCAACAAATATCGAGTAAGTAAATTATGCCACAGCAAAAAACACCCACACTGGACAATGAGTTGAATATTTCTGAGTATTTCTATTGAAATAAATACTTTAAAGGTTGTATCATTGCAAGTTCAATCATTTTTGCACTTAATTTTTATTGAAGCAACCATAATAGAGGGAACAAAGATGTTTTTCAAACGTCTCCGAAATGAAGGGCTGCTATTTACTAATATATTATTATTGATTCTTATGAATAATAATAAATAGCAATTTCAGCATGACATTTCTATCACTAATTTTGAAAGAAAATAATATTAAATTGTTGAAAAAGTCCATATCTCAAAGTGGAGTGGATAGTTTTTATGTAGGAATAAATCTCGAAGTCATCTCCACAAATTTAATAAAATCTTTAAAACATAGTTTGGTTTCCCAAACAGGCGAAACATGTTTCGGGTTTAGAAAAACCCATCTTCAGTCGAAGGAAGAATCTACAATAAGTTGATTGTTTAAAAATTTGAAGTAAAATATAGATTGTCAAAGCTTACAATACACATACACCATTTTGTAAGCTTTGACAATCTATATTTTACTTCAAATTTTTAAACAATCAACTTATTGTAGATTCTTCCTTCGACTGAAGATGGGTTTTTCTAAACCCGAAACATGTTTCGACTGTTTGGGAAACCAAACTATGTTTTAAAGATTTTATTAAATTTTGCGGAGATGACTTCGAGATTTATTCTTACATAAAAAAAGAAAATAATATTGCAAGTACCAGAAACGATCAATTCGACATTATTTTCCAGAAATAAAAATGCTTCGAAAGTTAAGTGCTATATGCCTATTGTTTAATTATGGATTCATCCAATTTTCAGGTGTGACAAGAGAGTTTGTATAAAATTATTCAATTAAGTACAAAATATTGTATAACACACTGGCCGTCCCACTTTCGCTACCGAGAGGCAACAACAACACCAAGTGTTTTGCATCGTTGCCATTATCGAAAATTGAAACATCGATTACAGATATTATATTTTCCACGAATATTTGCATACGTCTTTCACAAATGGTTTCAGTTGATCTGCGAAACCCTTTTGTTTTAATACGAGAAATACTCGTTCCTGATTCATCTCCTTTTGTTTTCGAAAGAACAGTTTTCTTAAAATAGTCACTTAATTATCATGAACAAAATCGAATAATTTAATCATGTAACAGGTTAGCAAAAATTTTTACAGAATGTCCAGGTGAGCCCAAAAATGATTTTGCGTAGGTAAGTGGTGGTAGGTACACAATTTCTAGTGTTGAATACTTCAAAGTTTTATATTCTACAAGGATCATTTGTGTTTAATAATGATTTTTGCAGCCAAGGATCTTACCCAAAAACAATATGGCAGGAGCCATTTTAATTTTTTGAAACTGTTAGGTATGTTCAATAATTGTGATTTGCAAGAAAAGTAGATCGTCTATTCTTTTTTTTATCATTTTGTTTCCGTGAAGAGTAGTCTGGCAAATATATTTTTCGGATTTTTTATAGTTCTGGATAGTATATTGTACAATGAGCATGAAATTACATACATTTCCCACAAGTATATATATGAAATTATGTAGTATGAGCTCATTGTACACTATACATTTCCTACGACCATCTGAATCATAAACAAATCTGTAATATTTTTAATAACACTTATAATTCTTGACGGCTACAAGCACCCATTATTCCCATAATACTCACAACCTATAAAAGGAATTTAAGATACAAATATTGAAAATTATTATAAAAATCGAACACTAATCGAATTCATGAAAGAAAAAAATGTGGATATTGAGAGATTTGAACCCTCGACCCCACCATCCAAACCTCTGACCGTCTCCTGAATTAACTCTCGTTACTACGAGCGCATATTAAAATGATGTGATGCTATAGGAACTTCCTGCCAACTATTCAAAAATATAGAATTCAATTCTCAACAATTTTTTTATCGAAATTAGTGGTGTCATCAAACCATCCTCACTATCACTACTCATTTTTTTAAACGAATTTTGTAAATACTAATGTGAAATATCAAATTATTAGACAGGCGTAAACAAACTTGATTCGATATTATATATAAAATCGTTAATACCTATAATAACAGTCTAGTAGGTAATTCATGGAAGTCGTGGAAAATGAAATATTTCGATACAGCCAGCCCGTGGAAAATGAAAATCTGTGTTACATCGTGGTAGGTTTCTTAATGGAAAACGCACTTGAAATGTACATTTTTCTTAATGGTCGTAGAAAAAAATATTTCTCATTACGAATAGTACAAGTTCTCTAAGATTCTTGTATACTTATCAGCGGGCGTAATAGGCCTTTTCGACACCAAATACCTGCCATTTTTAATCCTGTAGTCGTTTTCGACACCAAGCGTTGAGGTTTTCGACCCAAAATACTCAGATGGCTATATTTTCAGGTTGAAGAAAATTAAAGTTCTAGATTGAATATTTATTTATATTTAAGTTTATGTACCTACATATTATATCCTTACATACTACAAATATTTATCCAAGTTTATGTACATATAGGCAATTGAGTGCGTGGAAATTGCATACATGCATTTTGCGAATAGTAATTATTTAATATAATTGAACTAGAACTAACTAACCTTATGCAGACATTTGAGTGCGTGGAAATTGAACACATACATTTTAATTGGGTGAAACAAAAAGGCAAATCATGAATTAATGTTATTAGAATATCGATAGGAATAGGAATAGAAATAATAATTATATTTATTTTATTGTTACCTAACAGGTAACAGTTGTTAAGGTATGGTGTCGAAAAAGCCTGTCGGATTAGAGAGACCCTTCTGCAGAGTTTGGTACCTGACTAGTTTGGTGCCGAAAAGGCGCCCGCCGTCCTCAGCTCTGATAATGGTAAGGAATTCTGTACATGATTTCTTCAAGACAGGAGATTTTCAAAAGATCATTTGTGAATGGAAATTTTCAAAAACTACTAAAACATGATGAATGTTTGAAAAGTTATTCATAAGGCTACTGAGACTACCAATTATTAATATTCTGCTCAATTTTTCAAAAAAAAAACGTTTCTATATTTCTCGTCTTATGCCCTGAAACATTTAACATTGAAGCTTTTTTTAGTACCTACCTACAAGGACTTATTGCCTGGTTGAATTATGGTTATTAAAACTATATTTACAGTTTTTTTTTTAAGGAATCACTCAGGTTTCCGAAAAGACACACCCCTCAGGGGCTTGTGCCAACAAGGAAGATCTATGATCGGCGACAGGTGGCAGATGCTGACGAAGAAAGACGAAGAAGTATGATATTAATTAATGTTGTTGAAAGAACGCTTAGATTATTTATCAGTTAACTTCTCAAAAATGCTTTGGTACCAATAATGTATATTCACCAGTAAATTACCATGAACTTTTTACACTTTTATATGAGCTTGAAAAAACTAGATATTGAAATATTTTCTAGATTTTGTACGAAAAACAATTATCTTCGATCGGTAAAATGTTTTTACTGTTCTTGATACTCAATATAATATTCTGGGCTAGAATTGTAATTTTGTCTATTCTAATAGAGAAGAGAATCCTTACTTAAATTCCAGTTGACAGTGATGATACGTTTGTTATGATGTACCTATACTTGAAATATTCAAACCTCCGTTTTTCCTTTATCATAGATGTCATTAGATTCGTATGTTTCCATTAGAAATATATGAATGTTTCTTAATAGATTAAAGTTTCTTCGGTATTTTATGTTGATTCAAATTTTTCGATTTCTAACCATTACTCGTCAAGATGGTTTATGGAAAATACAAACTCAAATATTGGTACATATACCATAAACTTGGCATCTATGTATTATTAGCGGGGGCAATCTCGATCTCGGACCGGCTAGTAACAAATAAAGAGATGTAAGTAGGCCGGGTTTGTATGACCTGTACACATTAGCGTATCTATGGGAAAATTATTCTATTCAGTGGATATGATTTCTACGTTTTTACAGCAAGTATCTACAAAGTTTGAAGACTCATGTCTTGATACGGTATTTGTTGAAAGTTAAAAAAAGTACCAAAATCGACTTCTTGATCATAGACACCCAGAGCTGGGCAGGGCACCGTGCATTGTGTCTAATCGGACCCTTCCCCACACCATTTCAACAGAAAATCGAAATTTTTCATAATTTATGGGGGAACCGGACGTACTATTATACCCTCTTTTATTGATGAGAAGAGTAAGTAAATAAAAAACCGTTTTAGCATTAAACATTTTACATACAATTATTAAACAACGTAGCTTTCTTTGATTACATTTCGGCAAAAGACATTTTTAAAATAAAGAGTCCGGGCAAGTTTTGACTCTGACTCTATTCAAAGACAATATTTTGTCCCAGTTATTTCTTAGAGCACTGAATTCGTCAATGAGACTTTCAATGTTATCAACTTCAACATTCAAAGTAGCGTTCATCGTTTGAAGTAGTTAGTTGACTTCTGTAATTGATAAATATATCTACCCAAATCGACGCCATAAATACTCACTTGAAAGTATTTAGATATTTTAATGCTCCATTGATTGTTGATCTTGTTCCCATTGTTATGATGAGATTTAACAAAGATGAAACAGCTTATGTAATCTATCTGTGCTGCTATCAGTCTGATACATTCCACTAAAGCACTCTATCCCGCGTCTGACAAATTGATGTAGTGAAAATTCTACTATTTATTTTGAAATCTCCCATCTTTTTCAGAGGCGGATACAGGACGAATTTTAGGGGGGGAGCGCAAGTTGAATTGAAGGAATGTTTTTTGTAGACATATAGTGAGTGAGGGATAGGAACCAATTATTTTATTTACATATTTTTACATATTGAATATATGATTTTTGGATATTTTGAAGTATTGAAAGTAGGTCAGATCAGACCATAAAAACATAATTATAAGTAAAGTATTTTATTCATAAAAACCAATTATAATGAATTTAATACAAATACTCTTAAATTAATTGGGAGCTGCCATCTATAGAACGAATTCTAATTTCCCTTTTTTCTTGGCAAAACGGTCAATAACATTATCTAGACTTATTTCTACGTTCCTACGTACGTAAAATAATGCCAAGCCGGTCAGTCTCTCTTCATTCATTGTCGACCTCAGATATGACTTCAACAACCTGGGACTCGAAAAACTGCGTTCTGCTGTTGCTTTTGAATAGGGCAAACAAACTAGAATCTGAAGAAGATGGCGAATATTGGGAAAATCAAATTTTCGCAATTGAGATATGCACCTATGGCAGTATCAATAGTTTGTCCTGATAAACTTTGGGTTTGGTAATTTTTGTTCAGCAAAAATTCGCCCATAACTTCCGAAATTGATGGATTGTCTACCAGGCACCCAAACTGGTCAAGCACTTTTGAAACTTTCGCATATAGCTGAATAAGAACAGCTGAACACATTGTACAGATTCTGAACAATTCCAAAGAGAGTATCTGCATCAGTACAACACTCAGCAGCACATACTTCACAAAGATTGAAACCATGTCATCCACAAGCTGAGTAGATAGCCAGAAGATAATATTTCAAAATAATAGCCTGCACAATCTTATACTTGGCACTCATATTGCTAACAAAAACTCCTTTGATTAGATTTGCCCTGATTTTTCATAGCAGTCAGAAAACTCCAAAACAAGTTCATGTTACGTCCTCTTTGAAACAAATATACCTTAATACAATACAACTTCCGAATAATTAATTCCTCTACTACCCATGTAATACTCAAGTGATACCTCCTTTTCCCGATTAATACCAAATATTTTCAACATGCCCAATGCCCAAGTAATATAATACCGAGTAATACACCAGTAATACCCAATAATTTTCAAGTAATGCCTCTAATTCCCGACTAATATCCAACTAATGTCACTAATTCCTAAGATATATACACCAAAATTCCCCAGCGGTTTCTCCCTCGGGATTTACTAAACCACAAATAAAGGAAGAATGATAGTAACTTTGTTAATCGGACAGCAAAGATCTAACTTCATATTTGCATTAAAAGAGGCCATGAGCGCGATAACATTTTTGCTGTTTTTTAGAGTAAAAAAGTCAATAACTCTTAAAACGGTTAGTCGTATCGATTTCAAACAAGGTCAGGTAGGAAAGAAAGGTAAAACGTTTATCTATGTACGTGCTGTAATGTTTTTTCGAAATTACTTTTTCATCTACCCAAAAAATTGGTTCTAAGTTTGGGACATTTTTTGTGAAAAAGTGGATTGAAAATTCAACTTTCATTACAGCACGTACGTAGAATCAAACTTCCTCTAGAAGCCTGTCATTGTTTGCAATCGATAAGACGAACCATTTTTGAGTTATCAATTGACTCTTTTACCCTAAAAAGCGTTTCAAATGTGATCGCGCTCTTGGCCTCTTAAATCACAAAGGAAGCTGTGGTCTACACGACATTCAGTATTTTTCACAAAACTATTTCAAATATTCATTTTATTCGAGAAAAGATATATTTTCTGCTTGGAACGACATATTTTTTCTATTGAGTGTATTAGCTATTGCTTTGAAGGCTTACATTTTTCAGCTACCGATCATATTGCTAATACTGTGCTGCCAAAAATTTAAAATTTTCCACAAGTATACAATTATAATATAGACTTCAAAATGTGCACCTACCAATTGAAATGCTACTCTAATTTATGATACTTATATATAATGAATTGAAAGTTTTTTATTATAAATTTCAATGTTCTACGTAGTTCTGGTTATACTGAAACATATTTTTTGTGGCATAAAGCAGATTGCCATATTAACGACGATATGTAAATCGTACCATTCACATCAATAGTTATTACCTGATCAAAGTAAAGTTATTAATGCTTTATTTTTATGATTTGTAGGTACGCCAGTGCATAATAAGCACCTGATATACCTGTGTTTCAACATACCGCAATCTATAAATAAAACAATCGTTTAATAATTATATTATCTAGCACTGAAGCATCGGAATTTAATTTCTTGATGTGAATTGGAATGTATACAGGAGATTATTCATCCAGTCAAGTGAATTGTCAGTTGGAATTCGAATGTTCCTAATGAGAAAATAAAAGAAGTTTTAGCTGATCTTTGTAATTCTTACAGTTTACATACATCCTTGTCAGGTACAACAAACCCCACACAGAAAAACATTGTTTTCCTTTTTTTTTTCCAAAACCTACTTATTGGGTTGAGACTAAACTAAGAATTGATTAACAACAAAGAATTGGGACATATAAATAATAACAATAAACATCTTCTCATTCCGCATCAAGATACAGGACAATCTTACAGGAAGTAGTATGGGTATTAGTGGTAACAATATACAGTGTCCGCCATAAAGATGGCTACATGTGGGAAAACAATTTGTTATCATAATTTCTGAAAAACTCTGATAGCAGTTCGTTTCTGCATGTTTGACAAATGATAAATCCGTTGCGACTTATGTCACGCGACCTCAGATTTGGCGGAAATTTCAAAAAAAGTTCTGTATGGTGTCGAAAAATAGGTCAAATTGACAAGATATCGAAAAAATTTATAGGAAAAATGTGGTTGGAACCCAACGAGCACCCTATGTACCAATTTTGAACAAGATAAAAAACAAAAATACCATTTCATTCTTTTACTCTTTCTAAAAAACATTTTACATTCTTTTTTAATCTGGAAACAACTTCCCTAAATAACATTTTGGTTTAGAACTGATCAAATATTTGTGAAATAGACATTTTGCAAGAGATTAATCGAAAAAACAGGATCTAGTCTTGAGTTTATTAGTCATGAGTTTATTCAATATTCTTAACCCGTAAATAAAATTTAAACCAACTTATATTTGTAATTAAAGCTTAATAATCTATTATTTATCCTTACTAAATTTAATATTGGTTAGCAAAGACCCCGCTCAAACCCAAAGAAGCCATTACACGGCGTGTGGAGTGTCGCGCCTGGCTTGTGAACTGACACTGCACGCGCCGAGAGAATGGTGCGGCGTGCCAAGTTTCCTCTTTACCGACATTCGACGGGACCTGACACTCCGGCGTGGCACTCCGCAGATTATATGCCAGGCGTGTCACTCCCCACGCCATCTGATGGCCTCTTTATGGAAAAGTGATCTATGCATGTGAGATTTGCCTGAATTTTTTGTATTGTTTAGAGTAAGTTTTCCTGATTAAAAGTTACCATTGCGCTGAAGTTCAATAACCAACAGTTTCGGAGATATTGGCCAAAGTTACTGAAAAATAACTTACTCCGATGGTCGCGCCCGATCTGAGAGATGCAGTCGTTGCATTAGCCGCTGCTACTGTGGCCTACGTGGTGATATCCATTTACCGCCCCACCTTTCTTCTTAAATTAGTTAAAAGTAGCTGCAAGTACTATTGTGACATTCGTGGATGCATATACCCGACCTCTAATGTCCCAGTAATACAGCAGTAATACCTGTTAATGCCCAATAATTTTTAAATGATGCCTCGAAGTCCCGACTAATGCCACTAATACCCAAGACATGTACATCAAAACTCCCCAGCGGTTTCCCCCTTCGCATATACCAGATGCCATGCGACGACTAAATTCGAAAGCATAATAATTGTGACTGTAATATTTTTTGCGCCAAAATTTTTGAGTTTGTTTTGAATATTAATATGTTTATTTCACAATTTTTTCTCACGTTTTCATTGATGAATTATAATTATCTTGCCTTAACCCAAAACAAATAATCTGGTCAATTTTAAGTAATGCATCTCTCAGGTGCAATCGCCTATATTTGTTAGAATTTTGGGCGCAGCTATGGAAGTGTTAAAAAAAAAGGACCGATCGCCGAAATCGAACCCGAGACCTTCAGTTTACCATGCAGCAAATCAAATAAAATTTATTGTTTTCAAATTGTACATATTTGAAACAAAACAAAATTCTCAGTACAATTCATAATTGTCACATATGGGATATCGAAATATATGCTGCTGCGAGCTACCCTCAGCCCCACCCAGGTACTTCAGGCAGTTTTTAGGGGGCATCATGCACATTAAATCCATTGTAACAATTCAACTCATGTCAGATATAACGGACCTTCAGGCGATTAAAGGCTGAGCACTCCATATCACAGAGAACTAATTTCTCTCTCATTCAGACAATGAAAGTCTAAAACAATTTGAGCAGTGTTGTCCTCGGCTGCACAATTGTACACTTGATACACTTTTTGATTGATATAGGTATACTTCTCATATTTTATGAGAAAATATACCATTTTAGGCTCCACTGGAAATTATCCTAAGGTCTATTAATTACGTGAGACAATTTTGTCGATTTTTCGACCCCCCCCCGCCCTTGGTAATATACCGTGGTGCCACAATAGGCCATTGGCCGCAGTGGAGGGCCTGATATGGGCTCACTCACATTTAAACCTAACCTATACCGTGGTGAGATTTTGCTCTACCCCCCCTCAAGTGAGATTATTCTAAATCCATATTTGTGATGTAAATGAGTTAATCTGTGCTCAAATTCTTATCAGTGCATAATTAAACCGCGACGTATATTATTATATATGATTTAGCCATATTTTAGTGGAGAAATATTTTTTACTTAATTATGTTTCATAATGTTTCTTGCGGAACAAAATAATTTGCCGAGATCACCCTCTGCCCCACGTGAGATTTAGTGAGTTTTCGATCGACCCCCCACCCCCCTAAACGCCACACGTAAATAACGGATGCCCCCTAATTTAAATTCCCTTCGACTAATCTTCAAAACCTAAGAGTCTTCGGTCCATAGGATACTGGTCTTCTGGACTTCAGCTCTTGACTTAGAAACATATCTCAAATAACGCATCTAAGATTACATCGTGATATGGCTTAGCGAGGGCTTATACAGGGTGAACTATGACTAATTATCGAAAATAAAATGGTATATATAGATTAGCATGTGGAAACTAACCAGTAATATTTCAGAGCAATCCGAAACCAGTCATATATTTTTTTATATCCAACATTCGAAGCCGCGCTACTGAATTACACGCCTATGTTTTGGTTCTGATTACGATCTGTCGATAGTAATATTCATTCCATGATTGATAGCAGTTATCTCTTATCTTTTGTTCTCTGAGACATTATTTTGACGTATTTTCGTTAATGGATTGTTCGAAAGGCAATAATATTCTTTGGTCGGAATGTAATTCATGTTGAAAAGTACATTGTGTTCGCGTAAAACTCATTCGACACATCAACTATTATTGGAAGTCGATATGAAACTTAATATTGAATCACTAGCTTTATTTTCACTTCGATGAACGCGAAACTGTACATATGTTGATGTCCAGGGGCGGCCCTTCCCTACATACACAAAAGGTTATTATTCGGTCCATATTTTCGAGAGCACACTGTATAATTTTCAGTAATTGGTCGTTATTCAACCTGTATATAAAAAAGTAAAGAGAAAATGGCTATAACCCTCAGATTATCAAGCAGCCGTATACACGTGTTTCATACTTCTGGACCATCATCAGTACGATATAGTAATACCAAATATGGCTTTGAAAATTCAAAGTATTCTAACTGGAGCACAAATGTGCGGTCAGCTTCCTGTTGTTGACTTTTTTGTATCTTGCATGCAAGTATGGCCTTTTGTTCTTGTTACAGGAGTACAGTACCGATGATGACCAAGAAGTCCGAAACACGTGTATACGGTTACTTGACACTTTGAGGGTTAAACCTATCATCTTTTCTGTTTGTTACATAATTCATAATTATTAGTTGATGTTTATAAACCCGTTCTTATTGGTAATTCTGAATTCTTACCTAAGTTAATTTTATAAAATCTCCATTAGTAAAACAAACTCAAAAACCGGATCATAGATTTTAAGTTGCTCTTTTGGGTTGATTTTTTTGTATCGCGTTGAAAAACGTTTTTTTGTGAATATACATCTAGAACGTTTCATATTGACTTGTACAATATAATGCGAAATCCACAGATGTCAAATATGAAATGATAATTTGAATTGAACAAACCACTTTTTTTATAGTGAGACAAGCGGAGCCAAGGTTATTTGATGGTGAGAATAGTCAACCGCAATATCTGAGAATATTAAAAAAATAAACTTTCAACCATTTGATATTTTATCCTAATGAGCCAATAATGATATATAATCCACAACAGTGTATTTGTGTTAGAAAGTAATCTTCCAAGAAATAATACCTCGTTTAATGATCCGTACTTAGTGAGGGTAGTTGTTTACCTGATGAAATAGTTTATTCTTGTAGAAGTCAGTTCTTCAACCACAGGCGTAGTTATGTGGGGAGGTAATGATTGTTTATATATCCAACTAACCTGTCAAAGAAACTGAAGACGAAATATAGTTGATTAGGTCATAAAATTGCGACCAGGACCACACTCTCATAATCATATTCGCCACATTTCGAATACATTACTTATTTTCAGTACATTTATGATGATAGAATTCTTCAAAAATCACTAGTGTATCGAAATTTGTTATTATTAGATATATGTATAGTGAAGTGGAGAACCACCATTTTGGTCTAAGTATCTATTCTTCTTTCACAATGATTTTTGATAAATTTATCTGTTTCAGTGAAATATATATTTACCATAATGACTATGTTAACAAAAAAAGTTATTGACGAACTGTCATCATAAGTGATTATTATAGCAAATTGTGCTTGAGTATTTATTATAATTGACTTTTATAATAAAACTTTAACATTAATAATGTTCACAGATTATGGGTTTATAAAACCACGACACTTCTTTTGCGTTACAATGGCTTCTTCAAATGAAAATACTCAATGTTAAAGTTTTATTATTGAAGTTAATATTGAATTTTGTCAAGTATGAGCTTCATCAATCCAGTAATATTATTGAAAGTTGTCTCTGCTTCAGTGAACGACGATAAAATAGACTATTGAATTTACCCACCATCTGGTGTTAATATTGATCAAATTAAGAGACCTCACTATAGTCTATTTCGAGAATAACGTAGAATAAATTCTCAAAAATGTATAGGCAAATGTACACCAAATTGATTTGTTTTCTGAAAATTTACTTTACGTTATTTTTGAAATATACCATAGCTGATTAATCCAATACGTTATTCCAAGTACGAGATACATCGGAAACTAATTTCTCGACATGTATACTGAAATTGATGGATTTTCATTCATGATCAACTAAGTATTGCATTTCTCGAACACGTGTTTCAATGAGTCGATGTTTAAAAAATATCCTGAAGGTTGGCAGCGCCTACATCGTAATATTTATTATGAATTAATAACCATATTACCTATGTTTCCTCTGAAACCGGAAGTAATATTTGTTTTCCATGACGGATTTTGCCGCATATCCCATATCAACTTTTAAATTATTTCGAACAAAGACAGAGTTATAACTTTGTGGTCACCTGGTATAATGATTTAAAAGTCAATCGAAAGTATTGAACGTATAATGAATGATAATGAAACCTTTATTCTATGATGATTATTCCTTTCTTTATAGTACTGCAAACTATGTGGGCGGTGTGAAATAAAAAAATCATTTCGCAGAACTGTTGATGTTTACAGAGTTTGATTCCTAGCGGTAATGAATATGTATAGTTTATTAAACAATATTTTGTTTTCGTCAATGTTTCGAGTAGTCGAGTGCACTATTGTTTCGAAGTGCTATAAAGGGATCAACATGTTTTCCAAGAAAAATTTCATCAGGAAAAACCATACACGCATCGATCATTCGAATAACATGTGGTAGTGGATAAAGAAACGACTATTAGAATATTTCACAATGTTCAAAAACGTGTTAATTCTTGTTAATGCGAAATCGAGTCATTAAATACGTAATGTCATCTTGAAAAAGGTGCAAACGTTTCAAAAACGCCTATCAATAATTGCAAACATTTTGAACAATTAAAGATTCCAAAAGAAGAAATCTAGTTTTTTTTGCAAATAGTTCGGAAACACACAGGCCATATAATCAGCGATTGGATCAGTTTTATCGATGAATGATGAACAACTAGAATCATTCAAAAATTATTATCAGCAAAGTTTGTATCCCGCCCGATAAAATCATAAATCCGGAAGGAATTTATCTTGCCAGGATTTGCGAGATGAACCATTATTCTGGGTAGGTAAAAAACTTACAGTCGAACTCCACCAAATAAAATCTTTATTAACTTAGTGTGTGTGTGTAGTCGGAGGACGCACATCAGCACATGACGAGATGTAGTCAGAAGACTTACATCAGCAGCAGACCTGTTTCGAAGGATTAATCCTTCATCTTCAGTGAAAAAAATATATGACTACACACACACACACTAAGTTAATAAAGATTTTATTTGGTGGAGTTCGACTGTAACTTTTTTACCTACCCAGTATCATCTCACCTCCACTGTATGTTATGGATCGCCTCCGTTGGACCATTATTATTAGTAGTAGTATTATTAGTATCAACTGGTTTAGCAACGATGAATATTTCTCTGGATAAATTCAATTTATAGGGGTAGTAATAGAATGGCAGTTTTTTCACCAATGGAACTAAAACTGGTAATTCACGTCTAAATTAATTTGTTGTTTCATTATTTATCTAAAATAATATGGATGGATGATAAAGAAATTGAAAACTACAGTTGGTTCATGAAATTCAAAAGCCGAAGCAATGAAGCGACAACAAGAAAAATCATCAACCAAATCCATGTAAGATCAGTGCAATGAGCATCAAAGCTCAGAGGACATTGAACTTGTCCTGTTATTTGGTGTGGTGCAGAGCTAGAAAATAGAGAAAACTCAATAACGACAGAATTATGAAATGTCATGATATAATAGTATACCATGTATAACAAGGTTAGAAAGAAAATTCGATGCAAGTGAGAAGTTCACAGGGTGGTCAAAGGCGAGCGTGAGCGGCGTTAATTTTTCATTAAAACTTAAATATTCTTAAAACTCTGGTTAAAAATAATAATTTTTACTTTTTAAATATTATTAACAGATTTTGCAAATTCAATTTAAATAATTTGTTTAAATATAATCATGAACAATTTGTTATAGAAATAAACTGAAATCAAATCAATAAATTGTTAATTTGAAATGCTGCTTTTAAAAAACCCGCCTTAACCTGTTTGATATTATAGAAGATTTTCTCGCATGGTGGTTGGTTGGTTTAACTTTCAGTCTTCTTCTTCTTCTTCTTTTTCTTTTTAACTGTCATTTCAGACACATTGTTGAAACATGTGTGAGGTTAAACAATAATTTTTAATCCTACATTAATAGCTACGCATGATCATTGTTTTCATTGAATACTAAATAAAAGCATTTGATTTTGTAGTCAAAATTGTAACATAACATAACCTATTATTGCTGCACTCTCTGACCGATGCTGCTTTTTTTAATAGTCAAAGAACAAATATATGAGATTATATACCTAGTCAAATTCTTAAAATGTACGAACTAATTATCTTTTTTACCGCAATTGTTGTTCTAATAAGCAATGGAAACCACATTAACTTTCCACTTCACTTTATAAACAGTTGACAAAACAGTTCACGTATAGGTTGTGTGCTGACGCTGTCTCTCTTCTACTCGGTCGCATCGGGCGATGGAGTGAAAGATAGATAGATAGATAGATGCGTCACAAGCTGAACGCTTAGGCCGATCGTGCCACTCTATTGCTTGTTCCGTGCTCTCGCTTGCACGCTCGGCTCAGGCGGAACGTGACAATGAGTCATACTTTTTCGTGCATGCAGCCGGCGTTCATCGATTGTTAAGATGTTATCACGCCAAAAAGTTAAAAAGTGAAGTGAGTCTGATCTCATAGGAATTATGTCACAAAGTAGATTTTGTATTTTAAAATAATGAAGTTAGTAAAAATGGTTCTAAGCCAGAGTGATAGATTTTTTTGTATTCTTATCGATGACATTGCTATTGTTTGGTATGATTATCGCGTGGTCGTAGGAAAAATAGTGTACATTACTTGTTTGGTAAGTGCCCATTCACACTCGGGTGAATTGGTTCCATTTTCCCAATAGTAATTTAATATACTATTTCAATTAGAAAATTCATCCCTGTTATTTTTGAAATGTTTCATGCCACAGTTCTTATTTGAACAGTAGAATGCAATGTAATAGGACGAATTACTTATAACATTTAATCGTGCAAAAGGAACATGGAAGTCATCCTACCCAAAATTATACTCCAGTTCGTAATTTGCAGATATTGACTCATCGTACATTTACAGGTTTTTACGGGATTTAAAAGTGCAGAGAGGATGTGAGAAAGTGGCAAAGTAAAACTTGATTTGAATCCTAAGTACCTAGCTGATTTCTATTTCTTGACCTGCTTTATATACATTAGGAACCGTACAATTTATGAGTCACTATCTACAATTTACGAACTCGAGTATACATTAATTTAAGAAATAACGGTCACATATATGTAAGGCAATGATGAGTCGTCGAACATGTACCTTCTTTGAGATTTTTTATTTTTTTTTCATCAACCAACAGTAAAAACAAAAGAGGTCTCAATATTCAGCCTTGTGGGACACCCATGAATATAGCAGTTTTTTATTACTTTATTTTTGTCAGCTGAGTTGAAAGTGACATATTGGTAATAGTGTATTATAGAATTTGTAGATTTAGTTAGTGGTTCGAGAGCCATGATGATTAATAGAAAAAATATTGATACAATTATTTTTTCAGGATACGCTCTAAAAACGTATATTCCAGTTGTGATGTATCGAACTGGGCGATGAATTGTTATGATGATTGAGTATATTGATAAGTCATATAATATGTAACCGAATGACGAGGCCAGAGGAACCAATTGTGTGGACATTCAGATACGGAGAGTGAAGGAGAACCTACATATAGACTGTTGATAATACAAATGTTGAAACGAATAAAAGTGTTTTATTTAATAAAATAGTGAACACCACATGCACTATCAGTTTAGAAAAAGAATAGCAATATGACTATAATTGCTTAAAAAATTAGGGTCACCTTTTTTTGAGTAATTTTACCCTATGTCAACTTATCTGGGAAAATACATTCGTCCAAAGAAATATTGATGAAATAAGTAATTGGTTCAACTACCAAGAAAAATAAAGACCATTTATTATTATATTATTATTATTAAGTATACAACTTTGATATAGAACCATGAATATTATCGGAACCGGATAACTTTTTATTTATGAGTTCGGCTTGGAACAAGTCAAACAAGACATTAGACACATAGACTATTTCGTTAGTTTTCCCTTTGAAATCACGTAATTAAAATATAGAATATTGTCTACCATATCGAGAATGAAGCTAGTCAATGTACATTGTGAGCCATAATGTTTGCAACATATGGAAAAAGAAACATCAGATCTGCAAAAAACTTTTCACAGGGGATAGTTTCCGCAAAATTAATTTTGACATATATCACATGACCACCAATATAGCAAACATTTTGAAACATTCATAATTAATGGGCAGAAAGTCGGGTTATTTATTAAGATAACAAAAAAAGTTAATTGAAAAAGTTACGCATCAATATCTCATTCATGGCATTTTAACACATTAACAGGTAGGAACATTCTAATAGTGAAAAACCAAAGCTATATGGTTTGCACGTCCTTAAAGGGATGAAATACGGGCGCAATTTTGTAAAAGAATACTCGGTTGCTGACGCATTTTCTCGCTGATGGCAATCAGAATGAAATTTTTTATCATTAAGAACTCCCATAAGCCCGTCAGCTGTTTGACGGAATATTTTGAGATATATTTTTTTTCATATGCCTGGCACACGTCCGATCGATGAATTTTAATTTTTTGAGATCAACACTGACATACACACACAGAGAAAATAAGTCAGCAAAATATGTCATTATCTGACGGACCAAGAGGTTTATAATGATTCCATAAAGTTATTTAAGAACAAAAACCAGCATTTCTCAGTCAACAAAACTATCTGGCGAAAAGTAGAATTTTCTATCATTTCAGAGTAAGTAACCTGGTTAACAGTGGATCCGGAAAATATTGGAAGCATTTATCTCCGAAAATATAATGCGTATTGTAACCAAAATTCAACCAATGCTACTTTATTTATTATAGTACCAATTTTCTATGCGCATTAGCATAACATTTGAACAAAAAACGTACGAAACTCTTTTTTCACTAGAACTACAGAAAGATTCATTGCGTACCACGATGGTACACAGTGAATTGTCCTGTGGTTATCAGTGGATCATATACAGCAGATTTTAAAACTTAAAAAAACATCATTATTTTTCTTTGGCTAAGGACTAAAAACACTTAACGACTTAAAATCAACAATAATAAAACGAACCACTTATTTTAATTAATGAAAATAATAAAATTCATGATTTAATGTTTACCTATTCAAGAGCTAAAAGTTTACTGAAAAATTGTGGATCTACCTGATGATGTAACTTTTACTGTCACCGTTCATTTATGATGTATTTTAACGCACTCAAAATCGTTGATTAATGACCCCTGTTAATGAATGATTTTCTATCAATCAACGATTTGATTATATGCAACCCAACATATATGCTCTAATACATTTTATACTGGATAGTATTATCTGTCATTATTTATTTGGCAACTCTGAAATAATATTTCAGATAATCTTCAATATACCACTTGTCACTTGAAATCATAGAAAAGCACGTTGTGTAATGGTAACCTTGGCTTGACAGCCGAGAGAGGTGACATTGAGGTCGACAATTCGAAATCCATATGCCAGCAATTTTTTTTTTATTTCAATTTGAAAAAATTAAATTAAATTACCACTAAGGAAAATTAAATTATCTTTGATTAGAGTTGATATAAATAGGAAATAGTGATTACGGTCGACGGAAAAGTTTTGTAACAAACTCGTGATTTAAAATGGCTATTAACAATCTCGAACATTAACGCGCTCGCTCTCCTCACGCGTTAAATTATCTCGGTTCTTAGTCACCCTTATTAATACACTTGTTCGTTATATAACCATTAAACAACAATTTTGACAGAAATAAGTGAAAGAAAGTAAATTTTTACACATAGACACATATATTATAAATATTCAAAACTATTATCCAAGTATTGTTCTTTTTTATTTTTTTTATTCTAGCTCAATATACTACGAGCATCTGATCCTCTGGGATTGGTTGTTTGGGAATACATGAATGTAGTTTATTAAAACACCAAAGCTTATTTGGAACAGGTGACCCTCGTGGGATAATCTTAGGTGTACGTTCTTCTGTCACGCCGCGCCGTGAGTATATGAATTTCGTATACTACTAAGTATCGGATATTTGTCCGCGTAGGAAAACATGTTTAATCTATGGAAAGTAGATTATTACAAGAACAATTATTGTAGTTGACTCTCACAGGTCAACTATGATACATTCTCATGTTTCATTGCCTAACATATTTGAAAGAACACCTTTTTATACATATTTACAATGAGTTTAGTGAGAGAATAATGATGATTCCTCGTATATTTACATACCAATATGTGTAAAACTCCTGATGGTATTCGCGTTCTCCGTTCTCCAACCTTTCTTTGGAATAGATGTCGTGTCTAACCGCAATCCGGTTTGCTTTTCGTATAAGTCTATCATAATCTGCGGTATCACTACTTTCGATTTATCGATTTTCGGCCTTCCTTTGAAACCGAAGAGCGACAACAAATTTGACTCTACTTGGCCTAACACATCTTTGGGCAGATTCGATGAAAATGTCCTCCAACTGCACTCGAGGACGATCAGTGTCACCAACCAGAACATGATGCTTAATTTCATTGTAAACAACCTGCAACAGAAAGACGAAAGGTGTTGGTTCAGTGTATTCCATAAAATGAAATCAATATTCTACCAAATCTGATGATATTCAGAATATACTTTTATTGATATCATTTCGATGAGAAGACGTAGATTATTATATTTGGGCTTCATTCGCAACAACAAACTTAATTTGAATTTTTGATCACTAGAAGCACAAAACAAGAAGATAAATGAATACCTTATCATTCAGTTCTTGAATTCTGAGAAAAAGGTCAAGTGTATTGGCAAACCTTACCAGCTGTTCTATATCATAAGTGATAG
Source organism: Chrysolina haemoptera (assembly GCA_958298965.1). Lineage (NCBI taxonomy): Eukaryota > Metazoa > Arthropoda > Insecta > Coleoptera > Chrysomelidae > Chrysolina > Chrysolina haemoptera. The sequence continues at coordinate 30,246,932 of OY282585.1, read as the reverse complement.
GCAAGGCCTCTCTCTGTTTGATGAAGTGCTTTATTAGTTATGTGAGAAAATTCAATCTAGGCAGATATATGAATATTTTGATATCTCCCATATAGTCCAGTGTTTGACGGCAAAAATAGGCTTCACCTCATAATTATTTTGGGCTACATCGATTTAGGTGAAAATTGTTAATTATATGATTATTTTTGAGGATATTAGGAATCAGGATGTTACAATATGAATACCTGATTTGCCATGAACGCTCAATAAGAATAACTGTTATCTGATCTTCGTCGTTTTTTTATAACGCTGATCCTTTTTGGTATTTTTACAAGTTTTATATTAACTTGACATGTTAGCATGTATGGTTCAAATCTTGCAAGTGAATCTCGACCCATTTCAAGTCGGTGACAATGCATTATGGAATTTTTGTTAGAGAAAATAAAAATGAAATGGCGGATCCAAGATGACGGACAGATTTGTGATTATGTTCCAGTCCATTCAGAAGTGGTATATGTGGGAACTTTGAAGTCGGAGATTATGAATTTTTTTTTTAACGTAAAATCATTACCTCTTGTAAACCCTCATATTTATATAATAAAATTCGATTCAGAACTGATATCCACAACCTAAATGTTCGTTTTAAGAATAGGCTTACCCTTCCTCAACACACTATCTCCGTATATAAATGCTCCTACTCTTATAACATAACTAAGCTCTACAATTGGTTACCCGATAAGTATAAACGTATGTCTCTCTCTACCATGAAAAAAAACCTCAAAAAAGATGTTCTGTCAAATTTATTGATTCAGCCAAATTGAATTCAGTTTCAGTTATTCAAACTCCATATATTTAAGTATAAACGTGAAGGAGCGTAACGTGCATATCACGCTTTCTAGGGATCTTTCTGCTGATTCTCGTTATCATTATTGTTATTATTATCATCATTATTATTATTATATTATTTTTTATACATTACATAATATTACTCACTTATTATTAGTTACTATAGTTAGTTACTTATTATACGCACATGTGTATATATGTACATATAAATGTTGTAACTAGTGAAATCATTATATTTATGTTAAGTTACCCACGAATCTACATGTTAGATGAGTGGATACTCTACGGTTGAGTGGAAGAGCAAACACTTGTGTAAACAGGTGATTTGAACTCTGCCTTTTGACAAAATTCTACAAATCTTCATTCATCCAGTAGTTCATTGTAGTTTGTACGTGAATATTTGTCAATAAAAGCATTTATTATTATCATTATTATTAATTCAAGATGGCGGCTCGAAGATGGTGGACTGCGCTCCGACTCGATTCAAAAGTGATATTTGGTAGTTTGCTGACCATACGAATGAAATGAATTACGGAACCGTTAACTTTCATCATCGGCTAGGCTAGAATTATAATGAATACAATTGAGTCACCAAATTATTTCATCATAACGTAGGTATTCAGATACGAAAAAGGGTTATATGACTTAAAGCATAAGCTGATTTTTTTCTACTATGAAGTCATTGCATCCAGGTATATTGATAATATTCTTTTTTACTGACTAATAGATTGGCAGTAAAATTTTTGAATGGAAGAAATTTACCAGTAGTTAAAAGAACGGTTTACGCAATAATAATTTCACTTGAATTTATTTTTCTTTCTTTCTAGAACTTTCCGGAGTCTCTGTCATGGTTCATTTCTTGGCTTCCTCTGGAAAATTCCTGAAGTTTGGAGAACATTCTAGAGTTTTCCCTCGTATATTCCAGACATTTCTAGAAAGTTCCAAACCCCACTTCCACTTCCTGGTGACCGAATATTCAAAAACTGGTTCATTCTACAATTTTCTAAAATATTTCAGCACCATCTAGAAGCTTTGAAATATTCTAGAGTTTCCTTTCTTATACTCTGAAAAGTTCCAGAAACTATCCCCATCTGGTAACCTAACTTTCGAGAATTTCACACGAGTTTATTTTTAGTTCGTTCTAGAACTTTCCGTAAGCTTTGTTATTATTAACTTTTGGTTCTTTTCACAATTTTTTAAAAGTTTCCAGCACCTTCTATAAACTTTGAAAGATTATAGAGTTTTCTCTTAGTCTAAAAATTTCCATAGGTTTTATCTGCCCCCTTCTCCCTGGTGAACTTACTTTCGAGAATTCCACTCGAGTATATTTTGAGTTCGTTCTAGAACTATCCGAAGCCTCTATTATGGTTAACGTCACGGTTTCCTCGAACTTTCTAGAACCTTCCCGAAACTTCGGACACATTTTAGAATTTTCTCTCGTATATTCCAGATATTTCTAGTAAGTTCCAAACCTCACGTCCACTTAAACCACAAAAGCAATAAAAAAATGAAATAATTGAAAAAAAAAGGGGTTTGTACGTTTTTCCGTGCAATGTTTACAATTTTCATAAGAACCTTCGTCAAACTTCAAGACATTAAAATAAAAAATAGCTAAAGTGGTCCAGCCGTTCTCGAGTTTTGCGCTTAGCAACATAGTCAGTGAGTCATTTTTAAAATACAGATTCAATAGCGGGCACTTCAGAATCAGTTACAGAACATTGGCGAACGTAAAGTCCAATATTTTAGTTGGTTAGTTGGTCAGAGACAGACCAAAGAACTCTGCAAAACTGTTTATAGACATTGAACAAATTGTGTTGATACCAATAAGAATGGTGCTACTTAAAGATTGTTGAAGATGATAGTTTTGGCAAACTCAGCATACCTACTTGCGAAATACTCATAAAGAATCTAATCAATAGATGTCAACTTTAAATTTGTGTCTTCGTAAGGAATGCTCATTTATTGTAGCTTTAATAATCATAATAATAATAAAACTTTCTCATAAACACTCGTAGAGTGTACCCAGAGGCAATGCCTGTGCGGGAATAATACGACTTTTAATTTTATTTGCCGTTGTGCTCCGGAACAACTCACTAATTTTTTTATGGCCTATTAACTTTTCATCTGTAGGAAAACCCGAAAAACCTACACCCCTAGGTGGTCGGTGCGCACTCCAAGCAACCACTTGACTTCGGGATGTAGTTGAGAAAATGTATCTACAATCCGGATTCGACGGCCGATGTCTAAGGCCGCTGGCCAACGGCCACTCCATTCACCCCAAGATCCTCATTTTCAATATCTCCCAAGAATAGGTGTTTTAGTCCTTCCACGTAATAAGATCCAAAGACATCTTGGACATTGGCTTCGTCAATAAACTCTGCTACTGCTTCTTCACCAAAATAATGTTTTAATTGATCTTCATCGAATATTTCCAGAAATTCATTTCACCCTGCATTATTTTGCTAAGGTTATTTCATTGACGTCAATTAAAATTATTGGTAAAAAAATGTATAATGGAAATGAGACATTCGAGTGGGATAACTTCATAAATAATAATAACCTAGCGGCAGTCTTTATCCAGATGGTAAACAAGTAATTCATTTTGAAGAATTTTTTCGATGCGTCATTCCCAAGCAATTCATATATAACTATCCTCATACCGAGCGCATTTGAATAAAGTTCAAGGAAGAAACCAGATTCCAGCGCGAAAGAATGCATTACATATTAATTATTTATAATTTAATGAGCGAATTATGTATATCTTCACAACGATCAGGTAAAAATATTTCTAATTGTGCATATAAATGCACACGTTCCACTTGAAATTATAATACATACTTAGATGCTTCCATTCTGATTACTGTGTGATTGTGAAAGATGAACTTCTACAAGAGTCATTGTCATCACTCATAATATGAAGTTAGTTAGAAAAATAGTCGAGACAAATTTCTGCTGGAACACCACGTGAATCGTACAGAAACTACCTAATAAAACTATCATAAATTGGTAATGATATATTTAATAAAAGAAAACTCATTTACATGAATGTTTTGAATGATAGCAATCAATACTATTATTGTAGATGTAAATGTGAGTCAATTCGCCAAAACCTGAAAAAATTTCAATTTCACTGAGTATTGGAACTGGAGAACTAATGTACTTTAATGCTTTTCAATTATAAAGTTAGATACTTAATACGATCCCTACGATCCTTGAAACAAAAATTTCTAGTTACTTCAAACGCTAAACCGAATTGTATATAAAAAAAATTAAACCTGAACACTATGAGGGTTTGATAGCCGGAGTTGCATGTAAAAAAATAATTTTGAATAGTTCTGGGACCTTAATGAAACTGCTCTTTTCTGGAAAGATGCTCATACAATCGTTAGTAAATAAATAAAAAAAAAACTCAATACTATTGGATGCAAAAAGTTATAATATTCAAATCCACATAGTATTTTCTCCACAACCTTCACAGAATTTGCCAATTCTGAAATCATATTTGATAACAGAATGGTAACATTCACGCTCTTGATATTGAATAAATGTTCTAAAACACTTGCTGTCTTATGCATTTTGCGTGTATTTCATTCAATCACTTGTATAAGAATCAATATTCTGACATTGTTGTAGCAATAATTATTTTAGCCTTGACTGGCATCATAGTGACAAGATGTGAAATGAAATGTCAAAATTATTGCTTTCCATTTCATTATATGTGAAATTTGTGGTTGTGGAGAAAGCACAGTCTGTTACTCGTTTAGAATGAAAATTCGTTATGCTCGGGTTCCCACTTGTATCGAATTTTTCATTCTAACGTTGTTACAGAATATACTATTCTTTTGATATATTGGACTAGAAAGATCTAGGCCAAAAGTAATTTGAAATAATATATTAATTAGTAATTGACTAGAATAGAATATAAGATTATTGGCCACGTAACATATCAATAAAATACATTTGTAGCACGTCAGACTTGTAACAGATGAGCAGATATAAAGCTAGTTAGAGTGAAGCCTCACTCACGACCTCACTTTTCTGGAATTAAGCAAAGAAGTTGGTGATCCCTCTGTAATACTAAAAATTTTCTCGATGATGCTCTTCTCAGACTTTATCAGTCATTTCACTTTTGGAAGTGTCAAGACTGACCTGTCGAGTTCAGACTTCACACCCCTAAAGCGAACAGATATCCTACGTCTTGTTCACCATGCATACATACACTCATGCACACTTTCAAGACATGTTTGTGAAATCTTATCGAATGCAAGTTTGATAAAAATGACAAATAAAGTACCTCTCCGCACTTGAACACGATGACTCTAAGGAAATTCCAGTACGATTAACATCTACCTGGTAGAGTATTCTCTTGTATTTGCGAATAAATAATGATTTACAACGACTATCTGTATTACACTTCAGTTTGAAATGTCTTAGAAAACAACCAAGTTTCTTTCCGCGCCGCATAGACAAAGACAAATGGTTCAACACACTATCCAATTTCAGTTCGAATAGCTTTGATGAATGCTGATTGCACGTATCACTAGAAATATCTTGTATAATATATATCTTCATAAAGTAATAGAATATATCTCGTCCGAAAATAATAATAATTTTGTATGATTATTTGTCTGATATTGAGTCCAAGTTTCTTGTTCTTACATATTATCCGATTTTCAAATTCAGAACATATTTTGAAACAGGTAATATCTTCTTATTTGTTTTTACGAATCCCCCAGGTTTTCAGAAGAAAAAACTCAAAAGCAGAGCTTGTTCTAGCTGGGGAAATCCTGGAAATACAGCTTATGTACAAGTAGATTCTGAACCACTTTAGCACCGTGACGGCGGAATGAATCGAATTGACTGAGCCGCTTAAGTAAAAGCAAACGCTTTTAACACCTCGAACACTTCGCTTGTAAACATACAGATTTGGAATTATCCGGTACTGAGGTGACTGCACTGTTCAGCAAACGATGATACAATTTTGTTTGTAGGCCTCCGTCCAGAAAGAATGATTTTACTTTAGAGTAAATCGACTGGAACCCTATGTACAGGCACAGGTAAGAAAATGACAGCTATAACACTAATTTTCACAGACTGGAAAGTAACAGCCTCTGTTACTGAAGAATTTTGATTCGAATCCCCACATCATTTGGTAAGTAGTAAGAACCAACAGAATAAATATTACTCTAGCCGACATATTTGAACAACACATTTTTTCATGCATATATTTGTGCCGGTCTAAAAAATATCCGCGCCCAGAAAATACAGTTTCTTGTCTTGTGCTAAAAATAACTGTTGAAGAATTGTTGAACTATCAGTATTAATATTTCCACCATGGTACAGTTTGGCAAGCATAGCTCAAAGTGTGAAATTCCCACTTATTTGATGTCTAGTGCCTTATCACTGGATATATTACAGACTATAGTCCTTTGTACTTGAAGGAAGAAACTTTTGTATTTCGTGCAAAATATTTTTATTTTAAAAATTGTAGCAAAGCGCTTTCGACTGTTAAGTCATCATCAGTGCGTACCTGAAGTAAGTAATGATTGAAAATGAATTTGATAAAATTGAAAATTTTTAAATTTGAAAGTTATGAAAAGTGAGGTTACTTACTCGTCAGGTGTACAAGAAGCCGGAGAGAATGGATAAACTGCTAAACGGGTTCTCTCCGGCTTTCAATTCTGAGAACACGAAGTTAATTTTCAACTTTTGGTTTTTTATTGGTAACTATGTAGTTGTGTACAACTTCCAACTTTGATCACCGGGTAAAATGTGATGAGTTCTCATTAAACTCTTTCTCATTCCCTTAGCTTTCCTTGTTGGGGTTGGATAGAACTGCATAGAGGCCTTATATTGATCTTTTGCTTGAAAGTTACTTCATTTCTTTACGTTTGTGCTACCCAAATTGCCTAAACTTGGACTAAGATAGTTCTCATTAGACTTTTCACATGTCCTTAAGCCCAATTCTGGGTGCTCAAACATTGGAGCTAATTCACTTAACTTGGGTCACCTCTTAGGTTCAGTTTGTCTTCCCAGTATGCAGGTATATTGAGTGAAGTTCTCATTAGATTTCTTCTCGGTGTCTTAGCAATATTTGGTTGAGGATGGACAGATCCATAGAGAACCCTATTTTCTTTCTGATTCTTTCTGATTATTACTCATTATTTTTCACCCATTACTAAATTTGATAATTTATTCGTAATCTTGATAGAGTTTTCTTTGGTAGCGTATTTTTGGAAAACGAAACGTTCCCATTAGACTAATCACTTTCAGATTTACGTTTCCTTTTTAAACTCATGTCTGGATTGGTTCAATTTCTATTTGAGTTCTTTGAATCTATGTCACATATGTCAATGGTCACTGTCACTTGTCAATAGTGTCATTGGCATACATTGTCAATTTAAATTTCTTTTCCACTTCCGCTTCAACATTCAGACAGATATGATGTAGTATCCCATATCTTTATCTTCAATAATCCTTAAACAGGATGAAAATTATTCAATTTTAAATATGTTTTATAATTTGTAACATTTTAATTTGGTCCATGGACATGATGTTTTTATATGGCTTCTTGTACACCTGACGAGTAAGTAACCTCACTTTTCATAACTTTCAAGTTTCAAAAATTTTCAATTTTATCAAATTCATTTTCAATCATTACTTACTTGCAGGTACGCACTGATGATGACTTAACAGTCGAAAGCGCTTTGCTACAATTTTTAAAATAAAAATATTTTGCACGAAATACAAAGTTTCTTCCTTCAAGTATATTGAAGGGTGCACACAGCTTGACAATTTCACTATAGTCCTTTGTACGACTAACGCTCATCATGTACGTGCATATTTTCTCACTTTCAGCAATGCATTTTAAACTGTACAAGTGAAGTTCTGTTTAACCTAGTAAGTTTTTCCCAAACATAACCATTGGAAAATGCCCTTAGAATATTCGAAGAAAATGGGTATCAATTATTGTATATGCACCTGATTTGAAGTGTTGATATTCCTGTTAGAACGCTAGATCAACCAAAAAATACATATATATCCCTGTTTCACTCTCGATATCAATATCAATTAATGTAGACATAGCCTTAACTAACTGTAAAAAATTGCATGTTCCCCAAATAAACCTACATACTGACGTTGATCCACAGCTGTTGGTGAATATTCCTTAAGTATAAACAAACATTCAGATGTACTCGAAATAAATTAAGTTGTTTATACTGGTTTCGCGTATGTTCATCCAACGAAGTGTTTCCCTGAAGAACTGGTACTATTACCACCTATCAAATTCAGACATTGAAACTACAACTCTCAAATATGATAAACTATAGATTACGACTATCAAGAAAAAGTTTTCAATTTAGTGTTAATATTGCTATCTCTAAACGACTAATTCAATTTAATGATTGTTTATAATAAGCCAGGTGTGCGAAGCAGATAGGTAATAAACTATATCTGAATAAATTGTTGTCATAATAAAATTTTAATTTAATTAGACAGTATATCACAGGTTTTTTATTGAGTATCGCGAAAATAGGTATGATGTCAATCGCATTCAGATGCAGATTTCTGACCATACTCAACTTCAGCTTATTGCACGCCAGGAATCGTAAACTGAGTCCTTATTCGGAACAGTTGATTTGAAAAAAAAATATTTGAAAATAATAGTTTATTATCAGGTTTATTCCGGAGTAAGTAATATAACAAGAACTTGTTTATCAGAGATTGAAAATTCAGAATTTTGGTAACCCAAATACAAGTTTTTCGCAATGCTTCAACTTTTATCAAGAATAAAATTTTCTGAAAAATGCATAATAAAAAAGTTTCCCATATGGTGAAAACTTTCTAAAACTCACTGTATGATCTCCAAAATTGGTAAAATTTTTATTTCGAAAATGTAAGTCAATATTCTATAAATATGACATTTACTCCGTACGAATGATTTTCTTGCCAACTGGCCACTTGCCCTGATGCGGATATGGAAAGTGACTACTGGGGTAAAACCGCCACACCATTCAAAAGCACCATACTTTCGAAGTCAAGGTTCAACTAGAAAACATACAATGAATGAAGACATTCAACAAAAAGTTATAAATCATTAAATTTGGCGTTAGTTCTAACATCTTGCCTAAAACATACCACAAAATATCTTACAGAGTAGAAAGGTACATATATATTAGCACATATTTCTAGTTATTCAGGGCTACTAAAGGATATGTACGTTAAGAAGAGAATGACGTAATGTTTGGTAATTTTGTATATCGACATAATGACAACGTTAAAATTCCCAATGAAATGAGAATCCTTTATCAATTTAATTTTTGGCAGAACTATCTATTAAAAGTGAGTCTGAAATCCCATTATACCTATTCTAGACTAGCTTTCTGCGATGATCCAGAGAAGTAAGTGAGCTTGTGAAACAAGTATCATCGAATGGCTCTCTTTGGGACAGAATCTAAAAGATTCAATGAGTTTGGCAAATGACCAACAAGAGCGTTTGATCGTATCTTGGCGTTTTAAGCCTCTATCGAAGATTCGATAGTTTCCTTGCAGATGTTTCTTACTTCAACATATTCCGATCTAGTCTCGACATTATGCTGCCTACCTGAGAGCGACAGCTCTGGAGCAGTTTATGCTAAACCAGGGTTTATCAGATGATGTTCTTCTTGACCTCGTTGACATAGGCATGCACAGATCGGCACTTTTTGATAATGCTCGGTTCTTCGACTAACCGCATCGCATCACCTGCCCGTGCTATTACTTCTGTTTTATGCTTAGTGTTCTGATGTTTTTTCTTTTTGCTCGGCTCCTTAGGGTCCTAGCCTGATTTGAAAGAGCGAATAACATTCCCCAAGAATCGGGTTATCAATTTAAAAATATATTTATGAAATCCGACTGGTAGTTCCAGAGATTAGCGCATTCCAACAACAAAAAAAAACTCTTCAGCTTCATTATATCATTATCAGTAATTGAAGATATATCCAACGGAGGCGATCCATAACATACAGTGGAGGTGAGATGATACTGGGTAGGTAAAAAACTTACAGTCGAACTCCACCAAATAAAATCTTTATTAACTTTGTGTGTGTGTAGTCAGAGGACACACATCAGCACATGACGAGATGTAGTCAGAAGACTTACATCAGCAGCAGACATGTTTCGAAGGATTAATCCTTCATCTTCAGTGAAAAAATAGGGTGGTTAACAAGTAGAGATCTACAGAAAATAGAAAAGGGTATTACATTAATGACCATAATTGGTAATAAAATTAGAACATACCATATGTGGTGGAAAAAACTATTGTAGACTTGAAAAAGGGGGTTTAAAATTTTTTTTTAACAACTAAAACGTCCACATGACGTATACCCGCATTTGAGCGGTTCCCTAATTGTTAGGGGTCGTGATTTGACCTAGCCAGAACAATCATTTGATGAATTTTTTTAATCAAAAGTTGTGACCATGCACGTGTTCAAATACTTCTAATTGACTGAGAAAGAAAATATTATGAAAAATTGAAATTTGAAGTTGACATCTGTCAACTGTCATCTGCCGAGCGAGACGTCACGACTCATAGTGACAGAGATGATATATCTTTTTAAGCCATATATCAGTCTCACCGTGAGTATACATTCTCTCTCCCTCTCAGGTTATTTCTCTCCGTCCCACTTGGTCTCTCGCTACCACTCTCTTACTGTCCTTCAATCTCTCGCTACCTCTTTCTGTCTCTCACTCTCTCACATACACATTATTTTTCTCCCACTCTCTAGGTTTCAAATATGGTAGATATTTTCGTTTTGCCTAGTAAATATTTAAGAATTAATAATTTTGTGCTGCGTATATTCATATACAGTGCTTCATTATTTTTTCTACAAACTTTAAAAAATGACAAGGTTCGCGCACTGATAACAATATGCGAAGTGATCCTTAGATATTTCGCACACTGCTTGTAAACTATATGAGATTTTTACCGTTCCCGAAATAGTGTGAGAAATACATATTTCGCGCACTGCATGTAAACTATATGAGATTTTTGTGGTCTTCAAGCAAAAATTCAAGAAATCATTTGTTTCTGAATGTTTTACGATAAATAAGCAAGGCTTTTTTCAACACTTTTCAAATTGTCACAACATTTTATACAAACTGATTTTATTCTTTGACCTTTGTAGAAAAAAATTGTTTGCAACTTATTTGCAACTCGTGCGCGAAATACTTTGGTGAACTCGACTATTTTTTTAAATCGACTGCGCCACGTTAAAAAAATCAGTTCTCGATTACCAAAGTAGCATTTCGCTTACTAGATACAAAAATAACTATTTTCGTACAGATGTGACAATTCCATCAAACTATTTCAACTATTTCCGGTTCACAAATTATTGACACGTTTGGTGAAATATTTTCTTGGCTCCTTCGGCAAAGTTGGTGATTGTTTTTGGCACAAATGTTTCCTGATTACGCTTATTTTCATAACGAAACCATTGTGCTTTTGGTAACCATATCTATTTTCTCACATTGATCACTCTTCCTGCCAAGGCCTCTATGACAATTTAATATTTAACATTTATCAAAAAGAAAAAAGTATTGTGACACACAATTATTACGTAATAATTGACAAAATATTTTCAGTTATTGTTATAATCAATAGTAAAATTACTACAATTTTTAGTCAGTATTTCAATCAATCGAGAAAAAATTATATTTTCAACTCAGCAGCAAAGCATATATACTTTGCTGCCGAATAAAACAAATAACTATTTCCAGTATTTTAACTAGAAATTGATTATGGTTACAAAAGTATAACTATGTATCTGTTTTCACTAACCGAGGTATTCGTAATTGTTAAAAATAGTCTGAATTTCCAGCTGAACGTAAACACATGTAAAATTCTGTCACATATTATGAAAAAAATTTAACCATATTCCACAAGCCGATGTCCCAAAAATGCACATTTTCACCGTTTAAAGAGTTAGGTTAGGTTAGCAATTAGTGAGCAATTATTGATAATCAAAGTGAAGTTTTTCTCTGGATTCCAGTATCTGCATTCCGTGAGAATACTACCTTCCGATTATCAACTCTACTTCGCATCTAGTTGTCGTTTAATCATAAATATTGAGTCCAGAAAGAAAGACTGTTTCCTTCTTTGCTCATGAGATTTCATATAACAGTTCTACCAACATTATCTGAACATGTGAAATTATCAATTATTGCGCCAACTTCCACGTTGAGTGCCTTATCACTGGATATATTACTATATATATAGTCCATTGTACGATGAATGTGCATTATGGGTGTGCATGTTTCCACGGTTTCAGCTATGTTGGTACTACTATTCTGAAATTTCATGTTGGTTCAGAATCAACAAGACTATAGAACACTGATTGAAAGATTTTTGTTTTCTAAACCTCAACAATAGAAGTCGTTCAAATTCTCATCAATAATGACTTGAATTTGATTGCTACCTTTTCGCTTTCCTGATGATAGGTTTTTCCATAATTTTTTAAATTATTTTTCGTTCCAGTAAGTATTTGGAAACTGATTCTTGTATTCGGCGCCACTTATTAAATAAGTTTCGAAAAATCGTAGTTAAAGATCCGCCACTGTATCTTTTAAGCATCTCTAGCGTTAAGTTGGCAGTTGGCTTTGGTGAGGTCAAGCAAGTTGGACTTGTTCACCTTTTAGTAACGGCTGGAGAAAGCTGACTGCGATGTCTTCCACTCGCGACTTCCAAATCTACACGAGATTGTTATGTAGCTATCTTTTTCTTGGGTCCTTCATGTCTGTCGTATATTTCACACCTACTAAGTAGATACTATAATTCACGTAACTATTTCAGCTTAACCGACTGAAGGTTATTGGGTTTATTAAAAATTAAATTTTGCTTCCGTCCAGTTTATTCACCAATGAAAATCTTGACTATTGCTGTTTTGTTTCAATACACACAAATTTTGTAGGTAGAATTAATAAAATTAATAACTTTGAGGTTTCGGTTGAACTATTCAAGGGATATTTGTGGAATTTCTATTTTCGCGTTTGAAGTTCTTAAAAGAAGAACTCACATGAAAAATAGTTCAGAGTTATATTCTGTTTGGAAATAACAACTGCTTTTCTTAGGAAAATGATTACAGCAATTCCATTGCCGTGAATGGAATAATTGTGGAGAATTACAATACTAACAAAATGAGAGTTCAGAATATTGGTAACGGAGAAAACTCGGAAAAACTGAAATAAAAAATTGTTTTTTTTTAGTTATATGAAAGTAGATATTTATATGTACTTTATGTGTGCACAAAACAGGCAATGATGGAGGTTTTTTTATATTAATTTTCTCAAGGCGCTAATTTGCAGCAAGCCTGCATGCTTCATGGATGATCTGGTCCGATTTTAAATTCTCATATTAAAGTAGTGGAAAACGTATATTCTTATTTTGCCCAACAATGTCGTGATAATTCCTGCACCACACGGTTCCCCTCACCGCTTACGAGAGACTCATTTGCGAGAATTTTCCACCTATTGTGCTGCATTGTAGCGCAAAATTAAAATATACGTTTTATTGTACTATAATACCTCTATTTTCAAAATTTGTTTGGGAAGTTGGAATCGGATCATCCATGACACATACAAGCATGATACAAATTAGTGCATAAGAAAATTCAAATAATAATTTAGCCAAAACTAATAATTCGACAGCACCTGTTTTGTGCATACATAAAATATACATGATTCATTACTGTTACGAAACAGGGCAGCCCTAAACCTAAAAAATGGCGGAGGTATGAATTTTAATAAAACGCAACATTTTTCTGTTTTCCGTATACCAACTCTCACTCACTGTGCTCGTATTGCAGTTCCCTTCAATTCTTATTTTCAGAGCAATAAGATTGCTGTTTTAGTTCTCATTTCATAAGAAAACGCTAAAAACACGTTTTTGCGTAAGTATTTAATTGTTTATAACAATATAAGTCTTTCACATGATGGCATTGTCTGTTTTCTACTAGTATTTTTGTCACATAAACACTTATTTCATGCTATATTGATTGGTCTATTTATAAATCTAGAACCCATTTTTTTCCTATAGACAAAAGAACTGCATTTCTCGAAATCTCTCGATAAAAAAAATCATAGAATTATGAATTCTGCACTTAATTTATTTTAATATTTTCATCTTTGCCAAAGGAATATGGAAAATGTATATCTCTTATTCAAATAACCAGTTCTTTCATTCTCTCGTAAAAATCTTCCTATTTTCTTTTAAACACGTTTAACCAGTGTCCGACAAAGTTCCCAACATATTGAACACTGTTTATCATTGATTTATCAAATAAAATTTTTCCTGATAAGAACCTCTGCTCCATCCCAAGCCTGAATCACAAACACCAAAATCGAATTTTATTATGGGCCACTATTGTCCCACCCATGTCCCAGCAAACGTTCTTAGGGAAAGTGTTCCGCATCTATTACTAGACGTGTAGGACTGCATTAGAGTTCTCGCCCGCTCTGTCTCTTTATTTCGGCAATTTCTTGATAGGGGGCAGTGAAACAGGTCAAAGTGGGACACATTTGTCCATTTGTCCTGTGCCTGAAGGAAGTTGAAGTTTTCTCATTTTGACTGTGAATAATAACTGAAATAGAGTATTTTTTAATAACGAGTGTGTTATGTGAAAATTGATGTATTTTGGATGTATTCTCATTAAAATTATACTTGCAGATCACCCGTATTTTACATTTTGGTAATGAAAAATGAGACAGTCCAAAGCAACAGTTTTTTTAGGTTACATTTAATTTTTTTGTTTCTGTGCAAATATCTAATCCAAGTTGCCGTTGTGCATACACACTTTGCACTAATAGTATCAATGCATTTTGGAACGATACTCATTTCGGCTAGGAAGATTTTTTTAATATAACAAAATATCAGGCAAGATATCAAGTAACTATTGATTGAATTATGGTTTTTCGGGTTCTTAGGCCTAATTTTATTGTGCGATGTACTCAACGTTTCGCTAACACGTGTGGTTGGCATTTTCAAGAGAGATGTTTACAGTTACTCCCTTCACTGTTCACTATTACATTTTGGTTTTTTTACAGCTTGTTAATTGTTCATCTATACCTACACAAAATGTTCTGGTTTCTGAGCATTTTCAAAATTTTATTATTCGAACATTTAGATTATATTCAGTTCCAGTAGCGTAGTTGGAAAAATTCAATTGACGTAGGTGAATATTGCAAAAATTCATATTTATATTTTTCTAAACCATAGCTTTATATATTATAATACGCAATTCATAATTGTTATATTTGTATATATTTGAATGAACCCCGCCTGGAAACATATCATTGGTATTACTAATATAGAACTTGAATAAATGAAAAAATCATTTTCTACAGTGAAATTCTTAGTATTTTTGACAAATAATAATAAATAAATCTCCACCATAAAATGGTTATATCTACCACAAACTGATTCAAAATATATTGATACTGAATGCCTATACTTAATATGATATTCAGTTTTGACAAAATGAAAAATGTATTCGTTATTAATAAAGTCGTTTACACATTCCAATGATCTCTTTTGAGAACACACAAGTAAGTTACAAAAGGAACAATGAAATTTCATACACAGGCAATTCGCGTCATCCAAGACATTCACTGTCAACTAAAATGAGTTGTTGAACATCCCAAAGATGATTTTCTTTTGAAACAAATAGTTAGTTTGATCACATTGGTTCAATAAAGCATATAAAATAAGCGAACGTCTTTTTACGGTATCAATAACATCTTAGAAACAAATTGCGTTAAGGAACATTTAGCAACATTCGTCTCGTTGAAATTTTTTTAACAACAGTGTTGTGTGTACGTAAAAGAAAACCGTATTACTGTCTACTTCACTTCAGATATAACCGAGTTGCATTTCGTGGTTTATACCTACTTGATAAATGTCACATAACAATCATCAATTTAGGCACTTTTTGGTGTTTTAGGAAATAACACTAGATACAAAACACGTAAAGTTATGAGATTTTACATTAATGGGGAATTTTAAAGAACTCATGGTTATACTACAAACATATTCCTTCGTAATGTAGAGACCCCAATAACGTTATTTATTATGTAAACTACAATTATTTCAAATAAAAAAGCCTTTCTTAATCACATCAGAGATTAGGAAAGAATAAATTTTAGATCGAATGAATACATCATATAATTTAATAATTTCAATCTTGTTCATTCGTCTCATACAACATGATTATTTGAAAACAAACAAATTTGGTGTGCATATGCCTATGTATTTCTGAGAATTCACTCTACGTTATTCTAGAAATAGAGTATATACTTATAATTAATATAGAACAAAAAATGAGAAATAAAAAAAAAATTATATCTAATAATAATCACTGCAATAGAATAGTCAAATCTATGATTAAGTAATTCAAAATGAATGGATCCTATAAATGTCTATAATACGATATTCAATTTTGACAAAATGATAAACTAATTTGTTATTGATCGATTAAGTTACAAACGGAATAATAAAATTTCATTCACAGCCTATACCCGTCATCTATAAGACATTCACTGTCAACTGAAATAAGTTGTCGAACATCCCAAAGATGATCTTCTTTCGAAACGAATAGTTATTTTGATCGAATTAGTTTGATAAAGTACATAAAACAATCGAATGTCTATTTACGGTAACTTGATCTCCCTACTATGGGTCGACCATCAACGCAGCGCCGAGCTGTCTGATGTATAAAACAACGCATATACGAGAACTTGATGTATACCTTTCCATAATGCAGAAAATAAGAAATTCTCACAACAGGTGCCCGCATCGTGAACACCTGCACCATCCATAATGAATGTCACATTTAACCCCAAAAATGAATACAATGAATTTCTTATTTCGAGTAAGATATTCTCGGTCAATTGAAATATTTTACAGGGATTAACAGAATCTCAAGTACCTACATTATTACAGGTATTTGAAGAATGAGTACCTGGAAATCCTACAACAAAAATAGTAACGCAATATAAATTCTTAGTTATGGTCACCTGGGTATCACTCGCATAACGTCGGTACATCCGCATTTTTTAGTGTTCCTCCGACATAGGTATTGATTTATCTACAGAATAATAGAGCAGAGGTAAGAACTGTCACATTGGCAAACTCAGTTAACAGAAAAATGGTTATTTATGAATTGAAAGCTAAGAGTGGATGGGAGAATATTGAAGACAGAACTTGAAAATTCACAGTTTGATAGCTGACAGCTCAATTTGGAAATTTTTAGTGCTTTTCAGGAGTCAATGTTGTGAGAAGCAATTAATTATTTTCGATCACCTTCATTCTAAATACCTATTTAATTTTATATGACATTAGAAATGACATAAATTGAAGTTTCAGCAAATTCATAGGTTGCTATTTCATGCGGATATATTTATAATTGCTATCATTATAATAACACCGGACTGAACGATGAAAACACTGAACTCAGCAGACACTACGGCACCAATAATACTGAGTTTCCTATTAATTCAAGATTATCTAAGACTTATTCGATGAAACGTACATATCACTATACTTTTGAAATAAGACTTTTACCGAATCTTGAGACCTTTCGACGCAGAGAATATTGTAGATGAAGCAAACATAGGTGAATTCCTTCAAAGATAACTTACCAAGTAAGCTCAATGCACTGTGCGATAATCCAAAATAAAGTGAGAAAAACTGCACGGGCACATCACACTACAAACTCAAAGAAAGTTGAACTGAATCTAAAGATCGAGTCACAAAGACGACTGCGTGGATTTGCGTCTTACGCTAGACTGCTGGAACATCGCCACCCTCTACCTCAACTCTACCTGTACCTGTGAAGGTGTGGGGTCCGAGATGACCAATGAGAAACTCCTTGACACGTGCTCTTACAATAGCTTAAGTGTGTATTGTCAAAATCCATTGTGCGCTTCCAATGGCTTTTTACGAAAACAACCACACAAACGTTTCCGATGATTCTTTCCAGCAATTCAAATCGAGGAAAGTTAAGATTTTTAAATTGATGTAGATGAATAGCTTGGGCATGACCCGTCTCATTCATTTACATCAATTAGCAGTGAGTCAGTATATGTACATTTTCAGTTCGTTTGAATACAAGGTGTCATCAAAAAAGATGTGTGTTGCATTCTGCACTGTCAACCTCGCAATAAACTGGGTATGTTTCATTAGAGGTTACTAGATGAAACAGCAAAATATTTTTTAAAATTAATTCTAGAAAAAATTAAGAAAGTTTTCTATTAATGCAATATTCATCACTCTAGGTTTGAGAAATATGTATATACAGTGCGGCTTTTTATAGTCCCCCCCACCTGTTAACTTTTGAACGGTTCGACGTAGAAACATAAGTGAAAAACAGTTTCGAGGGTTTCACCAATACTACTTTTTGAAATAAAACATTTGGTGATTGCTCAATAAGGGGCGCGGGGGGGGGGTCATCGACTCAAAATTTTTAAATGACATGGGGGGTCAAGTGGCACATCGTTGAAAAGAGAATTCAATTCTCTTCACAACCATCTAAATATTTTTTAATTTTGTTCATAATTTTCTTCTTCATTTCGATTTTCATGCCTTTCGATTTTTTTTAGTAAATGTTCCTCCAGCGCCATATGTCGAGTAATTGCAATGTTTTCTCTCTCAAAAAGTAGTATCGGTAATACCCCTCAAAAAAATTTTGGTTTCATTGTTCCACATCAAACCGTTCAAATTTATCGAGGTATGAGTAGTATTCAGTTCCACATTTATATTTGATATTTCCAATTAGAATTGCAAAAAAAATAATAACGAAATTCAAAAAAATTCAGATGGTTGTAAAGAGAATGGAATTTCCTTCTCGACGATGTGACACTTGACCCCCCATGCCTTTAAAAAATTTTGAGTTGATGGGCCCCCCCGCGCCCCCTATTGGGTAATCACCATATTTTTTATTTCAAAAAGTAGTATTGGTAAAACCCTCGATTTTTTATTCATGTTCCTACGTCAAACCGTTCAAAAGTTAACAGGGGGGGGGGCTATTGAAAGCCGCACTGTATATACATAATAAAAGATAGATAGAGATAGAACAAACTTTTATTCCAATTTTAATTAACATATATTGGATTGGAAACAACGATTATTCGAAATAAAATCAGCATTTTTCCATACCCCACAAATCACCATATACAGTATCATACAGACATCGTCCTACAGCAGATATTTTCTTTTCTTCAATTCCAGTTTTAAAGAAAGAGATACCGATTAAGCTTCTACAAAATGCGTTATTCCACAGTTTAAAATATTATTTTTATATTTATATTTATTTCTAGTCATGTTTTTTTTAAACTTCCTCAGTGTGAGAATAGAAAATATGCGAATGGTATAAAAGTTCAATCAAACGGTGTTCTGGTTAGGAAAAAAAAATATAGTAGTTTTTGGGGTGCTGAATCCGAATTTCAATTTTGCTACTTCCCAAATAACCTCAAAATTTTCGAAATTTTTTCAGTTTTTTGCCGAAAAGTAAAACAACTATGAACTTTTTGAAAATGAAGTACCTACATCAAATTTTCTACAGAAATCATACCTCAAAAGGATGTTTGGTTGAACGGTTTGGCCGCTAGAGCTCTTTGAAAAAGGCCAAAATTAACTTTGTGGAAAACTAAGTTTTCTCGTTGGGTTTTTGCTTGTAACTCAAAAACTATGCTAATAATTACATTGAAGCTTAGAATCTGCTCAAAACATATTCACTTACTAATTTATCATAAATTCAGTTATTTATTGAATATACATCAATATAATCAAGTTCTAGTTATCATCTATACAGTGAGGTCCTAAAGTAACGGATAAATTCATTTTCTACGTTATTAACAATTTTCAAGAAAAACCCTGAAATACGTCGATTTATGTTTTTGAAAAGACACTCTGAGACACAATAAGTCGCCCTTCTTCCACCCTTGTCAAAGTGACAGCAACCCCTCCAATTTTTTTGAAATAGAATAGGGGTCAAGTGATACCTCATTTCAAACGGTATTCAATTGTCTATACTGACATGTCTTTTTTTTTAATTTCGTTCACGTCATAGAAAAAATAAATAAAATGTTGTAAAGTATCACGTATACTATTAAATTCCCTATGTATTCAATGCACCCAATTTTTTCACATGCAATTTCTAACTATACTGTCACGAATGACAAACAACAGTTGGTAAATGAACCAAATTTTTTTTCAATCGATTTTTAAATGAACCAAAAAATAATAAATGTTTGGGTGATACTTGAATAATTTAAAAATAATTTGTTTGATGATGCCCAAACAAAATAAAAAAAATAGATATGGCTGTATAGACAATGGAATACCCTTTGAAATGAAATATCGATTGAACCCCTATTCCATTTACTAAAATTGAAAGGGTGGCTGTCACTTTGATGGGGGTGGAAGAGAAGCATTTTTCATGTCACAGAATGTCTTGTCAAAAACATAAAGAGACGTGTTTCAGGGTTTTTCTTGAAAATGGCTAGTAACGTGAAATAGCTATTTGTATTACTAGAGAGGAAAAGGCCTTCACATATGATTTTTCCTGCTACACACTTAAACCTTTTTATGAAAATTTAAAGCGCATCTCAACTGCTTTTGTTTAAATCGGACCTATACTTGCATGACGGAAAGGTCGGAAAGTATGCAAAATCATTTCATATTCATCTAAATTACTCTGATGGCGTAGTGGTAAGCGACGCTGACGCTCAGAAAAACTCTCTCCGAAAGAGATGGCAACATACCAGAGATCCAGAACTTAAAAATGATCTGATAAGGCTGAGCTAATTGATGACAATAACGATAGCGTGTGGAAGGACAAGCTGGCGAAGCTGGACACTCGGGACAATTCTCTGTGGCGGATGACTAAGCGGATTTCAAAGAAGTTCGCACCGATTCCAGCCATGGAGAAGGGTAACGAGATGCTAGTGACAGATCCTCAGAAGGCGAAACTATTTGGTGAGTACTTCGCCGACGTCCATAAAAGGGTGCCTGATGTTAGTAAGGGACATAGACAGAAAACTCGAATAACCGAAAGGTTCAGAGAGTCGGTGTCCCTTCCTATCGGCCCTCATAGATTCGCCAAAGTCATGACGAACTATGAGGAGCTGACGGAAGTCATCAAAAGACTTCCGACAAATAAGGCACCCGGACCGGATGGTCTGGATGCCATTCTAGTCAAGAATCTGCCGCGGAAGGTCCTCGTCCGACTGATACACCTGATTAATGCTATCATTAAATGGGGGTACTACCCGGATTTTCTGAAAAAGGCATTGGTAATACCAATTCTGAAACCCGGTAAGGATGGCCATACACTTGATAGTTATCGACCTATCTCGCTCTTGAGCGTGATAGCTAAGATAGTCGAGAGAATCCTACTTAGACGGTTGTTGAGTGTCGAGGGGAAACTCAAAATGATCCCCGATGAGCAATTCGGATTTAGACAAGGGCATAGCACGACCTCCCAAGTCGTTAGAATTGTTCATGGGGTGAAAGAGGCAGCCCATCGTGGACTTAACACAGTCATGGTCCTGCTGGACATGAAAAAAGCCTTTGACTCCATATGGGTTGAGGGTTTGATTGCAAAAATGCTGTTGGCACGCATGCCCTCATATATGGTGAAGTTGGTAGATTCATACCTTGTTGGGAGGAGTTTTGTCGTGCGAGTAAACAATACTCGCTCCGCGGAGTTTCCGATAGAGGTAGGGGTCCCGCAGGGTTCAAGTTTATCGCCACATCTATACTCGCTAAATACATACGACTTTCCTCAGTGCGAGAGATATGGGCACGGCTATATACGCCGATGACACGGCTATATTCGCCCATTCCTTCTCGAGCGTCGCTGCCCAATATAGGATCCAGATTCATCTGGATAGGAAGGTCGTACCCTATTTGGAGAGTAATAAGATTGTGGTGAACCCGACTAAGTCGGAGACCATCAACTTTACTAAGAAGTACACACACTCGAAACTCTATAGAAAGTTGATGGTCAATGGCGAGGCAGTGGAAAACGTGAATCATGCGAGATACCTGGGAGTACATCTGGACAAGAGACTGAATCTTGGAAGACACATAACTCTGGCTATACAGAGGGCGGGTGGTGCGCTTAAACGCACATACCCTCTGATAGCCAGAAGTTCAAGGCTCAGTCTGAAAAACAAGCTATTAATATACAAACAAATCATACGACCAGCCATGACATATGCTTGTCCAGTGTTCTGTAGCCTGAAACCTACTCCATTAGCGAGATTGGACAGGATGCAGAACAAGGTACTCCATATTATCACAAATAGTAGACGATACACTCGGTTGGAAACTCTAAGGGAGCTTGCGAACATCGACTCAGTTCCGACGTTTATAAAACATGTCTCGTACAAGTTTTATAAATACTTGCTCGACAAAAGCCCTCTCACCAGAGACATCACCAGGCTGAGAGCGAATGATAATGAGTTCCGCAAACACGGTGGACTCATATATCAAGCGTTGGATATTTTCAACGAACTGAGGGAAGAACTGGTTCCGTAGGGAACCAAGTCGAAAGGAACACCTAAAGCGCGAAGTACCTTGACCCGGTTTTTTGCCTCAGCCTTTTCCGGGAGTTCTCCATCGAAACAACCTACCTCATAAACCTCAACTAGGAGTATCTACATTGAACTCAGGAGACCACACACATAAGCATTGCAGGAGGCGTGTTCTACCGACCAGCCGACCATGTTCCGACAAAAAGTCCGGCCCAGCGTCACCACCAGCGCGGGCGGACTCTGGCGCCCCTTCGCGGGGGGGCTATCTTCGCCTTTGCAAAGCACCCCTCTGCTGTCTGAGAGGAAGCGGGGAGTGGCTACTAATGCGCCCATTTTCCTATCCCTCATGACCCCCCTGGCTTGTTGTTGGACATGAATATGTAGATGTCAAATTGTAAGAATAAAATATTTTTGATTTGATTTGAGTAAACTGGAGGCACCGGGTTCGATCGCAGTAATCGTTAATTTTTTTTTTCAAGCTAGTTATTTTTCTTTTTTTCTTCTGTTAGAGATAAAAATTATTGGATATTTGGATGGTTTATCCATTTAGGATTGAGATTGAGTGTTAATTTTCTCATAGGCAATATTATGTGCCTCGTCAATCGTCAATTGTTTTTCCCACCTAGGGAGGTAATGTATGAGTTTCCTCCCTGATTTGAGGGAGGAAAGTGTTTACTTTCTATTTCTATAGGGGTAGGAGGAAAAATGGATTTCCGTTACTTCAGGACCTCACTGTATATAAATTGAACCGATAATTGAACCGTTTTGTAGACGGTGGCTTGTGGTTTTTAAAGAGAGAAGTATTTCTCTTTGATTTTGGTAGGTAGTTGAGACTTATCTTTGGACTGGGTAAGTCACTTACAATCATCCCGTTGCTTGCTGGAATAAAGATTTAAAACTTTTGCCGAGATTTTTCCAGCAGCATGTACTGTTGTTGTTCCTTTTATATCAGATTTGCTGTGAATTTATGGCAAATATAAAAATGAAAAAGTGATGCAGTTAATATTCTGCAAATGCAAGATAGACTTGCAAAAGGCAATAGGGAGGTAAAAATGCTTGCTCATATTGCTCCTGGCTTCGCCAAAACTGTGAAAAGAATTACAGAAATATGAAAATATATTTCGCTGACAATATATTTCCTTGCTTAACACCCAATGAGTAGATTTTAAATTTTGAAATTCAGCCAATAGAATCGAAACTACAGTGAAAATATAGCTTGTCGCTGTATTTTCACGGTGATAAACCTGCTTAGTTTTTGTTTCACCATCTGTCAACTGAAAATAATGATTTAAATTATAAACGTCACATTTATGTGTTTTGACTAGTTATCTTTATTTATCAATATGAGTGGTCGTTGGGGACAAATGTCCATTGGTATCATAGATGAGGCCGTGGAAAAGAAGAGGCTAGAAGTGAAGCATCAATTACCAGGTGACACGATTTTGCTTCATTTCAAATCGATATATTGTCGTCCTAAATATAATTCGTGGTATTATTAAAAACCTATAATTTTTTGGAATATCAATTCATTGGCAATCCCAGCAATTGGATTGTAATTCATTAATATTCCAAAAAATTATCGGTTATAATCATACCACTCATTATCTTACCCCTGATAATAATCAGAATTCGGACGAAGTGGATGACACACCTCCAATCCAACACATTTCGAAAGAAGTTGGATTTCATTGCAGTGCACATTTGAAATCTCTACATCTATAATTTGATTGAATTCCCATGCAGCTTCTCTTACACCATAGTTTCCTTTAATTTTTCAAATAACGTGTATACCCCAGAATCTTCACAGCGCATCAATGAGCCTACAGCCCACGCGGTGGTTGTTGAATAAAGAGGTATACAATATGGAATTCAATGCATTCGTACGGAAAAAAAGCAATTATTCGTTCCATAGTATCACCATTTTCTTTTGTTTACCTACCAACCTGTGTGTGTGGGGAGGGGTATCATTTTCCCACAGAGTGTTGGATATAGGTATTCAGTAATATAATTATTTCACTTGTTTTCCATAGCTAGAAGGCTTGTGATGTTTATCGGGAGTTGGATGTAAGTGTGAACACTACGTTTCGTGTTTCTTGAACATGGTTTTTACATGCAAAAAATAATTGGTTCAAATCGGCTACAGAGTTATCATCACATGTACATCAGCTAGTATTGTGTGCGCCTATTCTGAATGAATGTGCGGGAAAACTTCCGTGATTGAGTTTGAGCCGTGTTATTGTGATGATATAAAACTTAAGTACAGTATATAGTATCGGAAAGTTTTTATCTGGGGTATAGACAGAAATATACGCAATAAGGAACGCAATGATATGATAATACCACATAAACAAGAGAGACGCACTACTGTGCGCCTCTCCTGTTACCTCACCCGACGCATTAACGGACCACGTGGCAATGCGACACACCGCACACAGCACTCGTCGATATCCCTTTCTCGAGTGAGTCCAGGAGAAATTGTAATACTCTCTCAACATATAGCAAGCTATTCTTCATGCTCGTATGGAACCACCATACCCAAGATGATAACTGTCCGATACTGTATAATTCAATATGTGGAATTGTCAAAGTATAAGGATTATTAGATTTGATAGTATAGTTATGCCAAATATCTCACTATTTGTCTTTTTAAATTCTTTTTAAGAGAAAGGTAAGTAGTGATACAAGAGGGCTACGGGAACGGCATGAACAGTAGCAACCTCCTAAGCAAGCCCACATGTGCGCCGTTCCGTATAAGGGCGTGAGTGTATGAGCCGACGTTTACGCCGTCTAAAAAAAAAACATTTACAGGGTGTTTCAAAAACGTCATGAAAGAAAAAGCATATGCAGGATGTTTCAATGCGAACAGGCAGAGAAAAACACGTAGAGTGTTTCAATGAGGGATGAAGAATAAAACATGGCGACATACCATTGAAGAAAAAACATATATGAGTTGTCTCAAATACATCATGAAGAGAAAAGATATACGAGGTGTCTCCAATACAGCATTGTAGAAAAAATATATACGGTGTGTCACAAATATAGTGTTAGAGGAAAAAACATGGCGGTTGCTTTCATAAACAATGTATACAGGGTGTCCCGTGTTAAAAAAAATCCAAACGAAATTCCGTTAGAGTTGAAGAAGAGACGAATCATTCGCATTTGAGAATGCGATGCTATGCATTCCGTCAACTGTCATAATTAACGTAGCTCTCACATTCTAACGTGTGATGCATATCGTCAGCTGCCAGAAGCAACCTAGCCCTCATCTTTTAAAGTGTGATGCTATGCATTCCGGCAACTATCAGAGGTGACGTAGCCCTCGCATTTTAACGTGCGATGCTATGCATTCAGTCAACTGTACTAGGTGGCGTAGCTCTCACATTCTGATATGCGATGCCGTGCATTCCGTTAACACCAGTGAAATAAAAAAGTCATGTGTTGGATTCGAATAGGTAAAGAAAAAACACATCCAAAATACGTTGAAAAAAGTGACGGTCATTCATGAGTACAGGGTATTCCAGAATACAAAACACATACAGGGTATCCCAAAATAAATCATAGCAGGAAAAACAGATATGAGATGTTTTAGAACACATCGTTAAAGACGAAAACATGAATACTGTGTTATAATGACAGCTGGTGTGTGCCAGATATCTCATCCGCTATGTGGCGCCATCTCACATCAAACTCTTGAACATTTATCCGCGTCGTAACACAGCAAGAAAAAACATCAACACATACAGGGCATTTCAAAATGAATTATCAAGATACATCGTTGAAGAAAAAACCATGGAGTGTTACATATACATGGTACATCAAACATATGTCATGTGGCTTCATCTTACATGAAACGCTCAAAATCCATGCCATCGTACAGCAAAGATAAAACAAATGAGGTGTTTCAAAAGCAATCATCATAGAGCAAACACATACAAAGTGTTTCAACAGAAAAAACATATACAGGGTGTTTCAAAATGCATCGCAGAAAAAAAACATATGTAGGGTGATATTGTCAGAGGTCATGTTGTTACCTGCACCATCCTACATGTAGCCATGACGTCACATGAAAAAAGAACATAAAAATTTAATGCTAGTAGGTAAAGGAAATCACAGTCTAAATACGTTGAACAACATGGCGATGAACCATAAATAACGTCCGGATGACTCAGAACGTCGCAAAAGTGTATTCGTTCAGAATAAAAAGCAAATACAATGAAGAATACAGACTTAAATTCGGGAAGCGTGTATCAGATATAAAAATGTATGAAGACAAGCAAAATATTATATGACAATTGAATAATTTGTCAACTTCAGATTACGGTATACGGCATACACTCTATACACAACCATTCTTTGAAAACGACATTTTCACTTCAGATTGCAATGATAAATAATATTCTGCAATACCATTAACTGAAACATTCTATAAAAATGCTCATGTTACCGGAAATTCTGTGAAAATGCTGATTTTGCATTTTAACAGTTATCGTCAATAAGTTCAAGGTTGCGTTAATGCGCTGTTAGACTTTTTGATGAATCTGCGGGATATAACTCATGTAAGGAATGTATGTTACAGACATCAAGTACTGATCTAAAACACTCTGGACAACACGCTATACGATATGTGTCATTGACTTTGTTTACGAAATCAGAGAAATGAATCAATTTTCGAACCAACGTCAAGGAATATCGTGGTGGCACGTTGGTAAACCATTCGCTTCTCATTACAATCTCTAGAAAGAGCGTATGAGTTACAATTCGAATCCTACAATGTTTGGTTCAAGGATTCAAACTTGTTTTTGGTGGTTAGAACCTCTAAATGACTTGTTGAATTACCAATTACCTTGTTTCAATTACACCTGATTAAAAATACTTTATTTAACTAATGGTTTTATAAAAGAGAGCTTAGAGCAACAACAACATCTAAAGAATAATTCTAACAAACTTTCTTAAACATGATCAGCTATTTATAATAATGAATACGATGATCCAGCAACCCGAACATATATGATCGGAGAGATAAAGTTCGGTATGAGTGGAAATTTCCAGTACGAAGAAGGGCCATCGGCAGGAACAGCGTCAGCGACAATACTTCGGTATGGAATCCAGGCGCGGCTTAGCTATCTGGTCCGAGGAAACTATATGGACTGGCGTCAGGAGGATACGGTACCATATATGTAACTCGGTAGGGAATCTAGGCGCACCTCAGCTATCTGGTCCGGTGGAACTATGTGAGCCGGCGTCAGGAGGATACGGTACCATATATGTAACTTGGTAGGGAATCCAGGCGAGGCTTAGCTATCTGGTCCGGTGGAACTATATGGGCCGGTGTCAGGACGATACGGTACCATATATGTAACTCCTCCCTCTTTAGATGCAAACCTAGGGTAGGCTAGGTTGGCTAGGTGCTGCAGCTTGTTGATCAACAGGACTTTGTCGTGAAGCAAGGCGGTAAGGATAGCAAAGGTGATAGTAGCATACTACGCCGGCTATTGTGATAATGCATGCCGTGTTGCAAATAAGGATTATAGCCCAAGGTGGAAAGGTATCGTCCAAAGTAGCAACATTTTTTGGTATCTGGAAGATTTGTTGGGCTTGGAGAGTGGCAGTGAGATGAGAAAGCTCATTCAAATGTAAACTTTTTAATTGAATAGGTGAAGTATGATTGGCTATTAATGAAAGATTCAAAGGAGGGAGTTGAAGTAGGGTAATAGGTTGGAGTGCTGCATGTCCATAGTGGAAAATTTAATCTTGAATCTGGACGGAACACTGGTCCGGCAATGTGATGATGTAACTTCTAGGTTGTAGAGAGTGATGTACTTCAATGGAGCAGTGCTTGCCAACTGGTAGGGTTATCGGTGTAGTGAGCAAAACGACATTCGGTGTAACCTGATAAATGAGTACAGCGAGGGTAACAACCGGATAGAGGGTGCAGTTGGATGCTTCGTTGGTGGAGATGATGTTCTGGATACAGTTGCTCCCTCGTTGTAGATTGTTAGGACAAAAATGGACGTCTTCTAGTATTTCACATGGTGTGTCCAAGAATTGATGTAGTTCACTTCTCTCATTCAGGATTAGATAGGGTTTATCAGGTACAATAATTTGGTTTTGGATGAGGATTGAAAATATGAAATAGGTATGGAAAGTTGTTGGTTTTAGAATAGGAAAATGTAGCAAAAATACAATTTTCTCATCTGAAAAAACTAACTGAATACCCAGAAATGCATAATAACTATGTTGACTTTGGAATTGAGGTAATTGATCCTTAGGGTATAAAGTATCAATGGTATCAATTAATGTGTACAAGTTATTGAGTGAGAGAAATGTGGGATGAACTTTATTCAAATGTGCGAAAGTGACAGCATTTACAATTTGGTTTAAGTGGAGATGAAAAGCTGTTAGATAATTTATTAACAAGGACATTATGTTATGCCAAGTTTGGTCTCTTAAGTTTTTTGCAAAGGCGACAGAAAGGATTTCTAAATTATCTTGAATTGAATAAAGCGTCTAGTCAAAGTCATGAATTGTTGCATCATTGTAGTCTGTTCATTAATTTTGGCTTCGATCAAATGATCACTTGTCTGAATGTGAGTGAGGATCGCATTAATTTCTTCACCATCATGGCTATCAAAGGTGCCAAATAACCATTTGCTTGCAGTACCAATGAAATTGAACAATCCTCTTTTGTGAATCTTGTGTGGAATAATAATTTTCAGTAAATTATCTGATTGAGAGTGTATCATTTTTGCTTGTTGAATTTGTAGACCAACAGACCATATATCATTGATTGCCTCAATTTGGGTATGGAAAGTATTTTGAATGTGAATTAATTTTGTTGTATTGGGAAAGCTAACGAAAGTATGTTTAGAAACGATAATTTGG
Source organism: Chrysolina haemoptera (assembly GCA_958298965.1). Lineage (NCBI taxonomy): Eukaryota > Metazoa > Arthropoda > Insecta > Coleoptera > Chrysomelidae > Chrysolina > Chrysolina haemoptera. Next base: position 30,217,655 of record OY282585.1, on the reverse strand, counting down.
AGGGCTGCAGCTCGATAGGTATAATTGGGTTTGTAAGTTTTTGAACGGAACTGTTAGTTATACTCGTTTGATATAAAAGGATTGAGAGAAGTATGAGTCTCATTCTGAAAAGAAAAGAATGAAAGTATCATTATTGTTTTACTTTTCGTTTTTTAATTCCGTGCTTGGAATATCTAGTTTGGTTGGTTTTAACTTTATTGTTAGTTTGAGCAATAGCTCGTATCTGTGTGTGTTTGTTTGCTAACTTATCTCTAGGTTGTTCTTTGAGATAAAGTTTGCTTTTTTTGTATCTAGTTTTTGTTTAACGGTTGAATATAGTTGTTTAAGCTTATGATGATGTTCGGTAACGTATTTACTTATCATATCTTTTTCTTGTAGGTCAAATGGATCTTTGGAGCCAAGATGACCGGTCACAATTTCAGAAGGGGTAAATTTAGTGGTGGAATGCAGCAATGCGTATTTCAACAAATTTTGCAAAGATTCTTCGGGAGATTGATTCTCTTGAGTACGAATTTGTTCTAAAAGAGTGGAATGGAATCGTTCGATGTATGAATTGGAATTTGGGTTTCTTGGGGTAGTGAAGTGAGTGGTGATTTTATGAAGTTTGCAAAATTCTTGAAAAGTTTTGTTATTGAATTCAGATCCTCCATCGCAAGTGATTGTATAGGGGATACCGTAATGTGATATAAAAGAAAGTAATCCATCAAGAATATTTATTCCATTTATACCAGGAATTGGATATGCTTGTCCGAATTTGGAAAAAGTATCTATTATGGTAAGGAATTTTTCTTTCGCTATGGAAAGAGCGTCAATGTGTATTTTTTCAAAAGGTTTATTACCTATGGGTATTGCTTGAAATTGCAGAATCGGAGGTGATCTGTCATATTTGTTTTTTTGATAAATATTACAGTCATTAATAAAATTTGTGACATCTTGAGTCAAGTTGGGCCAAAAATAATTTTTTCTGATTGAATCAATAGTAGTTTGGATTCCTCTATGGCCAGTTTTGTAAATATGATGATAGTGGATTTTGTCAAGTCTATCTTTTTCTTTGACATCAGTCAAAAGTTGAGAACACAATATTATTTTTGATGTTAATGTGTCAATTTTAGTCTGCATAAATGAAATGAAGATTTTTTCGTGACTTTTGTCGTGGAAATAAAGGAAGTATGTCCCTAATATGGTAAGATTGAGAAGGAATTCCTCAATATCTTCTTCAAGGAATTGTTTCCGAAATTTAATATAAAGACGTTTGTTTCCAAAAATATTTTCTTGTGAGCATAGTATCGCTTTGTTTGAGTCAACAGTTTTCATAATAACTTGTTTTTTATGGTAGTTGAGTGGTTTGTCAGAATATGGAAATGTCAAAAGAGGGGCCTCTTGCGCGGAGTGTATTGTGGTAGTATGGTATTCTAGTTGATAGTTCTCAGGGTTTTCTATAAACTCGTTTATGGTTTCGTTAATATCACCGGATTCTCCTATGACAGAGATATTGTCATGATTAGGTGGATTTCGTGATAGGGCGTCGGCTACTATATTTTCTTTACCTTTGATATGTTCGATTTCAAAGTCGTACTCGGATAATAAAAGTTTCCACCGATGTAATTCAGAAGCAGGATCTTTCAAGCTTGCAAGCCATTTTAACGGTTTGTGATCCGATCGAATTTTGAATTTGTTTCCAAAGAGATATGGACGGAAATACTATATTGACCATACGATTGAAAGTAGTTCTTTTTCTATTGTCGAGTAATTAGCTTCCTGAGGATTTAAAGTTCTGCTTGCATAGCAGATTGGTTTATTATTTTGACATAGAATACCTCCTATGGCATATTGTGAGGCGTCCGTGGTCAAAGTGAAAGGTTTTGTAAAGTCGGGGTGTTGTAGTATAGGTTCATTACAAAGTAATTTTTTACATAAGTTTAATGCGTTTATAAAGTCAGGTGTGTGTGTGTTCTACCCGTTTTCCTTTCCTCAGGCAGTTTGTCGTTGGTTTTGTTATCTTCGCGAGATTATCTATAAATTTTCTATAGAAGCCAATGAGCCCTATAAAACTCTTTATTTGTTTATGATTTTTTGGATTGGGAAATTTCGTATTGCATGATTTTTTTTTGTTTGGTTTTATATCATCGGCTGTAACTATGTGTCCCAGAAATTCGACAGATTGTCTCAAAAATTCGCTTTTGTCAGGTTGAATTTTTAAATTATGTTTAAGTAATTTTTGGAAGATAAGTTTTAAATTAAGTAAATGTTCATTAAGAGTGGATGAAAAGATTATAACATCTTCCATATAAACAAGACAAATCTGATTGATACATTTTTTTAAAACTTCATTTATCATTTAGCATTTGAGAAATTTGTTTATCTACTTCTTGTTTATGAATTCGGTATGTTTTTGACGATGGACCGGTCTATGGGTTCATCGTCGGTAGTAGGAATTTTATGAGTGGTTTGCGTAGTCGAAGTCAAAGGTTGGTCTGGTTTTTGGAAAACAGTATGAAATTGTTTACATAGACGAGTGAGTCTAGTTTTCTCGTAAGAATTCAAATGATCTAGACGAAGTAAATGATCTATTTGGAGAGAGTCGGGACAGTTATTAAAGTTATTTAATTCGTAATCATATGTAACTAAGGAATGTACTTCGAGGGGGGCTTGAAGTGAGAAATGTACGTCAGAAAAATTGAAGTTATGAATTTCAAGCCCAGCATGACAATTTTTTATTGTAGCAATACATTCTGGAATAAAGCAATTATTAGCAATTTTTGTTTCAGGAATATAATAGGTTCCGCCTGTCGTTACGTGTACAGGTATCTGAGTGGAATATATTTCATGCCCTCCGATAGTAAGATTGTAAGATGAATATTCGCTCGGAGAACACTGAAGAACTTTATCTCGGTATAATATTCCTTTCTGAATACTCCAATCAAATCCCATAATTTTTAAATCCTTGAAACTTATAATTCCATCAAAAAATCTATGAAAATCAAATAACTTGAAGGAAATCTTGCTGTTTGAGTGAAATTCTGCAAATGCGGGTAAGGTTGCAACATATTTTGTATTTTTCTCTCCGCATGAGGTTTGTAAAGAATTTGGTTTTATAAAAATATATTCCGAAAAGTATTTTTGTGCAATAGCTGGGTTCATTATTGAAATATGACTTCCTGAGTACAATAGTAGGTGTAATGGTTGTCCGTCAGGTAATGCTATGGAAATAAAGGGTAAAATTCTCTGATCCATAACATTAATTTCTAGGTTACCTTCCCTGAAGAGACTTGTGTAAAAAAAATTCCGTTTTCTTGATAATACGAGTTTCCGGACTCTAGAGTTATTTACCCTAAGTTAGTGTAAACTTCGTTGAAATTTTGGGTAGTTTGGCCATAGTCAAAATTATGTTGATATTCCGGGTTTACAATATTCTGAAAGTCATTGGTTTCATCAAAAGCAGTATTTTCGTTAAATGGTGGGTCGTTAATTTGATGTAATTCTTCAATTTGAAATGTTGGTCTAGATTGAGGAATAAAGTAATTACTGTGTCTCTGTGCAAGATGTTGTGGTAGTCTAGTTGTAGTGGACATTGGGGTTGGTTGATTCTGGGGTTGGAAATTATTTTTTGGTTTCCAAACGTTTTGATTCTGAGGTGGTTTCCCAAATACCTGTTGATTAGTGAATACTTTTTGTTGGGGGATTTTATGTGGTTGAACTTTTATTGGTTGACTTGGAAATTTGGGTTGAGAACTGAAAGTCTGTGATTGATTGAACTGTAGTGGAGTTTGTTGGTGAATTTGGAATGATCTTTCTGGCTGAAGGTGATTTTGAGATCGTGGAAAATTTTGTGGAAGAGCGGGGGCTCTAATATTTGAATTTGGGATTGTAAGTGAACCAGTATTATTTCGATTTTTATTTTCATTCATTAATGAGGAAAAATTTTCTTCTTCTATGAGATATTGTAAGGCTGTTTCTAGTGAATCAGGATTCTTCAATCGAACTCCTGTTCGGAGATGTGTAGGTAAATGTTTCAAAAAGGTTATCAATTGATGAACATTAGAAATTTGCGCAACTTTTTGTTCCAGGGTCGTTTGTTCATTATTAATTGATGTGAATAAGAAGCTTCTAGTGTACTGACAACGCATGCCAAAATTGTATGGCGATTCTTTGAAATATGGTCTCAAACTGTGTAATTCTTGAAGCAAACAGAAAAATGATCTCTGGTCAGAAAAAGATAATTTCAAAAGCTTTTTTATGTCATCCCATTTAGTTAATTCAATTCTGCTGGAAACCAAGACTGAAGCCTTATCTTTCAATTTTGTTATTATGGCTCTGAGAATGAGTTTTTTAATTGTTTCATCAGCATTTGCGTATTTAGTGAAAATTTCGTCACAAGACGCAGAAATGTTATTCAGTTCGCACGGTTCGTCTGAAAATGTAGGAATTATGTCCAAAAATAATCTAAGTTCCTGATAATTCATGAAACTTAAGAATATACTACAATGAGAAAATTATATTATGCATATATGGAGGGAAACAGTGAATGGAAAATGAGAGAGTCTTACGTTCCGATGTGTTGGATGATGATGGGTTCTCAGCTACTATATGATGTGTTGAAGGTTCTTCTTTTTTTCTTCCACCCGTGAGAGCCTGGTTACCCTGGGCCTTCTCAAGTAGGTTTTTCTTACTTGCTAAAGATGTCTTCGGGATATTCTTTCCTTCGGGCACCTGTTCCAGCTTCCAAGACTCCGGCAGCTACTTTCCAGATTTGTTAGGCACGATGACTTCGTTTTCTTGAAAACCAGCTTGGATAATTCACAAATCCCTTTGTTGAAATGTGAAAAAAAATCCTGCCAACTGCGCCAGTTACAATTCGAATCCTGCAGCGTTTGGTTCAACGATTCAAACTTGTTTTTGGTGGTTAGAACCTCTAAATGACTTGTTAAATCACCAAGTCACACTTTCAATTACACCTGATTAAAAATACTTTATTTAACTAATGATTTAATGAAAGAGAGCTTATAGCAACAACAACATCTAAAGAATAATTCTAACAACCTTTCTTGAACATGATCAGCTATTTATAATAATAAATACGATGATCCAGCAACCCGAACATATGTGATCGGAGAGATAAAGTTCGGTATGAGTGGAAATTTTCAGTACGAAGAAGGGCCATTGGCACGAACAGCGTCAGCGACAATACTTCGGTATGGAATCCAGGCGCGGCTTAGCTAGCTGGTCCGGAGAAACTATATGGGCCGGCGTCAGGAGGATACGGTACCATATATGTAACTCGGTAGGGAATCCAGTCGCGGCTCAGCTATCTGGTCCGGTGGAACTATGTGGGCCGGCGTCAGGAGGATACGGTACCATATATGTAACTCGGTAGGGAATCCAGGCGCGGCTTAGCTATCTGGTCTGGTAGAACTATATGGGCCGGCGTCAGGACGATACGGTACCATATATGTAACTTAGGTCTGAATCCTAACGAAAACACCTAATCCGTGCATTACCTAACACATTGAAAGACAAGGACTCTGTCTATATTAGTTCGCACAAGCCTTTCGAAGACTTTTGAGGGTCGCTCGTAAGGGTGAAGCCGGTTTACGGGGACTCGAATCACCAAGTGGAATATAAACAATACGAAAGATCTTATCAACGTATGTATCAAATCATGATAGAAAAAAATTATAAAAATACTGAACACAAAAAGAATAAAACATATCCATACAGGGTGCCCCAAAATGCTTCAAACACTTACGGGGTGTTATAAAATGCGATAAAAAATATACGAGGTTTCTCAAATTTAATTAGAGAAGAAAAAGTATGGAAGATGCTGGTCAGATGTCATAAAACAAATCGAAAATACAGAATGGTTCCAATCATGAATGCAATCAAATGTCATTATTCAGTGAATTAATTATATAAGGTGATTCAAAACGAAAGTATTTATAATTCAGCGAAAGATTGTAGGAGTGAGTTGTATCCATGTTGTCTCATAAAGTGTAATAGTAACAAGAATATATACAGAGTGTGAGATATTTCCATCCAAATGGATGACCGAAAGAATGAAAGAATGAACGGATGAACGGACGAACGAACGAATCAACATACGAAATATACAAAATATACAATGTATACGAAACATACGGAATATACAAAAAAAAGGAACGGAAATGGAGGAAAACAAAAGTAAACGATAGGGAACGAGAGAAAATAAAATAAATACTGAACAAATGGGATAATCGAACGAATTGACCATATCAAACCGGCGAAAAACGAACGGAACGAAGAGAAAACGAAAGGAAACGAACCAAACCTACAAAACAAGCGGAACAACGATCGAAACACAAGGAATACAGATGTGAACGAAAGCAAACTAACGGAAAACGAGAGGAAACGAAATGATTGAAGCAAACGGAAAATACGAAACAGCGAACAGAACAAAGCGAAATAAAAACGAAGATAAGCGAACACGGTACGAAACAGAAAGAATGCATAATGCAATCAAACTAAACGAAATGTCAGACCCTCGTGACAACCAGGACATGTCTTCCTGCCATATGTCGAAAGTGTATCAGAGAAACTAGAACGATATATAGAAAAATACATAGTCATAAGTTTCTTCAAATCCAGCAACACAACGAAGAGTATTCTGACCAAAAATCACACATGAAAACAACAAATATTGAACAATCGCCAATATACCAAGAGTTGGAAGCAGCCTGATAAATTAATATTAAGTCTTCGTTAGTAACGTCGAGAAGACAACTGTTATAGATAAGTCGGGTAATGTTGTTCAAAAAAACAAGCAACCGTGTGAGCTTTTGCTGTCTGGACGGATGAATGACATACATTGACAGGCAGGAGAACAGCGTGGCTTCAATAACAAATCCACGTTGTCCTCTTACCATACATCAAAGGCGTATCGGAGAAACTGAAAAGGATCGGGAATAAGTACAACGTCAGAAGCTATTTCAGAACCAGTAACACATTAAGAAGCCTTCTAGCCAAAACCAAGCCAGAGAATCCTTGCAAAAAATCGAAAAATTGCGATTATCAAATACCCTGCCACTATATCGGTGAGAACAAGAGACCGCTCAGAATTTGGGTTGATCAATACAAACGCTGGACCCAACGGGTTGACACGTCGAAGTCGGGAGTCGCAGAACACGCATGGACGGAACACCACCGCATCTTGTGGTCATAGACAAGGAAGAAAACTGGTTTAAACGTGAACGTGAATTTGAAGAGACACTTCATATCGAAGCAAACAACGCTTTCAGTCAACCCAGCGTAGAAATTAAGGATGTTGGAAAACATTGATAAAAAATAGCAGGTAAATTCTATAAGAATACAAAATATAAGGGTGCACACCCATTACCAAGCTCACCATCAACCACAGATAGTCCGGGGTAATCACCTCACGATATATAAAGTTTTTCTTATTACTCTAGCTGTTATTTAACACTTGATAACAAATGGAGATACTGTTCCGATAAAAACATTACAGACAATGGAAATCCGCAATGAGAGTAATCAATGTTTTTGATGAAAGCGAATAATTCTGCATAGCCGTTACACCAATAAAGAGATAGAGAGAAAAAAATGAAAAACGAGGCGATAATGTTAATATGAGACATGAGCAGATGTTGCATGAGATGAGGAAAAACATGATTAATGCTACATTTCTTCATCAAACACTGTACTTGACTGCTGTAAAACTCAATTCCTTTGATCAAATTGTGGATTTTTATAAATATATTCATGTTAGTCAAAGTAACCGCAATATCTTGATGATTTCTTCAGTCAAGTACATGTCAAGTACATCCAGAATTATTTGCTTTCATCTGGTATACAAAAGTGCCCTTTTCAATAGGAATAAACATCACTCAAAGCATTGTGTCTTGTTGATGGTGCCTCACTCACCAACTCGCAACTTTTTCTGGGATACCACATATAACAATTCATCGAGTTGTCTGCCACCTATGATTATTTGTATTATCGATAAGTTGGTGATCAATTCAATAGTGGTAGTATAACTGAGATTGATCCAGTCATTTGAGTTCACTCACTCTATTTCTCGTAAGACTAGGAATTGATAATTTTTATTGTACCTAAACGTGATATCTAACGCTGACATAACGTTATGGTTTTTGTGTCATTATTATTATGAACTGCTGATTATTTCCTAACATATGCGGAGCGATCAAGGAAATGGAAAGAAACGCCATTCAGAGCAAATCGTGTTGAATTGTCATGATGATGCAAACTGGAAATAATGTGACACATCAATCAGAGAGATATTCGTCTTGTTGATGGTACCTCATTCACTAAATCGCTCATTTCTCTGGGCACTCAGAATTTTAATTGCAAGTCTATGGCAGCAGCTTCTGCTAAAACAACTCTACAAATGCTTCCTACGAACACCTCGAAATCTGTAGAATCTAAACGGAAAACTACCTACATACATGTATCGTGAGTATTTCCAATTATATCAGTATATATTATCAGTGTAGAATAGGACAGAACTAGCAGTAATAACCTCTCGCATCTCACCATGAACTGATAATAATTCGGGGCTTCTGACATAGAGAATCCCTGCCGTGAACTGAAAGAACTTCGACTATTGTCAAACTTCGGTATAAAGTTGATAGGTACCCAAATGAAATGTATAATACTTGATAGATAGCACAGACAATTTTTCAGATCCGTGATTATTTCGAAGCTTGAAGTTACTACTCATAATCATTGAGGTGCTTTGGTTGGAAGTTACTAGATTGGACCTAAACAACTGTCATCACGGATTCATTCTAAAAATGGTATTCCATAGTTTCACTTTTTGAATGTTGGTGATTCTTCAAAAACCTTACAAGCAATCCTCAGAAGTTTTTGGACGACTTGTACGAGCTGAAAGTGACGAGGGTCTTACCTTACCTTAACGGTATAAAATTCCTACTGAAAAATGCCTGTCGAAGTATGTCATTCATCCGTCCCGACAGCAAATGCTCACATGGGTGCTTAAGGTTTTTTGAACAACGTCACTTGACTACTCAATCACAGTTGTCTTCTCGACGTTACTTACGAAGACTGAATATTATTCATTAGGCTACTTTCAACTCTTGGTATATTGGAGATTGTTCAATATTTGTTGTTCTCAGGTGTGATTTTTGGTCAGAAAACTCTCCGTTGTGATGCTGGATTTGAATAAACTTCCGACTGTTTATTTTTTCCTTGATTCGTTCCTTTGACATATGGTAGGAAGACATGGCCTGATTGTTGATTATTGCCACCCCTTTGTTGTCCGTTGTTTTAGCACCTTCTCTAGGACCTCGTCTGGGTTCTTGTTCCGTTTTATGTATCACCTTACATCGGTGAGTTCTGTCTCCGGAATTTTTTGCTACTACATCGATGTTGCTTGGAGTTGGAGTATTGTCATGTGTGGATTTTCGTCTGAGAGTATGAAAGTGTTGTCAGCATATGTAAGACAAAGTTTCAATTCGTTACAAAATTGCTCATTTCTCTGGAACATCCAAAATCTGAGTTGCGAGTCGATGAAGTTAACAAAAGTATAGGACCTTTGTACAAGTGTCTGCTGAAACAGATTCTATAAAAATATGTATACTTTGCACGAGTGTCTGATAGATGAAATAACAAATGTTTTTGTTTTATCACCTTTGGAATCTAAGTGGTACCTGCGTTTCTTTTATTTCGTTCGCTCGTTCTGTTCATTTGGTTCGTTATGTTTGTTTTGTATATTTCGTATATTTCGTACGTTTCGTATGTTTCGTATGTTTTCGTATGTTCCGTATTTTTAGTATGATCGTTTGTTCGTTCCAGTTATTTTGTTCGCACCGTTCAATTCGAACCATTTGTTTGATTTGTTTCAACGCGTCAAGCTTGATTCGTACTACATGACGTGATGTTGTCTTCAGTTCTTATTCTTGATTTTCAGATTTCATATGCACAGTGCTCCATATTCCATGTCACAATAATTTTTATTCTTTGAGGAACCTTTCACAGATTTCGCTATGGAATGAATATATTGGTATAGAAATTATCTCTTTGGGGGGCGTTAAAAATATATCTGAAAAGTACTTTTCGATATTTGTCATGGTAATAGCTAGGAAAATAGTCGTTCTCTACCATTTTGGCGTATATTTCGAGGTTGAATTGTATTCTCTATATCTGATAATAGCTCATATTCTTCAGCACCGTTTCTGGACGCGAACTTTAATAAAACTACTCCGCCCATCACGAGATATGTTGAAATTTCATAATGGCTATGGAATTTTAAAAGTATGTCGGAAATATTCTTTTACATCGTTCCAAGCTATTTTCCTTGCCGATGATGTTTCACTCGCAAACTCGGTCATTTTTCTGGAACACTTAGAATCTCAGTTGCAAGTTTAGCTAGCAAAGGCGTGAACGCTTTGTTGTGTCTGACAGATGTTATTTAAAAAATTGTTTGAACTAATTGCACGAGGGTCTGACAGATGTGGATCTGGATCGATATGTTGTAGCACTTTCCGTTTGGTTTAATTGCATTCCGCCTCGGTTTTTTTCGTACCGTCTTCGCTTATATTCGTTTTTGTGTGGTTTTATTTTGCTTTGTTGTGTTCGCAGTTTTTTATATTTCGTTTGCTTCAATAATGATTTTTCTTTCATTTCTTCTCGCTTTCCGTTAGTTTCCTTTCGTTTCCATTCGTTTTCCTTGTGTTCCGATCGTTGTTTTACTTGTTTTGTAGGTTTGGTTCGATTCCTCCCATTTTCCCTTCGTTCTGTTTGTTGTTCGCTGGTTTGACATGTTCAGTTCGTTTGATCATCCCGTTTCTTCAGTTTTTACTTTTGTGTCGTGTCGTGTTTTTAATAGTTGACAATTATTCTCGTCGAATTGCAAGAAAACAGTTTCTCATTAAACAACCCGATTTTACCCGATAAAATACAAACCACTTGTGCAATTTTAAGTGACAATAAATTCAAATAGGGGTGAAGGTCGGAATGAAAGTATACTGGAGGTCACCTCCAGACTAGGTAATGAAGTATTGATATATAATTTCAATATATTTTCAGAATATGTTAAGTATATTATAGTTTTCTAATATATATTTTTTAATAGCATATTTGTATTCTTTAATTTTTGAGATAGTTTTAACATTCATAGAAAGCTAGTTTGGCCCGAAATGAAAGACGAATCTTGCGTATGGGATTTTCGGTTATAAGTTCTAACACTCAAGTTATCAGAAGATCTAGTTATTTTTGAGTTAGCTTCTGTATATTTATTTGAATTCGAAAACATCCAATATATTTCAGAATATGTTAAGTATATTATAGTTTTCTAATATATATTTTTTAATAGCATATTTGAATTCTTTAATTTTTGAGATAGTTTCAACATTCATAGAAAGCTAGTTTGGCCCGAAATGAAAGACGAATCTTGCGTATGGGATTTTCGGTTATAAGTTCTAACACTCAAGTTATCAGAAGATCTAGTTATTTTTGAGTTAGCTTCTGTATATTTATTTGAATTCGAAAACATCCAAATCAAACATGAATAGCTATAGTTTACTCTAATATTCAGTTCTTTGGTTTCTTGATATAGTTTTTGGGTAGAGAATCATCTTATTATTATTTTCAATAAGTAATTCTGCATTACTTGTAGGGGATTTATCGGAGTATTGCAAGTTTTCCCCCATATAATAATGCAATATCGTAATGTACTTTCTGCCAGTGCGGTGTTCAAGTTTTTCTGTGACAGAATGTCTCTGAGCATATAAAACTAATATTTCTTTTCATAACATTTGCAACGTGGTCATCCCATCTGATGTGTTGGTCAATAACAACTCCCAAATACGTAATCAAGAATGTTTTCTATATTCGATCAGTTACATGTAGTATTGTCGTTGCATAGTGGTTTATGTATTTTTAGGGTATCGATCTGAGGACTATGCCGAGTACTAAGCGTCTAAGCGAGAATGTCATGAATTCAGTCCTATTAATGTTCAAGCTCAGAAGGTTATTATTCAGCCAAATGAATATTTTTCTACGATCGTTTTCTGCAGTTCTATAGACGTCATGCCAGGTTTCGACTCTGAAAATCAGCGCTTTGTCATCTGCATAACAAATAATGTGCCAACGAAAACCACTAATTTGTGATATACTGTTTATGTATATCAGGAACAGAATTGGACCTAAAACTGTACCCTGAGGCACCCCAACAGATATATTTGCTGAACTGTTAAGTTCTTCACCTATCTCAACCTTTTGTGTTCTCTGTGACAAATACTTTCGAATTAATTCCAAACTGTTCCCACGAATTCCGTACACAAAAAGTTTCTTTAACAAGGCATCATGTGACACGATGTCAAAATCTTTTGCTGAATGAAGAAAAATAGCCAAACTTTTTGATGATTCACCCATTACTTCTCCCACAAAATCTAAAACAGCGTTTTCAGTGTTAGAGTTTTGAATGAATCCAAAATGTCTGTCGGCTATAACATGGTGCTTGTTAAGAAACTCAATTAATCTCTTTTTGGCAGATTGTTCAAAAATTATTGCGAAATTATCTATCACAGAGATTGGTATATAACTCTTCATTTCGTGTCTGTTGCCAGCCTTGTAAACGGGAATGACTTTCGACTCTTTCCACTGGTTGGGTAAGTTCCCATTTTTGTAGCATACATTTATTAAATTGTTGAAAAAGTCCATATCTCAAAGTGGAGTGGATAGTTTTTATGTAGGAATAAATCTCGAAGTCATCTCCACAAAAAAAAAAATACATTCATTAGATGAACAAGCGATGTTAGAATATGTATATGTAAGTTTTTAATGAGTTTAGAGGCAATTCCATCTGGTCCTGGTGCATAATTATTTTTGAGTTTAGCTATAGACAAGATTATCTCAATTTCATCAATGGCTTGTAGGAACAATGTGGAAGCTATCGAGAGTTCTTTTGAAAAATTGTCTGATAAATCACATTCATCAATTTGGCTAGCAATTATGGAATATTCATCAATAGAATCACCTTTTGTTTCATTTTCAGTTATGAGAATGCCATGTTCTCCAGTAATAGTGATGTTATCTATTCGATTTTTATTTGATTTGGTATTGGATATTTCGTTCATGATTTTTCATGTTTGTTTACAATCTCTGTTAACTTCATCTAGTTTATTATTTTAATTGGTTTTTCGTCATGCTCATTAATTTGTTGACCATATTTCTATGATTTTTGTTTTGTTGTTCAAGGTCATGAGAATATTTGTTTAGCAGTTTATTTTTAAGAGCAATCTTAATCCAATCGACATGAATTTGGTATCAGAAGAAAGGTAAAACATTGATCTATGTAATTTCTGTAATGTTTTTTTGAAATTATTTGTTTATTTACCCAAAAAATTGCTTCAAAGTTACTGCATTTTTGGGACATTTTTGAAATTTTTTTTGTGGAAAAATTGATTGAAAATTCAATTTCCATTACAGCATGTACGTAGGATTGAACGTCCTTTTCTTGTTTGAAATCGATAAGACGAACCGTTTTTGAGTTATCAATTGACTTTTCCACCCTAAAAAGCGTCCTAAATATAATCGCGCTCATGGCCTCTTAAGGTAGTCCCTTGTTGCTTCCCTAGTACTTTTTACAAATTTTCTCCCTACATGTTAAGATATCATTCCACTGTTCTCTTTCTAGAATTAATTTTATCTCGTCAGTTTACCTTTTCAAACTGCTTTGTATTTTCACGAAAGTAGAATAGTGGTCTGTGATGCTACTATGGATAACTGCTGGTTTGCAATAAAACAACATTTTTTAACGGTCTTTAGCCCTCAAAATAAGAAACGTTTATCGCTAGATGGCAGTTCGTGTTCGAACGATTGAATAAATTCAAACTCCGCCCATTTCCAGCTTGTCAACTCTCGGGCGGTACAGGACCGAATTAAGTATTTCGGTGATTGTTTTTCCTATTCGCTTTCGTGGTAATCTGAAAATTTGCACGAGCATTTCAGATTAAATATTGCGCTCCAGTCACAGAATGAATCGAAAATTTAAATCAAAATAAAAAAAACGGAAAATCTGTAGAATATGAAACGTTAAAAATAGTAGGTATAATTGATTGACGGGCGCAAACTATTAAAAAAGATGATTTGAATGAGAATTTTGGGAAGAAAGGATATACCGATGGTCTCGTCTAGGATTTTGGATAAATGCTAATGACATGCATGCAGCATAAATATACAGTGCTGGCGTATGATGACTTTATTGTATATTATTTTTGAAGGTTTTTTTTTAATCATATTGGAACACAATTAATTTTATTGGTGTACTCATTCATAATTCTGGTGATGATGCATTATAATATTTTTTCAGAGAAGAACACAAAGTAGCGGACAAGATTTGTGATTATGGTCCCATTCGATTGAAAATTTGTATGAGAGGATTTTCGGGGGCGGAGATCAGTAATCGTTTGTCAGAATTAATGAATTCAAGATGGAGGACGAGATTTGTGATTATGGTCAGCTTCGATCCAAAATATCCAAAATTCGTAAATGTGAGTTTTCGGTCTAGGAGATTGTGAATCTTTTTTTCATTATTGTTTTCAAGATGACGGCTCCAAAATGGCGGACGAGTTTTGTGATTATGGTCCAATTCGATTTTATATGCTAATTTATTGGTTCTGCACATTTTTCTTAATTGTAATTAATGTAATTAGTGTTTCAAAAACATGTTTTTGATTTATGTTTGCTGCAACTTTTTGACAAGTGATTGCCAAAACAGCGTTGACAACATCCCCTCTCTACTCTAGAGTGAAATATATATTTAGGAGACGACTTTGAGTTTTCCTTAACTCCATCATACTGAAACTCTACTTTCGTTTATGATGTCTAGATAACGGTATTGTAGATTTGGGCATCACGAAAAACACATTTTTGTCAAAAAAACTTAAAGAAAACTAAACACCATTGAGCACTCAACATTAATCGAATAAATGAAAAAAGTATCTATATGAAGTCTTGAAAATTAAACAGAATAACACTTAAGTAAAAAAAATACCGCAACCTGAACAATGCACACTTCCTGATGTTCACTCTGACACTTTGGCAATTTGGCAATACAATGTTATAATTTATCGTGCATACAAATCTTGGCTGCCAGTAAATCAATTCAAATAATTATGATCCTCAATATAAAAGTCGTCAAAGGAGCAAACAAAGCCGTAACAAGCCTGATAGTGGGTCACCATGGCAAAAGTCAGTGCTCAGTGCCGCCATAACATTCATGAAAAATCCGCCGCGCCATTTCCACTTCAATTAGGCATTCCAAGATGCTGTCAATGCTGTAGTATGTATGGGTAAAATTCATCAACGGCTATATCATCACTAACAAGTGTTAATGGTGACTAGCATTCTCGAGTGAATCAGACGATCTCGTAAAAGAAAATTTGGTCTTGATTTACGTTATAATAAGCGATATAGTGGTCATTTTTTTTTTTTTTTTTTTCGAAAATCGGTTATATTCAATATATTTCAAATGTGGATCAACCTGAGTCAGTCGATATTCATTATTGGGCTATAGTGGTAACACTAGTGGGGAATCCCAAAAAGCCCCCAATAGTAAGATAAGAGTAGAATATTGAGCTGAAGTTGAAAAATGTGGCTTTCATTTAGTCTTAAGTATTAAACCGTGCGTCAGGACTGGGTTGCGATTATGAACACTTCATCCATAGTGAAATTGGTAGTTTTAAATTAGGTTTGTCAGTTTCGCTACAGATCGAGTGTTCATAATCACACACCTGAAATTATGTCAAATGAGTTAGTATAGGAAACACTTCCAAATTGTCGATTCCAGACAAGCATTGAGAAACAGAACTTATGGCTCAGATTTTAACACAAAACTGAACAGTATCAAGACCATAACTTTGTAATGTTAACAAGTAAGTGCTAGGAATCGCACGTTAAAAGGTAAGACCTCGTTAATCCTTGGCTCGCACAAGTTTCGACTTTTGAGGGCTGCCGTTCGTAGGGGGACGACAGCTTATTAACGGAAAAAATATTTTTTTTTAACAATCGTTTCTTTAAGAAGTAATTCTTATTACGTATGTATGTAGAAGCTTTGCTTCATACCAAAATTTGTGATATGAAATTGAGTAACTTTGGGAAATAGGTAGTACTTCACATCCATATCCAAACCCTCAATTTGCAGTGGGTTGATTATGCCTTTATATCGCTGGACAGTATCACTACTAGAACTTTCCATTGTCACTAGATAATAATTTTTTCCTGCAGAAGGTATTCGATATAGGTAATTAAAAATTATTAGAATCGAAACTAATCTGATAATCAAGTGATATATGGATGATTAGTATCAACCCACACATTAGACTTACTTTGTTATGGTCTGGTATAAATTTTTAAAGGGCAGTGTTCACGTGTTCTGAAATACTGAATAGGATATCAAAGACGCCGCCCAAAACGAAATTTAATTGGAAACCATTGTAGAACAGAGTTACTGTGTTACAAGAGCTAGCTTTTCAGTCATTTATCATAAAAATATGTCACTCTCTGATATTCTCGCTAATTAGCCCTGACGAAGTAGATAGTGTATTTTCTGAAATAGAAAAATATTATCAGATAAGACTTTGTTCAAGTGTGATGAAAAAATTATTTTGCTCAGATCATTCCTAAAATTGTCATCTACATTTATTCTACCCCAAAAACCCTAGATGCTAATTTTGAATAGAATTCCACCATAAATCATGCATCTCGGGCCGCCATCTTGAAATTTCCAATTTTGACAAAAAAATCAAAATCTCCTACTTAAAGAACCCCTGCATTTCAATTTTGAACGGAATCGGACCACAATTACGAAACACGTCCGTCATTTCGAATTCTCATATTTTGTTAAAAAAAAGTATAATAATCAAACACTTCAAACCCTATACCTCTACCTACCAATAATTCAGAATAGAATCGAACCATAAATCGGATATTTCTTCTGCTATTTTGGAGATGCTACCTTGAATTCTGAAATGTTCGGAAAATATCATGATATCCTATATCCGAACCCAAAAGCTCTATACATTAATTCTGAATGAAATCGAATCAGTAATCACGATACTCGTCCAACATGAGCCGCCATCTTGATTTTTTCTCAATCTGAAAAGGTCATGATGCATTGTCTCCCAAGTGATAAATTCCTGTTATTTCATATAATATCATAACCGGTAGTTGTAGGCATCAAATGTCTAGACGCAGAGAATATTTCAACTAATCCGAAATCCGACCCTGTGCCAGAACTTGTATGACCCCTCTCTTCACGTTTCACGTTAGCAGCCAAATGGAAGGAGCAAACATGAGATGCGTAAAAAAATTTCTGTTTCTGAATCCAGAATTGTAAGAAATAATTAATTTTCGCTAGTCGACGGCTGAAACATTCCTTTATTGAACGTTGTTGGTAAAATTGGATATTTCCCAATTCGAATGGAATAATGCAAGGAAATCCATTTCGCGAAAACAACACTTTTTTGTAAAATTATTCACAAAGAAACGGAATTTTCGAAAGGAAAATGAGAATAACGTTGAACTAAGTAAATGATAGACTTCAATAATACAATGAAAGATCACAAAAATATTCGTTCATTTTGTTGGTGGGAATGTTCAAAAATACACAAAAATGGGGGGAAATATCCTTTTCATTCATTTAATACTTTCGAAATATATTTTTTTATATTTTTATCTCTATACACTCTATACATGCCTTCATCAATCAGAAAAAAAAAATCCGACCCCCTTTTTTTTCAGGGATGAAGACCCTTAAGTGGTTGTTTTTTCTAATAAAAATATAGTCTATTAGTGAAGTTGATTCCCTGCATACTCTTGTCGGTATGTTAATGTAGGATATAAATCCATTTTCTGACATGATATTCTGATAGTTATTAGTATCGTTGGAAGTGATAACTAATAAATTTATATTTATGTATCCTAAAAATAGCTCAAAATTATTCTTATTTATGTTTGAAGAATATTCCGCTAGGTCATTTAGGTACGTTTGTGTATCAGAACGTCATTTTGATTTATCTTCAAGTCGTTGTAATGTATTGTATAGTTAGGTAAATTCAAATTATTCACTGTCTATATCTTTCAAGTATCTGATAAGATAATGACGTCTATATTGTCAAAACCCTCTTGCAGATACACAACTAGTTCATAAAATGTTTTCCTTAAACTTCGTATATTGAAATGAATAACCCCTATATATGCTTTAGTTATAATTTCTTCCTGATTGCCTAAATTGTTCAAGATTACTAGCATAATTCAATAAAAAATAATTAAATAAAATTGAAACATTAAAGAAAAGTAAAATACCCCTTAGAAATACATGGCAATGATATAATAGTATATTACGTAACAAGTGTTGTAACAGGCATATTACGCACGAATGGAAAAATTACGCACGAAGCCGCGTAGCGGCGAGTGCGTGATTCCGTGAGTGCGTAATTGCTTTACAACACGCGGTACGTACTATACCTTACCTACGGCCATACACAGTGTACCGTTTCCGAAATCCAAAAATTCTTATTGTTATTTTTATTAGTACAATGACCTTTTTTCAGAAAAGACGCCAATATAGATGAACTTAAGTAGCAATCCCTCATCTGAATAATAAATTTGATCCAAAAAGTTGAAGCCGTTTTCGAGATCCAAAAATTCACATTATTATTATTATTATTTGTAAAATCACCTTTTTCTAAAAAAGACGCCTATATAGATGAACTTAAAACGCAAAACTTTATCTAAATACCAAATTTGATCCAAATCACTAGAGCCATTTCAGACATCCAAAAACTAATATTATTATTATTAATATCATGAGTAAAATCACAATTTTTCATGAAAAGTGCCTATATAGATGAACTTGAGTAGCAATACCTTATCTAAATACAAAATTTGATCCAAATCGTTGATGCCGTTTTCGAGATCCAAAAATTATCGTTATTATTATTATTATCAGTAAAATCGTATGTTTCCGAAAAATACGCCTATAAAGATAAACTTGAAAGGCAAAACCCTATCTACATACAAAATTTCTCCCAAATCGATTGTGCCGTTTCCTAGATATATCGTTTTGTTTATGAAAACTGTGCGATTTGTTTACCGTGCGTAAGGAGCTATTTACTGAGGCTGTGAGTCGTGTGTTTTTGCCTATTTTCTGCAGTGGCCGTAGGTAAAAATATTTACATAATTTTTCACTAGCTTTGAATTGTTCGGTAATACATTCGGAGATGTGATGAAATTATTATTTTGGTAGAGGGGACGTTGTACGTAATATATCTGAAAGGTATTATACGATGTTCGTCATGGAATGTAACTGTACTCTACCTTTTTGGCGTATATTTGAAGGGTGAATTGTGTTATCTATATCTGATAATGACTCCTATTCTTCTAGTAAATAAGAGCTACTTGTTGACCATGAAATTTAACATTGACTTTGACGGAAATTGTAAATTTGAAATATATGTTAGAAATAGTTTCTTTTTACTACCATATGCGGTCGTATCTCTACAAATTACGAAAGTTATTTTGAATGCAGTTTTCAAATCTGAAATTATTTAATTGCGTTTCTTGATATCAAGACGAATCGGTTAATGTCCACTCCACTAAAATCAAGCGACGTTATGTTGTAAGTACATGACTATATGATTACTTTTCTTTCAACAGCACAAACCGGAATTAATTTTCATCTGAAACTTTTGGATCCGTATTTATTTGGTGGATGATAAAACAACCTGTATTCACCTCACTCCTACAATCTTCCGCGGAATTATAAATACTTTTGTTTTGAATCACCTCATATAAGTACCTACTTAAGGTAGTACTTCCCTCAGACAGTTTTCTTAAGAGAAGGCTGAAATCGATATATGAAATGGATGACAAGTTCTTCTTTAGTCCCCCAAAGTTTGAAATCTTTCTTGTGTTCCGTTTTTGACATATATGATAAGAAAATCGACCATTTTTACATGTACGGTATAGGAGAGCAGTACAGAAATGTGTCTGAAACATAAGTATTTCATGAACCGCTTTTACGACCGATTCGAAAAACGGAACACTTATTTTTTATTCAAAAACGAAACTTCCATTAAAATTTTTACCAGTTCTTGTGTTCTAGAGTTATTCAGTTAGAAAGTACATCAATTTTTCACATCGGAGTCGTACACTTAAAATGTCTGGCAACGCTGCGCCTCCATGAAAAGAGCAAGTACGATGTAAAACGGAGAGGGAAAGAACTTCTTCACATGATGTATCAAAATAATAGGTGGGGAGTTAGGGATAAAAGTGCTGTGATTGGGGACTTTAATAATTTTTTTGTAAATCGATATGTTTGACTTTTTCTTGAAATTTCGTCTATAATCTCGAAAATTCGACTTTAATGTCGACTTTCGCCTTTTTTCTCGAAATTTCGACTTTTTTCTCGAAATTTCTACTTTTTTCTCAAAATTTCGACTTTAGTGTAGAAATTTCGACTTTTATGTTGAAATTCAATTATTTCGTCTTCAATGTTGAAATTTCGAGAAAAAAGTCGAATGATGGAAAAAAAACTGTTACGGCCCTCTTGCGCTTCGGGTTCCATTCGTCCTTTACCAGTCTTCTAAGTATAACAAAACTTTGGTGAGTTGTTGGATAAGTTTTGAGATTATAATTAGATTTCGATAAAAATTGATATGTAGGGGTTTCCGGGATTGGAAATCAACATATTTCCCAAAGTTCAACAAGAATTCAATCCACTGGAAATATAAAGGGGGTTTCATTAAAAAAATATAACTTTGATAAGCCACACATTTACGAGACAACCTGTATGATGACAAGTATTTTGGGATCATAGGTTTCAATGGTTTTTATAACTTTTATTGGAATAATTTTTTTTTTATCACAAATAGATAAGGTATATGAGCATAGAAGGGCCACTCAAAATTTTACTTTTATTTCAAAGTCTTTTCCGACTTAGATCTCAGAATTCCGACTTACATCTCGGAATTCTTGTTGGGACTGATGTGTGTCTAGCTGTATTCATTTATATATCTGTAACTCATCTGTATTCGTGTTTTAATCATAATTTATTCGATATTACTTGTTTTGTATATTTACTGTGTATACTTTCACTTACTGACGCTCTCGGCAATTTGTTGTGGAAATCATTACTATGTTTTTGATAATTTATTGTCGAATGAAGTATATTATTATTATTATAAAGTGGTAACTATCCATTTAAAATTTAAAATGGAATTTACTGGAATACATATTTTTGTCATTTATAATGCTTTTAAAATCATTTCATTTCCAATGAATTTTCATGATTTTTTAAAAAGCGTCATAGGATATGTTTTACAACAATTTCTCCTTTTTTATGTGCGTAGTTCTACCAGATTTATAACTGAAAAGTTTATTTAAAATTGAAAAGCTTACTTCAAATTTTAAAGCCTATTTAAACTGATAAGCTTGTTTAAAAGCTTGTTTGACTCTTGTGAGTATTCATACTGAAATACTCAAAGACTCCCAGACTCCTAAATTCAGTTAAAAATTGAGTCTTCACTTCTCGCCATTAAATGAGCGATGATTGTTTTTGGTTGATTGCCAGAATACTGAACAGATGTAGCTACTTATAATAACTGGCTGAATTACACACTCGATCAGGTGTTCAGAATCAGGTGGAGCTTGAAATAAAAATATATTCACAGGAGAAGAGTTTGGTTGTTTCCAATCAAGAGTACTGTAACTTATTGGTCAGGAAGAGTATGTAAGTAATAAATGCATTTAACCCAATATTTGAAAAATCATGTAAGTTGGTATGACCATTTGAATAACGCACAGTATAGTTCAAAGAACCAAATTTTCTTCACACAACCTGATTACGATCATTATTTATAGACTTTTCAAGATCTCAAGCCCTGAACTTGGTTCAACAGATATTTAATTTATTAAATACTATTTTTCTACACAATTTGATTACAATCAGTATATATAGATTTTTCAAGATCTCGTCAAGCCCTTAACTTTGCTTAACAACATTTATTTCATCAAAAACATTTTTTTTAGCAATTGTTTTATTTGTATGTCTGAGGTATTTTCTTTTTCAGTGTAATAAAGACTTTCTATAGAAACTGGCTTTGACAATGGAATACTTTATCAGAATTTTTCTAGATGGCGTCTAAATGACAACTTTTATTTAGCTATTTCATTCTCGCTGCCATAAATTGAATTTATAGGAATATCTTTGGGTTCATTCACCAACAATCATACCAAGACCTTTACCTCCGCAATAAGAGTTATTCCTCCGCATCTTTATATAAGGTTTAGGTGAAAACCCCCTTAAAAAGAAACTATAACCTTATGACACGTCCATTTTCTTTTTTAAATGCGCATTTCTTGCTCTACTGATATATTTGATTGTTCGAGTTATGAAGTAATTTTTTTTTTAAATAGCAAACCCAATTTTGATACTTCCTTCAAAAAGAACGCATTTTTTGTGTATGGATGTCATATTTTTTCATGTTATACAGTGAGTTTCAAAAAGTTTGCACTAAGGTTTACACCTTGTGGCAAACTTTTTTGTTATTAATTTTTCAGAAAACTGTATTCTTCATAAAAATTGGTGCAGTGCGAAAAACTCGTATTGGAGTTGACAAAATTTTAAATTTCCAAACGGTGTACAGAGAAGAACAAAAATTAGGAATTTTTATCAAGTGTACAATATATTATTAAAAAAAATCTATTAGGAAAAAAAGTTCAGAATTGAAAACAATATTCAAAGTGGAAATCACAACCACCTACGCAACAAAAAAAAATTTCCCTATTTATAATAAAGTGATCGTAAATTTGCAGATTTGTATTAGTCAATTATTCAGCATCAATTATTTGATTTATTCAATAATTTTCTGCTTACTGATAGTTATTATGCACATACATAGTGGGTGAAATATCAAATATGCATAAAAATACTAGCAAAAAGTCAAACCGATTTCAGCAAACGTCTATATTTTAGTAAAAATAATAAATTGATCCAAATTTCATATTGACGTATTATTATAGGAATATGGGGGAGCCACCTAAGGTGTATATGAAATACTAGTACTTTTTATGAGGCTAGAACCATTAAAAAATGCGTAAAAAGTATTTTATTGCTGATACTGATGGCTGTGATTCGAAATCTAATCGCCTAATCGCCTTTTAAAAAACTGTCGGATGCTGATATTTTTCTAATAACGTTTGTGTCGCTACGTGTACGAGAAATGAGTACCCAACTGGTTCGTTACTATGGTTTTAAAACAGTTTCATCAGAAACTAGTCGCTCTATGGACGGGGGGGTCTTAGAGGTGGAAATTGTGCCTCAGCTAGAATGCAGGACATGGTGAAGATTTAATTGCTTCTATACTAGTATATTATACTTCAAATGTCACGTCCTCAATATCACCCTGTAGTTCGTTCATAGTCTGATTCCTGTGCGTATTGTTGAAAGCGATTTGACTCACCATCTCTTATCTATCCGTGCACATCGAAATATAATTGAAACGGAAATACCGAAAGAAACTAATTGAAAAGCAAGAAAGAGTTTGGACAAACTCAAATGGAAAATGCGAAAGCTGGAGAAACTTATGGAGGTCTCAAGTAAGTCAATAAACAATTATTATTTAAGGAAAATTCCCCCCGTTATATGGTTCCTATTCACACTTCGTGAATATCATCGAACCAAGTGCAGTCTAACGACTGAAAACTACTCAAGTTCTTGATTGATACCACAAGTCTTATTCAATCGATTAATGAGTAATATCATTATTCGAGGGAGACAACTGTGAAAAAACAAAGATCCATTGGCATTAATAGCTCATGGGATCTCAAACTGTGATCTTTTGTTACCAAGTAGCAGCGAGGCGACGGATTCAAGCGCCGAGTCAGACTCAGAATCCGAACATTCGGGAGTGTCTACCAGACCGCCACCCGCACATACTCCATTAGATCCCGTAGTAGTAGGAAATTCCGGAGATACAATCACGGCACTACTAGGGGAAAATCCCAATTCTGAGAAATCCCCAGGAGCCGATTATGCTGGGGATTTAGCAACAAGGTGGCAAACTTATCTTATATCCGGTTTGGACCGAGAGAATCGTCAAAAATTAATACAAGAGTGGCAAATTCCAGGAAATTGCACTGCCCTGAATGCTCCGAAACTTAACCAAGAAATACAGGCCCTTCTTTAACAAGCTGAAGTGAAAAAGGAAATTTTCTTACAAAATGTCCAAGAAATCATGGGCAAAGGTCTTACTGCATTGGGTACCGCTATATCCAAAGCAGTATCCCATCATGATGACATGGATCATTCGATCATATCATCAATGGTGGATGCAGGAAAAATTCTGACCGACATGCATCACACGATCTCCACGCACAGGAAATTCAATCTGAACCAGCACTTCAATCCAGCTGTGCAAAAAATTGCGAGTGGTGTAGATTTCACAAAAAAATGTAAATCTACTGAAGCAATGGAGAGCCCAGCCAAAGAACTGCTCAAAGCCGTACAAAATGTTCCATAAAAACATTTAAACTATCAGCGTGTCATTCAAAAAGCGAATGAAACCAGAAGCAAGCAGGGGGGAGTTGTGCGACAGGACAGACGCAGCTCAAGACTACAGAAAACAGACAAGCAGTTCAAAGGAGGAAGCAGCAGCTGGAGCCGACAACGGCGATAGAGGTAGGTTACGCTGGCCAAATAAGAAAATTTTATGGAAATTGGCAAAAAATAACTAGGGATAAATTACTTCTCAGTTGGGTTAATGGCTATAAAATTCCATTCATTAAAAAACCAAAGCAAGAGAAGTTTAGATGACCAAATCCTTCCTTGAAATTATCCTATTGTATCAATGAATTATGAAAAATGGGTGCCATCAAACTTAGTTCTGTCCCCGAATTTTCTACGGTTAAAACCCAATGGAAAATTTAGATTCATATTGAATCTGAAAGGACTGAATAAAAGTTTATATTGTCCTCATTTCAAACTTGAGGATTATAGAACAGCAAAAATGTAATCACTGAGAACTGTTTCATGGCAAAAGTAGACCTTAAAGACGCATACTTTTTGGTTCCGATACATAGCACTTTCCAAAAATATCTAAAATTTCAATATAATACTGAACTTTATGAATTCACTGTTTTACCAATGGGTTTAGCATCATCTCTTTATGTTTTTACGAAACTTTTCAAACCAATCATAAATCACCTGCGTTCCAATCTGTATTATATCTTGATGACTGGCTTCTGATAAACATTCGAAAAACATAGAAACAGAGTTAGCCTAAATGCAACCGTTTTCAGAACAATTACCAAGCAACTCAGAATACCAACAATTGATCTGTTTGCATCGTATACAAACCGAAAATGCAAAAAAAAATTATCATGGCATCCAGACCCTGAATCACAGGCAGTAATTTGCAATTCTACGCCTTCCCACCATTCCCCCTTCTGCCAAAAGTAATTATTAGAATAATCACAGATAAAGCTGAAGGAACGGTTATATATCCAATTTGAAAATCACAGCCATGGTTTCCCAAACTAGAGAGCATTATGAAATCAAAAACCATTATTCTGCAACCAAATGAATTTTTACTCTTGTCCCCTTTCAGAACACCACACCCCATAGGGAAAAACCTTTCCCTGTGCGGCAATTTTGTCCGGGAAGCATATACACGAAGAGAGTCTGCAATAAAAACAATTATGGCTTCCTTGAGTCCTGCTACGATGAAACAGTATGCAACAACATACAAGGAATGGTGGATTTTTTGCAACGGAACTGAGGTTTTTAAAGCAGAGTCCAATAAAATTATAGAATTTTTACAGCAACAATATGATAAGGGGGCGAATTATAACACCCTCAATCATAAATCTGCTCTGATCACTCGATTACATATTCAGGACAAGACATTTGTCAACAGATTTCTCAAAGGCGTATTTAGGAAAAGACCAACCTTTCCTAAATATAAGGAGACTTGGGATCCAAATTCAGTGCTGGATTACCTTGAATCTTTACAGCCTTTAGAATCATTAACACTGGAAAAGATCACTTATAAATCAACTTTACTTCTTGCGTTAACATCGGCACAAAGAGTACAAACACTTTCAAAAATTAAACTGTCAAAAATATAGACTTTTCGACGACAGAATAGAAATAAATATAAGAGACTTAATTAAAACGTCCACGCCACGCTGATGTCAACCGAAAACCATTCTTCCATATTTTCAGAAAAAACCAAATTTTTGTGTCTTCAGTACTGAAATTCTATTTGAAAATGACACAAGAGCTCAGAGCTCAAGAAGATCAACTATTGATTACATTTAAGAAGCCACACCATTCCGCAACAACCCAGACCATATCCAGATGGATAAAAACTGGTCTCAAATTAGGTGGAATAGATACTAATCTATTCAAAGCACACAGCACTAGACATGCTTCTACCTCTGCCGCGGCAAGGCAGGGGTTGACCATATACAACATTAGACAGGCGGCTGGGTGGACTGAAAAGTCCAACATTTTCAATAAATTTTACAATTTGCCTCTACGTGAGGAATCAAAATTTGCTCATGCTGTTGTGAAGTGAATAAAATGATTTATTGGGACAGAATAAAATAATTCATTTGGACAAAATAAAATTACTGATTACTTAAACATATTCAGATATCAAAATAATGATTTAAGAAAATATTGTGGAAAAGGATTATGGGTAATTATATTTCTTATTGATGTAAATTAAATTGCATTATTATGGTTGTGGGAAAATAAAATGAGGAAAACAAAAACTGAGTTTTAGAACCCACTTTTAGATCGCTTATACTTTAAACATCTACATGGTGATATTGAGGACGTGGCCTTTGAAGTATAATAAGTATAA
This sequence comes from Chrysolina haemoptera, assembly GCA_958298965.1. Taxonomy (NCBI): domain Eukaryota; kingdom Metazoa; phylum Arthropoda; class Insecta; order Coleoptera; family Chrysomelidae; genus Chrysolina; species Chrysolina haemoptera. Next base: position 30,190,749 of record OY282585.1, on the reverse strand, counting down.
TTAGAGGTTAAACGACTTACCTAAGAAAGTTCAATCCTCAATTATACGAGAAGGCCATGTCCCAAAATATCATCCCACCCCCCCACCGATCATACTCAAAAAGTGAAAACAGCTCAGAAGATAATGACTAACACCGTCCAGATCGCTTTCAACAATACGCACAGGAATGGGACTATGAACGAACTACAGGGTGATATTGAGGACGTGGCCTTCTCGTATAATTGAGGATTGAACTTGCTTAGGTAAGTCGTTTAACCTCTAATCAAAGTATAAGTGGATAAAAAGGTCTTTCAAACACGCGCGATTTTTCGAGTACGACGGCGCAGCTGAAGTGCTCGAAATAGAGCAAGGGTTTGACAAATCAGTTATCCACGAATGTTTTACGATATTTTTTTCAATTGGTGCACTTTGAAATCATAAATACTGCTTTCATTCTTACAAATAATGGAAACAAGAACTTATAATGTGAAATAGTTGATTTCGTGATGTGACATCAGTATGTTAATGTTTGAATAAAAGTTTTTCATTTGTTTGTAATATTTCATTCGACATTACAAGGTACTCCTGTCAGATAAGAATCATAAAATTGTCATTCTGTCTTCACTGTTCTCGAATTGTTAACGTAGCCATGGTAACTTTAAAAAACGCGCGTTTTTGACCGTTTCATTTACACACTCTGAGGCGTGCTTTGAATAGGTAAAAATGGGCACCAATTGAAAAACTATTCTAATGGCTCTATACTGAATTATATCTATAGTGGTTGAATTCATGAAAGATGATAAGCCATACATCCATAGTCGCCGATAGAGCGAATATAAGCCCTATAAAACATTAATGCTATTTTTGGATATGCACCTTCAGGCCAGGCAATATAGCTCATCAAACCTACAAATCACTGAAAAAATCCGTACAGGGTAAATTAGGTTACAAAGGGTAGAAAAACATCTGAATGCATGCAGTCGAGGAGGGGTGGGGGTGAAAGGGAGTGAAATCGGTTTTTCACGATTTGCAGCGCAAATACATATTTTATCAAAACAAGTTGAATATAAATTTTGTAGATAGTTGAAACTTTTATCCATACGAATTTTCCACATAATCTCAAAATTGTCGAGTAATATGCGGAAAACCGATAATTTCGTTTTTATTTTTTATTTGGAAATTATTTTCCGATAAAAGAAATTTATAGAATTGTATTATTTTTTTATACATGAATCTTTGGCAACTTTATTATTAGTTCAAATAAACATATTGAAACTAACAAGAACAAAATGGAAAGTAACTAACAAGAACAAAGTAAAAAACATCATAATTAATGATTGGCGCTCCGGGGCGGCTTAAATGATATTGGTGGCGCATTCGCTTTCAGAGCTGCAGTGAAACCCGGAAAAACCTGCAACACGTCTCCATCTGAAGAGTTGGAATTTATCGGTAGAGAACTTCTAAAGGGGTCCGACGAATTGTGACAATCTGCTCTATGGTAAAATAGGATGTATGGTGTCTTCGAAGGCTCCAAAAGGTCCAGTTCCAAAGAAGATATTCTATTTAATTGTCATCAAATTTATACCAGTCCGTTCTATCTTTGGCTAAGGTGTAATAGTGACCAAAATCAGCTCCAGAATCACAGTGAACAATGACTGAGTAAAGCTCGTGATTGCAGTATTCTAGCTTGATTCGTTGAAATAGGTTTGACAGTACAGTTGCCTATCACCTGTTAGGTATTCTGGTCTCAGGTGATGAATGAGTAGATTCTGTATGGGCTGAATTTGTGAAAGATTGGGAAACGCGAGCTCTAATTCAAAATAGTCATTGAAGATCCTGCTATTCATTCTGCATTTGCTACAACGTGAAACTGTAAGGATCCTTCCTCCAAAAGATTTTTGTACTGAAGAAGCGATAGGTTATAGTTCCTCACCATCAGGACATTAAAAAATATGGACTGAATTATGCCAAGCAAACATTTTATTTTTGACAAAAAATTCAGTAGTTTTTAACGGGTTGACTGCTGGATGAAAATTGAAAAAAATAGTCTCTAGTGCCAAGTATGAAAAACCTTCACTGATATTGTTCTCAGAACTATGTGATAGCTTATTGTAGCTAGTTTTAGATAATGAGCAGAATTTTTGAAAAAAATTTACAGCGATCGTCTACGACCGTCAAGGTGGGGTGGGCATGATCATTTCGTCTGTGCCAGGCGATTGTATTGGCGGTCATTTTTGCATGTCGTTGGAGTTGTCTAGTATTTGGTAAATGCAATTTTATTGCTCCTTTCCAACTGTAGGGTACTACTGTGATCAGAAGTGATTTATATGCTTCATTTCTAAATCTTGGCCGAACAGAATGGTATACGAGCCATACCTTACCATACACGCAAGACTGGTGTGTCATACGCAGAGTATTTGGTGGGGAGCAGCTAGCTGCACTAACAGCTTCAAAAAATGTAATTGATTTAATTGATTTGGTCGATATTTTCTACGACAAAGAGGCATATAAGGAATTGCTGGCGAGAAATGGCTGTGATTTGAATGCATCTATGTATTGTTCCAAAACAAAATCGATATTGCACGATTTGAGATACGAACTGTATCAAACAGCTTTAACAAAATCAACGTTCAAATAAGAAAGATTGCCTCCTACTGAAGGAGCTGCAATTCAGCATTCGGTTAGAGCGTATTTGAAGTTCCAATCATGCCTCGGGAACGAAAAAAAATCTCGCTTCAATATTGCCGAGTAAAATACGGACAACCGATATTTTCGTATTTTTTATTTTTTTTTTGAAAATTATTTTTCGATAACAGAAATTGTAGTATTGTAGTATTTTTTGATGCCAATCAAGAAGATATTTAATTTTCGTCAAGAAGTTCAGTGGTTTTTAAGAAATTAATGACTAAAATTAGTTTTTCATGTCTGACATGCATTTTTTGTGAAGACTTCAACTTTCTTAAAAGAAAAAAATATACCACTTCAATGGAAAAATGTTGTGTAAATTGCGAACAACGGAATAGATAGAGTTCTGCTCATATCGACTTTGTCGCTATAGTTACAAATTCCATATTATTTCTTGAAATATGGCTCAGGAAATGCAGAACAAATATTATTAATAATATTATTTTTCTACGTTCATGCAAAAAACAAAAATTTATTGAACTATATTTGGTGAAAAAACTGTCTCTTTATTGCACTGAGTGCAATAAAGACTTTACTGCACTCATCTGTCATTCTACTATAGCGTTCTGTCATCATGACAGACATAAACTTTCAAATCGACGCCAACTTCAGCCCATTTTCTATGAGATTGTATTACGTTTTAAATAGTTGCATGTTTCATCATATTCATTATATAATGGACTATGAAATTACTAGAAAATGCAATTTGTTAAAAATAAAATTATTTCCTTCGAATATCATCTGAATTACACAAAATATTTTTGAATTACTTTTAGCATGTAGATTTAAACAAACAATGTCTTCCTTACAGTTTAGTGCCACCTAAATGAAATATTTTCTGGTTTTTGCATGAACGTAAAAAAAATCATTTTCATGAGTGAACCTTTTACTTTTTCATCAAGTTCGAATATTCTTTCGGCTTTATCTTTCGACTGATCCAATAAAGCCGTTATATTTTGGCTTCTTACTTTACTGTTGTTTAGCTCCTTCTCCAAGTCTTGACAAGACTGGGTAAACATTTTGCGTAACAGCATACTTTCTTTCTTGACAAATAATTGATTTTCCATATCTGTAGTCCTGCCACGGTCGCCAATAAATGTTGTGGAGTAAGTAATCTCAAGAAAGAATAATACTACTTGGAATTCGGCTTTTGAAAATAGTTATATTGACAAATATTATAAAAATCTGAATCTGACATTACAACCAACAAAATTACCAAGTGTTGAATATTGAAAAATTTTCAAACATTTTGAGAATGAGTGTTATCTCCGTCGGATATATTTGTATCATTTGATCTTTTATAAAAATTTGTTTATCTGTCAAATTATTCCCACTTAATTTCACTTCATTATCAGTAGTAGTAGTAGCAGATTACGAAAGCTTGTTGCTTGGAAACAGACCGACGCCAAAGGCGGAAGTCTGTTTTCTATAAGCAATAAGCTTGAGGAAGATGTTATATTTATATATTTATCAATGTTCGAGGGTTATTCGAATAGAAATTTTTTTGCTAACCGATACTTTGTAACATTGCAATAGTCTATAAATGATTTCCACACAAATTTGTTATTGTAAACAGTTTATTTTGATATATTTGATAAGAAAATTTCATCAATCTTCTCGTCAGTATTACAACCAAATCATGACATCACTGACATTTTGACGTTATTGAATATTTGAAACTTCAAAATCGGAATAAATCAAAATATGTATATCCATAGCAATGTGCCTGGAAGTTAAAACAGACCGTTGGGTCTGTTATCAGTATAATGTTGTTTTTATTGGTTGTATTCAATTACAAGACCTCAATTCAACTAATTTCATTGGATTTACGCTTAGGCAAGAAAATGTCAGTAGTAATAACCCAAGGACATTGTTAATTATAGGAGATTCTAAAAGCTTGTTGCTTGGAAACAGACCTCTGCCTTCGGCAAGAAGCTTGAGGAAGTTGTTATATTTATCAATGTTCGAGGGTTATTCGAATAGAAAATTGTTTGCCAACCAAGATGCTTGTATTACAACCAAATCATGACATCACTGAATAAATCAAAATATGTATATCCATAGCAACGTGCCTGGAAGTGAAAACAGACCGTTGGGTCTGTTATCAGTATAATGTTGTTCTTATTGGTTGTATTCAATCACATGACCCTAATTTAACTAGTTTCATTAGATTTCAGCTTGGGCAAAAAATTTTCAGTATAATGTTGTTTCGATTGGTTGTATTCAATCACATGACCCCAGTTTTACTAACTTCATTAGATTTCTGCTTGAGCAAAAAATTTTCAATGTAATCACCTTTTCGAATTGATAGCTTATTAAATTCTTTTTTTAGAATTTTCAATTCATTTACTCTCAACGTTGACACGAGAGCATCGAGACTTGCTCCCAAAAAACTAGTATCTATTATAATAGGCAAATGGAATATATTTTTCCCTATTGATTGGGAGTACACTCAAGCGGCTATGTAATATTTTTTATAATGAAATGGCTATCGTATCCCTATAAATTGTGAAATACAATAGGAACGATAAAAATTTTGATGACTCCACCCCCGAAACTCCCCTGAAAAATGATTATAATAATAATAATGATAATAATGATAATTGTTATTATTGATAAGTTCATATATATACAGTGTCACACATAAAGTTCGCGACATATGGAAGTTTTTTTTATTAATAGATATAATGAAAATTTGACTTGGCAGTTAGTTTGTGCTTGGAAAATGAGTAAAAAACAGCCTCTTTCCTTTTGTCATGTGCTACTCTAAACCTGTCAAATTTGACATTTTTTTCGAAAATCCTCAAAAAATCAGTTTTTTTTTTGGAAATTTCGAAAAATGCCAAAGAGAAAAGTTGCCCAGTTTCCAATTTAATGCCTTTGCTCGAAATTTGGACTCTCTGCTGTCACTTCGACTTTTTTCCAATTTTTTTAATTTTTCGAATCTTTCGCTCTATCGATTCGAACGAAACATGATTCAAATTTCATAATTTTGATGAATACGAGACTTCAATGTCATATCTTGCCCAGAAAATACCCGCATTGGCCTGTTACCAGAAAAAGAAATAAATACACCTCCAGAAATTCGTATTTTTTGTTGCAAAGTTCATCTAGTTTTTTCATTTCATTGTTAAACTGATTTGTATCCCATTAGCTGCAGATGAGTTCCAAATATTTTGCTGCAGTTTACACCCAACAGTGTGACTGTTGGATGTAAACTGTTAGATGTAGTTAGTGAGCAAATAATAACGCTTCTTGAGTTAATTTCATAAATCCTATATTTTTTATTTTCACCATTAGGTGTGTAAATAACATTAAACCAAAATAACTATAACCAAATTCACAACAAAACATCATAACATTCATTGATTTATCTCAATAATCTTATAAAGAACCCGAATTCATCATTCATTATGCCGTCCTTCCCGTTCTATACAAATTATAGTCCTTTCATTCACAGACTTTGTGGCATTTTTAATAAATAGGGGATTTATGTTAGCAAAACACTCCCGAATGGTATTCTCTAAATGTTCTTTGTTTGCAAATGGTCTGTGCTTATACACTTTTTGTTTCAGATAACCCCATAGAAAAAAGTCCATCGGAGATAAGTCCGGTGATCTTGGTGGCCAATAATCTTCCCAATCTCGTCCTATCACTTTGCCCCTAAACATCTGACTGAGACACTGTTTCACTTATACCGTTTGGTGGATCGGTGCCCCGTCAAGCTGATACCACAAATTTCGTCTAACACTTAGAGGCAGATTATCCAAAACTTCAGACAACTGATTCATAATGAAATTTCTATACATGGCTGCGTTTAAATTTTCTCTAAAAAAATATGGTCCAATTATTTGGTTATGTAATAACCCACACCACACATTTGTCTTGAATGAATATTGGTCACGGCATTCTATTACAAAATTTGGACGACAGTTTTGGGTACTAACTGTTCCGATCGACGTGAAAGTTGACTCGTCTGTCCATAAAATCCTGTAGGGAAATGCGACATCATTTTCTCTCTCACCTTGGAACCAAAATGAAAATCCTACTCGAATATCGAAATCTCTTTCTTTAAAAGTGTGTATGAACTTTGGCTTATAGGGATGGAATTTATTTTGGTGCAAAATTCTTCTCACAGTTTCTCTGCCAACCCCTGTATCTTCATTAATACTCCTAATATTAGTTTTTCCGTTTTCAACAACGCTCAAACAAACATTGAGTCGTTCATTATACTTTATTGGATTATGTGGTTTCTTGAAACGATTGTCCACAGAGCCAGTTTCTTTGAATGTTTTCAATATCCTTCCCACGGTACTAAAGTGAATATTTCTTCCTGGATGCCGGCGATTGTAAATACAAGCAACATCTCGATATGGCACATTCTCACCACATAAAAGAACGATTTCCACTTTGTCTTGCGTGGATAACATTGTACATAAAACTTATTTGTGTATAAATGTACGAAAATATGTACACAAAACAACTCGATTTATTAAAAGCAATAATTTGACATTAACCAAAACTAAAAATTTGTTTCAAAAGCCTACTAAGGGAAAATTTTATTTCGATTTGATCAGTACCTACTATTTTCTTCCCGACATGTTGCATTAGTCTTGTAATGTTTAAAATCACGAAATTTTATATCATGTTTAGTACAAATCGCTTGAACCAAAGTATTTTGAATAGTTTTGAAACTGTAGGTCGATGTTTAGTTTATAGAAAAGTATGATATTTCGGGTTAGTTTGTAACTGAATAATTGGTCAGAAAAATAATCAAACTGGATAAAAATCTATTAAAAAAAGAAATACGAGTGTAATAAGAATGAAGAGGAATTCGTTTATTCGATTACTGACATATTAACGTCCATACATGGAAAAACCGAATCAGTTTAACAATGAAATGAAAAAACTAGATGAACTTTGCAACAACAAAGACGAATTTCTGGAGGTGTATTCATTTCTTTTTCTGGTAACAGGCCAATTCGGGTATTTTCTGGGCAAGATATGATATTGAAGTCTCCTATTTATCAAAATTATGAAATTTGAATCATGTTTCGTTCGAATCGATAGAGCGAAAGATTCGAAAAATTAAAAAAATTGGAAAAAAGTCGAAATGACAGTAGAGAGTCCAAATTTCGAGCAAAGTTATAAAATTGGAAACTGGGCAACTTTTCTCTTTGGCATTTTTCGAAATTTCCAAAAAAAACTCATTTTTTGAGGATTTTCGAAAAAAATGTCAAATTTGACAGGTTCAGAGTAGCACATGACAAAAGGAAAGAGGTTGTTTTTTGACTAATTTTTCAAGCACAAACTAACTGCCAAGCCAAATTTTCATTATATCTATTAATAAAAAAAACTTCCATATGTCGCGAACTTTATGTGTGACACTGTATATATGCTGCCCGGAGACGATTTTGACTGGTTTATATATTATTAGTATTAATATTCTTTTATTTCTCTGAAGTTTGATGAAATATGTCCTCCCTGACAAGTGTAATTTTTTACTGAAAAATATATGTCCTATTACTAAATCTAGTGTTTGATCTTTTTAATCATTGTAAATATAATACTAAGAGTGCCCATCGGCAAAAATTTTACTGATAGATATTCTCTTCAAACTTTCTCTATGACTTTATTGGGCATAGTATGACACCGTTTTCCCCTGTAACTTTTTTGTTTCGGGGGCGTTTTTCAAAAAAAAATCCTATTTTTTTATGTTTCTCTCGTGTTTCCTAACTACGGTACGAAACCACAAAGGGTCGTTTCAAGAAAAAAAGTTCCTATGTCTGGAGTTGCTTCGTTCCTGAGATACAGAGCTTTTTAAAAAAACTTCAACGCCAGGATGTCCAGCTCTCAGACAGAAGCATCTTAAATTATCTGGATACCGAAGAGACGCATACTTACTTGGGAGTAGAATAACGCTGATATAAAGAAGTTAGGAACTCTCTCCGCTGCATATATTGGCCAAAACTCCAGTAAATTTGGTCAGCAGAACTGCCGGGGAAGTTGCTGCCACAAATATGATTTTCATTTCGATCGTACTCTACCCTTCAGAGTGACGATATTGACTCATTAGTAGCTGCGACAACTCGACGTGATGAGCTTACAGAGGAGTTAAATTGTTGATTGTTTTAAATTGTTTTTTACATTAACCAGCTGTCGTCCCCTCATGAACGACAGCCCTCAAAAGTCGAAACTTATGCGAGCCAAGGATTAACGAGGTCTTACCTTTTAACGTTCGATTCCTAGCACTTTCTCGGGCCATCAGATAAAAATCTGTAGTCGCTAAGGATTCGAACCTAGCCGACCAGCAGTCACTGGTTTCGAACGAGAAAGTCTCAACCACTGAGGTACATGACCCTTGGCATCCTAAATCATCTGTGTCATGGGTATCTCCCCCGACAACAAGAAGGCCGAAGTATTTTGAGTTGAAAGGGTCTTCAGTATACCGTACGGTGAAATGTTTTGAGAATATAGGGAAATCCTATGTATATATGTACATTCTCAATTATTACGGTGGAATGGTCTGTAAAGTCATCAAAAGTTTCGATCCATTTCTCTTAATGGTCTACGACCATCAAAAAACCAGAAATTTGATAACTTTTATTAAAGGCAGATGAACCCGTGCGGCCGACAAAATTGGATTAATTTTTGACAACGAAGACCCGGCGTGATCTGAGCTCTTTCACCAAGTTGGAACCCGTTCCATTTGAAGGCTGCGGAAAATGGGGATCAGGAGATGCATCAGGTTTCTTCAATATTGTCCAAAACACCTGAACTGCTGAAGTCGGAACCTTGGTATGCCGCACTGTAGAATGGCTGTTCTAGTAATTATAGAGTTCCTTGGTAGTGAGATGCATTTCGACCTTGAAAATAATACCGGCATATCTCAAGACAGCATAAATCTACTTCCCGATATACTGGAGAGTTGTAATTGGGGTAACAATAAGGCTAGCGTACCTTCCAAATGTATCCAAGCATCGGAGAAACGTCTGACTAAACAAATTTATTTCATGGGAATAATAATGATTTTAGGAAATTAAATAATGATTTCTTTAAGGAGATTTTTTTTTATTATCGTAGGCATAGTGCTATGCTTATTGACATCAGTCATCGAACTCCCATTCTTGTTTATTCATTGTTTGTTCTGATGGGAAGAGAAACGAATTAAGTATACTGTAGAGCGATCTATTCATTGAAGTGACTCGATCTGTAAAAGGCGATAATTTATTGTGAATATTCCTGTTTTCTGTCTTTGTATATTCCACAAAATGTGTGTCTTTGGACTGAACTAACTCATCTATTCAAAACATGAGATGGACAAGAACGACATTTGTTGATAACAATGTAGTTACAAATACAACTAATTTTGGTGATATTGTGCTTATTATAGCCTAAAAGGATAATTCTGCTATAAGAAACCGAAAATTAGGCAAAAGCTGAAATTTAAAATTTAACTGTAGTACTTCAATGATTCAGTCGTCGTTCCCACAACCAATTTTAATAGATCTCCCAAGAACACCCATACAAGTGGAATGACTAGTTCAATAAGATTGTCCGGGTTTCACTTGGGAGGACGCTATCTCTCTCAGCGAATGATGAATATTCGTAGTCTCAAAAGTAAAGGTTGAAAGAAGTACCGATCTAAAACAAGATTGGCCACCTTAATTAGTCTTAACTAATAAATGTCTTTATAGATCGGGAAGATAACACGCATTATTTTCTACCTCTGTCAAACAATGGTCAGATAACATTTCAACCCACCAAGATTGTTTCTTCCATTGGCGTGAAGCGAAAAGGGGATTGAAACTCTCATATCATCGAGATTGATATTGATGAAAAAAAAAAGTCGGAACGAAAAAAAAACGAATAATTCCTCATAGTTTAAATGATTTTGATTTATTTTTTCGCGGAATTCTCACTAAAAAATCGTATCCTTATCTCTGACAATGATAATATAGACACTCTTATGAATGTATCCGGTGACTAGTGCTGCTAAAAAATCGAGCTCCGGTGATGTTATTTTAGATTTTTTGACGATAAATAAGGACCAGGAAATCAGTGCTTCTCAAAAATAGATGCGGTTTTATGGGAAGTGAATTAACGAACAAATGCATGATTTTTAATATTTTAAAACTGAACGGGGTTTTCAAGGCAATATTGCAAGTGATGGAATGTATTATCGTAACTAATGATCATTCTAGGGTTCTAGAACATGAGTGGTTTTGAGCTGAAAAGTTTACGGAAGATAAATTACATTATTCAAAATAAGATGGACCGACAATAAGGTTATATTCCAAAGCCAGCAAGTGGATACCAGTTATTTCATTGTTCAGACCTATATCAGATGATTAAATATTAGTAAACGAAAATTCTGAAAAGGTCAATTGATTGCATTTAAGATGGATATATGATATGTTTACTTGTCCAAGTATATTCCTCAGATATTTTGTCGTAGGTTGTAAAGTACTTTGGATCCAAAAATATACGCTATCGAAAGGTTCAACATCCCAATCCATCAAACAACCGTTATGAGCTTAACGTAGTAATTGGAATTGTCAAGCTGTGTACACGCTTCAATATACTTGAAGGAAGGTACTCTTTATTTCGTGCAAAATATTTTTATTTTAAAAATCGTAGCAAAACGCTTTCTACTTTTAAGTCATTATCAGTTTTCGACTGTTAAGTCCTCATCTACGCACTGATGGTGACTTAGCAGTCGAAAGCGGTTTGCTACGATTTTCAAAATAAAAATATTTGGCACGTAAAACAAATTTTCTTTCTTCAAGTAACGCATTAATAATCTCACTATGGTTGCATAGCCAAAACCAGAACGTTCTGGTAAACATTTAATGACAGTGGCTTAAATAGATTGTTTTCTTTCAAACCTGACTTTTTGGAGCCTCTGGAGATACCACACGTTCTCTTTTAACAAAGAGCAGATATTCACAATTAAACGGACCTTTTTCTCTTCAGATGATGTGATGTTGTTGCAGGTTTTTCAGGCAGCTGTACAGAAAATGCGCCACTGAATCCATTTCAGCGTCCCCAGAGCGCCGAATTATTAGTTTTTTTTCTGTTATTTTGTTATTGTTGTAATTAATAATTGAAAAAAGCCCTGAATATCAAAAGTAGAGTGAAGTGGATCATAAAAAATCCTAACAATGGGAAAATTTAATTGATAGGACCTATAGGAATTTACCAAATGTATGACTCGAAGCAAAATCAAACTCCGCATTCTAAGGGGAGACTTTGAATGCCATTGCCGGTTGGGAAAAAGCACCTGCAGGAACCGGGATTAGTAGAGAAGGGGAAATGCAGATTCTGCCAAGCGAAGAATAAAAACTCCATTCAAGTAAGTAGCATTACTCAACTTCAGGGCACTACACCTGGGACCATATAACATAGGAAAGGGACATTTAACCAACTTGAAGCCAACCTAACAAGAATATGATTAGAAGAGCAGATGTAAGTGAATCCCTAACAACATTGCAAGAAAAAGGAATCAAGAAGAAAACGTGACAATATACAATTTATAATAACCATTATCCGCATTTGGCCGCCGGTCTAGGTCAGTCAATTTAAATTTAGCTTTAATTGGATATGGATTCGAGTCTTGGCAGAGAAAGAAATTTTCTAAAATGCATCGGTCTCGATAGATGTCCGTGCACATGCCTTTTTCGAAAGCGAGTGTGACGTGGGTTGCCAAGATGTATATCCTGACCACGTCTGTTGCTTACTTCAAATGCCTTTCTACTACGCGATGTGTAAGTTTTCCGAATTTCCCTATAGCCGGAATGTGCCACTAAAATTCAGTCGCCTGGAGCGCTACGGCAAATAATGATAATAGTAATAAGTCACCTTCTAACCACATCGACTATGCCTCTGGGCCCATCCATTCATACGACATACGAGTATTTTTTATAAGGGATTATTATTATAATACAATTTATTTGCATACATATATTTATCCATCTCAAACTCGAGAAAACGAATGGCATGTGAGTCATCATGTATACAATGATTCACACAATTCCCAGATTGAAAGATAATAATAATAATAATAATAATATTTATTCATCGTATTTTGTAAATAAACGGGGAGACCACAGAAACTGAAATGTTCAGCTTGTACGTGGTAAAGGGAGATCATAAATTTAGGTTATGGAATTAAATTTCAGTTATAAAATTCTCAAATTAACATAGATTAACGGGGACACCATTTTAAAACATAGGGTACAATAAAATTAATTTAAAAATAAGAGGAAATTGGTAAGTATGGTGAGAATGTAACACTGCAAGTAATGATAAAACTAACCAGAATTATTGCTGTATTATGCTATTCAATAGATAAAATATGTCATGAAGGTTATTAAAGAAAATAGCGAGAAAATATTTTACAATCATGATTAAACGTTTCAAGTTATTAGAAAGGTACGATACACATTCTTGTCTACTGCGCATTCCCGTTAGAAAACATAATCAAATTATTACATTTATCTTTTATTTTGTTTGTACTATGGTCATGTCCCCTGTATTTTTGACGTGATAACGTCTTATACATCGATGAACGCCGGCTGCACGCACAAAAAAGTATGACTCATTGTCACGTTCCGCCTGAGCTGAGCGTGCAAGCGAGAGCGCGGAACAAGCGATAGAGAGGCACACACACACAACCAGAAACATTTGTTCATGATAGAAGTGCCTGTAAAAGTTAGTTTCACGGGCATTTGACACTTTAAACTATGTCAAATGACGATAATTGCAATCATGGCGAGAATTAATTCCTCAGAATTGACCACTGTTGTTCCTTTATTTCAATGACATAAACAAAGATCCAAGTACCCGAACTCCAAGTCTGAGACACATTGAAGTAAGCTTATAGGCAGTACTATAGAACCCAAATAAAGATACTACCAATCAAAAATTCAGTTTAATTTATATTCCATGCTTGTTATAACTAAGGAGCATAAATGAGTGCTATAATAAGCTTCCTTGTAACATTTCTACCCAAATATATAAACTGGTCTTCATTTGGATTAAATGACCTGATGACCTGTAAATAACCCTAATGAAATGTAATGATTTTTAAATTCCATGATGAATTTGAATAATTACGTTCAGATAGTCATACTTCAAAATGTCATTAGGTATACCATAGAGTAAATAATATGCTTTTCTCTCTACTTGTACAAGATGTAATATGAATTTCAATAACGACTATATGTGTCCTATATTCTGCCTTCATATACCTATGATATTCTGCTATTTCTAAACCATTGAATGCCTCCAACAAAATATAACCTTATAATCTATGTTCAATTTGTAAAGCGTGTTCGGCAACACTCGATATCTCTGGTCATGTTAATCTCATATATATATATATATATATATATATATATATATATATATATATATATATATATATATATATATATATATATATATATATATATATTTTAACCGTGTTTTCTGGCTATTTTAATTTGATCAAAATATTTCAAACTATGAAATTCTTCTAATGAAGGATATTCTTCTAATTCATTATTGTTTGTTAAAATTGTTTTTTTCCGTTAACCAGCTATTATCCTCTACTTACAGCAGCCCTCAGAAATCTAAACTTGTGCGAGCCAAGGATTAACAAGTCTTTCATATTTTTACGTGCGATTCCTAGCATTTTCTTGGGCTATCAGAAAAAAATCTACTGCCGCTAGGCTTTGAACCACGACCGGCAGCCAGAAATGATTGAAAGACGGCTCTTTTAACCTCTCGACTACTGGTCCCTATGTTATGTGAGTTACAAATTATTTACAGATATTTATGTCATTCAATCCAAATTGACAAGAATGTATTTGACAAGAACATATAGGGTAGTGTATGTTAATTAGAAATAGAAAATGCATAGCCGCACATGGAGTTAATGTCGACCGGTAATCAAATGCGCGTCATATACAATTGACATCTCTGTGGTGTTTACGTAGTAAATTACACAGGGTGTAATCTAACCTCTTGCACTACCGTATTTATAATGGCATTTTATAACGAATGGCAGATGTGAAAAATTCGAAAAAAAAAAATGTGAAAATTTTAAATTTTGTTGGAAAAATCTTGGGAACCGCTATTCGAAATTACACATTTTCTTCCATCCGGCAGTTCCAGTATTATTGCGGCACTGCTCCGGTCAGCTGACGTTCGGCGGACAGCTGTTCTAAAAATTTCAACGAATTTTTCAACACAATTTAAAGTTTCCACAATTTTTATTCGAATGTTTCACACCTGCCATTCTTTATAAAATGGCATTATACACCCGTCCTTCGCGGAAGTGCACGAGGTTAGATTACATCCTATATATCTTCAAACGAAATATGTATATATACATATATATTTAGTTAGTTTATAAATCGTTAACAGAATCCTGACTGAAGATCCCCGTTGTTCTTACAAGGTGACCCAGGGTTAAACCGCTAAACGATCAGTATCAGTTTTTTAGTGGAAAATAAGACTTTTTCTTCATATGAGCATATTTGCGGTAAATTTTTTTTTTGTAAAAATCACCCTGTTTCTTGAAAACGAAGCAAGTTGGGACACATGCTTATAAAACACCGATACTGAACTTTTGGCGGTTTACCCTGGGTCACCCTGTATATATACTTATTATATATATAAAATATATATATATATTTCTTCTTTGTGTATATATACATATATTTTTGATCTCGAGAATCTATGGATTTGGATGACATTTTGTATATAGATCGGGATTTACTTTTTGAGTTCATCTAAATAATAGGCGTCTTTCTTGGAAAATACACGATTTTACTAATAATTATTTTGTATTTCGATACATAAGGTATTACTACTTAAGTTCATCAATATAGGGGCCTTTTCTGAAAAAAACGTCATTTCACTTATACTAATAATGTAACTTTATGGATCTCAGAAACGGCTCTAATGATTTGGATGAAATTTTTAGTTCAGATGAAGTTTTCCGTTTCAAATATGTGAATTTTTCGATCTCGAAAACGGCTTCAACTTTTCGGATCAAATTTTGAATTCAGATAAGGTATTGCTACTTAAGTTCATCTATGAAAACGCCTTTTCTGAAAAACATGTGATATGAGTAATAATAATAATGTGAATTTTGTATCTCGGAAACGGCTCGTAATATTTTGGATTAAATTTTGTATTGAGATAAAGTTTTGCTTTTTGTGTTCATCTATATAGGCGAATTTCCTGAAAACGCGATTTGACTGATAATAATAATGATGATGAATAAATTCTATTTTTACGAATCATCCGAATAATCTGCAATTTGGCACACAAACATCTTTTTTCAATTGCTGCTTTTACCTTCACTGATTGCAGTTCATTTGCAGAGATTGGAAAACGAGCGAAACTCGGACGCCTAGGTACTATATAATACGTCTTGTATTAAACCAAAAGTTTAAATATTAACTTGAGTGTCTACTCTTACTACAGCGAGAGTTTGAAATTTGATGTTAAATAAAATAAATAGGATAAAGTAATCTACGCCTATGAGCATCAAGATCGCTGCCTGCAAGTCTATCCGATTCTCCCAGCATCGAAGAGGGCCACACGTAATCATCTGTGGGCACACCTGTGTTTAAGCTCAAGGCAATCAGGAGAATAGGAAGGATCGTTGCAGTGGCGGAGAAGATACCATCTAATACTACCCCTTTATACTACCGTTTGCGTTCAGATTGGAATTTGATAAAAAGAGGAATGCAGTGAAGAAGTTACTGTTACTAATTGTACGGCTATCAATTTCGTTGTTGGATACCACGTGTTTTGTTTGAATTGATAATTAATAGGTTTTGAAGCGACTTTGATGTTTTTTTTAGTTTAATATCGCTGAACCATATGGGAATGTAGAAGTGAGCACGCGTAATGTTGCGAGTGCTTTAAAGGGACTTGAACTCGTGTATCATTCGCAATTTTTTTATGAGTCTATAACTTCAGAAACAATGCTGAAAATGAATTTTATATCAGGTTACTGTTTCCCTTATATTTCATTATATCCGATCAACAAGTTAATTGACTTCTGAGGTCACGTATTGTTGACATTAAGCCTTATTTCACATTTTATATGATAAAGCTGAGATCTTGGGCGTTATTACCTAACAACCACCCCTATAGCACGGCGAGTTATAATCTTGAAGATTTCGCAAGCTTTTTAGTGCACTTGACAACAAGGTTTGAAAACGACTGTTTGCCTACATACGAGACAAATTGGTAGAATTAGCCGCAAGGTTCACCCATCGAGCGAAGAGTTGTTCAAACAAATTTTTTACGATATGACTGAAAACAGCTTGACAATTTTACTCAAAATGTGAGATATTCAGTAAGATTTATTTATTTTTTTCAATGAACCAAACCCCAATACAATGCATTATTCAAGGAAAACGTAACTATTGAAAAAGCAATTAGGAAATTAAAATTAGATGAAGATATAGACTCATTGTTCCTCACAGTATTATTTCTAAGCATATTATTTTGATGTCATGACGATGGTGACACTATTGTTCAAAAGTGATAATTTCACTCACGATATGAAACTACTATCTCCTGCGAAATGAAGACCAATCAAAATGTACAAATAGTACACAATTACTTCCTTCCCTTTGAGATGGTAAGACCATGTCGTAATGGGCAACAACAAATTAGTACTACGTATACTAGGTTTGTCAGACTTTTATATATTATTCATTAAGTATAACTACTGAAGAGTTAACGACAATGAAACTTTCTTGTCTTGGTTCGTGAAATTATCTCAATACATAATTCGATCAAATCGCTTCGGGGTAACACCACGAGTCCACTAAAACGATTGGTATTACCAATCAATTTGATATTATTAATTTCTGGCAGATATAGTATTGCGGGCGTGATGCGTTATGTTACTCCCGAAAATTTACCGGGGCACTTGTCAGTCAAATCCGCTGTAACCCAGATGCGTTCCGCGGTCAGGAAAATGGCATAGAGGCGTTCCGCAAATAAAAATTCATAGCCCAGATGCGTCCCATGGTTATAGGTTTTTCTTTTGTTTCGGGAGACGAAGAGTTGTGAGAAATTGTTGTACTGAGGCTCTTTTAAACATTCTTATTATTCGTATATTTCTCGCAAAAGTTTTATTAATTAACATTATTTTTTTGTTTGAACGGATTAGTGCAGTGCATATCCATTCTGAAGGAGCTCTGCAACTGAAGATTTGGATTTTCTGAGGTGATTTCAGTTTTATACAGAAAAGTCAATTTTTCAGTAGCATGGCGTTAGCCGGGGACGTAGTTGTTTTCTATTATATATTACAAAAAAATCACAATTTTCAATTTCCATCTGGAATATATCCCTTTTTTAACAAAAGCTGTTGCTTGAACAAATACTGTTTTGCAGTGAAAAATATCTAGGAACTAGCAACACCTGAACTTGAATAAATTAATAAATTATTTTTACATTTTGCCACACATAAAATGTAATTAAAAAATATCGGCATCTCTTTCTTTTCACAAAATATGATCAGTTCCAACATGCCCAAATAATACAGAAGATAGCTAAAAATGTATATTCAAAAATATTTTGGGACTCGTATTGCCACTTGGGTAGTGTTTTGACAGATCCATAGTGTACATCATTGAGCTTCATAAAGAGATTTTCGAAGTCCTTACCACTTCTAAAAAATTAAATGTAGTTGCGAGTTATTTTTCTTCATCTTTTGGAGAAGTTTTTCAGTTCAAATATTCTTCAAACACCTCAACAGTACTCCATTATTTTATATTAGTATTTTTTCTGAATTACTTTCTAATCATAATAATTCAATGAAATATAATTCCTCTACCACCCAGGTCATATTGACTGAATCTTGATTTCATTTTGATTTTTGTTCGAAAATATGAATAGGATATATGTTGAATGAGGCTTCTCACAATGCGTTTACAAGACAATCTACTCAATGGTTAATTGGAGGAGAAATTAAATTGTAGAATTTTCAAATTATTCGTCAATTTTTGGAAATATTTCCTCAAAGTTTCCAAGGCAACATATTCACTTTGAATATTTCACCAACATATCCAAATGATATTATCGCTAAATATTTTGAGGCCAATATTGCTTCCACGGTATTTCACTAATATTATTTGTATAGTGTCCAAGAGTAATATTGGACCAATATCCCGAAAATTTATAATTTTATTTTTCGCCAATTAGACCAATATCGCCGAATCTTCACATTTATTTTTCCCGCCAATATTGTTATTTCTTCAAAATATTTTCATAATATTATATCAATATTGTCCCAAAATTGGAATACACAAAGTACGAATTGGCCCATCTCCATAAGAATTTGATTTTGTGGTTGAAATTAGCCAAACAATCTTCAACACTTCGGGGCCCCATTTTATTATCAATTAATATAGGATGCCCCTCTGATTCTTGGAGATATATTCTAAATTGTTTTTTAATCCATTTTCTTTAGAACAGCCATATCAGATTTCAGAATAATTGGAAAAAAGTAAGAGATAAGATTTTCACACCAACGAAAAACAATTTTGGTTAGGTTATGTATCACTTTTCTCGTCTTGGTGGGACCCTAGGACAAAAAACCCCAAGATTTCTAGCTGTTAGTATCTCTGGATAGCCAACTTCATGAGGAGTACATAACAGATATCGGATAACTTCCAACATGGTTTACGATGGTCCCCCGAATAGGTACGCCAACTTTTCAACATTGAAAATTCCGAATAGCCAATGTTGGAAAATGTGAAATAACTAATGTACCTCTGAATAAGACTGAATATCTCAACATCTGAAGTGTCTCTTGTGATTTCAATATTCGTGGAGTAAACATAGCAATACATTCTTCAAAAGATATATTACAAAATTTTCGGTAACGTTTTCAATTTCTGTGTAACTCAAGGCATACACCTATTTTTTTCGTGAATCACTAGCTTGAATATAACCAGTCAATACTGAAACGAATTGAAATTGACCTTTTCTACAGTATCACTTATCCCACTACTACTCTTCACTGAAGTGGAGGAGTTGGTGATTTTTTCAAATTTTAAGATAACTGTATATTTCTGACAACACCTTCATATGCAACAAGTTCCAAAACTTTGTCTTTTGTTGAAAGATATATCTCTGGAAAAAATTTGTTCAACATTACTCGGAAGTGAAGATGAAGGGGTTTGAAGACGGTTCTATCTCGATTAAATAACCAACCATGTAACGACTTCTAATATCTCAAGATAGCATTAGTCATTGGAAATATCTCTAAAATAAAACCTTTAGGGTATGTATAGAAATTGCTCACTCCATAGGTACATAGAACAGTATTCTATGATAACTCAAAACTAAAGTTTTGAGTAGCACTTTCGTTAATAGAACTAGCGCAGTTTTTTCATAAAAAGGGTATTGCTGATGGTAACGGTTTTGCTGGGTTCTAAGATCTAGTTGGACTCTATTGAAAGAAAAGACTGAGAGAGATTTCATTAAAATCATCAGTTGGCTTGACAACCGCATTTTCATAATCAGTTTCAATACTTGTTACCTACCAAATTACGATATCTGGTTGTATACATACAGATCGCCACTTGAAATGGGCCACGCAATCTAACATTGTAGTAAATAAAATCCGCTTCTAGCAATAATTACAATATCTTGTGAGTACTCACCGTTAATCAACTGATTATGCTATACTATGCACTGGCAGAGTCTCAAATTAGATAAAATGATAGCACGCCATACACCTTCCCAACAAATCAGTTATACAGTTTGGCAAACATAGATGAAACTGTTAAAATATACACGCCCATGATTGGCATTAACCGTACGACGGACAGTCCGTAATATATTCCGTGAGGCATTTAACATCAACCGTCCGCGAAAGAAGTGGGAATATCACAGTTTCAGCTATGCTTGTCAAACTGTACGTACATACGAGACTTTTTATGCACAACAATAATTATACATCCTAACGACTGTCACAAGACACCACCCGTTCAAACCTGAACTGTTCTACTCAAATCACAAATATGAAGCAAGAAACACAATTAAATCCATGAACTTATAAATCAGTATTGAATGAGTTGGTAGTATTATACCACGACTTATGGTACACTAAGTGTTATTAAAGTTGTTTGTATTCATTTCAATGTACCAAGGTTTTCGTACCATCTAACTTTTATCTATGATTACTCTAAATTTAATTACGTTCAGTCTCTTCAATATTATACTATAATTACCTGTTTCTAATCCTTTAAACCTTTTTTCTCGGATAATTTGAAAAAGCTGCTGTTTGTACATACATGTAGTGAGGTTCTATCGTGTTTGAAAAATTTGACTGCTCTATTTTGTTATTCTGATAAATGACTACTCTTATATTTTACTATTCCATTATTTTGATGTTTTCACACAAGAATGTCTCTAATTACTATATAGCGCCTAATGGTAAGCAATACAGTGTTAATACCTTCATCTATTCAATCTTTACTTCATTTTCATCTGTATTGTAATTATTATGTGAATGAACGATATTCTTATTATCATTATTCCATATAAAAGAAAGAGCCATACAAAACATCACACTCTGTACAAGAACCTGCTACGACAGAATAAAAGAATGAGTTTAGCTTCCTAACGATGCCGCTTTAAATCTCGAAGATTTCGGTTCTATCTGCATCTGCATTTGCAATTTCTTGCCGTTTACCAATTCCAAGCACATTTATTTGTTTTTCTTAATTGATGGCATGTAGTTGCTTTTTCTTTTTGTTATCGGTTAGAGTACCATAGACATTCCCAACTTCTTTTTTGATGAATATACGTGTGAATCTTTGCGGTATTTCCACTTTGCTCGGTAATTGAACATTTTTATGTTGATTGAAAAGATACTCAACGATTCACTATTTTTAACTTTTTTTAAAACCTCATATCATTACGTATTTCCCTTGATTTCTGGGAATTTCAACCGATTTGTTTTGCTGATTTACGATTTTTGTCAGGTGCATTCAAGTATAGTAGTTATAATATGGATTGTAATAATTAACTTTGAAAACATATCTCTGTGCATAAGTATTAGGGTTGAGGGCATAGAACACGAACAAAATATTGAAAATTCTTGTGCGAATCGTTAGAAACGAATGAGGCTAATTTGATAATTTGATAAAAAATATCTAAATATTAATCTGATCTTGAAAATAACCAAGTTATTCCCATAGCAGGTTTTATCTATAATTGTTACTCCGAAAGCACTTCAATCGGAAAGGCTTAGGTCAAAATTGTCTTTCTGTTGGTGCGTTCAAATTTAAAATGGTCTAATTTTAATTCGCGATAAAATACATCTAATCCATTCTTCTGCAAAAAAACTTATAAATAGGTAATTTGTCGGCAAGTATCCAACGTAAAACAACTACTGCCCCCTACGACTGTTGAATTATATTTTTTTGATAGTCGTCAAACTTTTCTACCAGAAAAACTTTGCAATGCCTTTTGAACAGAGCTCAATTTATTTTTGGATTTAAATGGAGAACATCTACGCACCGGTTTCATAGTACTTGCCAATCATCAGCGGAGGCCAGTCGACTTCAATATGCAGCCAAATCAGTACATAAAGAATGGTCTACACTACTAACCTATATAAGTACTCCAAAAAATATAGGTTTTCTACAAACGTCAAAAAATAATAAGGTTCGCGCATTGACAACAATATGCGTAGTGACACTTTTTTCATTTTCCTTCATTACCATAACACCGTGCGCGAAGTAATGTGCGAAATACCTATTTCGCACACTGCATTTAAACTATATGGGATTTTCATATTCTAACCTATCCTCCTGAATCAAGCAAAAATTCAAGAAATCATCAATTTTTAGCTTTATGGTCCTCAATCAAGCGAAAATCAAGAAATCATTTATTTCCGAATGTTGAACAATAATCAAATACGGCTTTTTAACACTTTTCAAATTGTGACAAAATTTTATACCACCCATTTCTTTTTTTTTTTTGAAGTTTGTAGAAAACATTTTGTTTGCATCTTGTGCGCGAAATACTTTGGTGATAGAGAACTGATTTTTTTTAACGAAGCGCAGCCGAGTTAAGACAAATAGCATTTCGCGCACTGTATACAAAAATAACTATTTTATCATCTGTAAATTGATACGGATTTCGCAAGGGTAAATGGACAGAGTTGGCTTAATTGAATTTTACAACTGAAGTACAGCAGGGGATAGAAAAAAAAATAAATTGTGGGAGTTATCATCGATATCACCAAGGCTTCTGATACCATCTATCATACAATACTGTTGGAAAAAATTAGTGACATGCGCATTAGAGGAGTATGTAATGAGTGGTTTCGTAGTTATTTGAGTTGAAGTATAAAATGAGGTCAGTGACATCAGAGAAACCTTCAGTGGTGTACCACAGGAATCAGTTTTGGGACCAGTTTTATTTCTCATTTACATAAACGATAGCTGCGATATGCCACTGAGAGAAAAAATCTATAGATTTGCAGATGATACTGCTTTATATACTGTACTCACAAAAAAATAAAAATGACACGTTCTCAAATTTTTTAAACCTGGTACATCAGAACCAAAATGCTTGTAAATGAAAAAAAAAAAGGTAAATATGTACGTAGGTGTTCCCCAATTAAATCAAAAAATAATTCAGCTCTGTATTTAAAATCGATCGTTGAATTATATTTGTATGATACTTGGCAAAGTTTTTTGCAAGAACAACTTTTCGATTTGAATGGGAAACACCTACGTATAAGTTTGATTTTTTTTTATTTTGAAATTTCTAAAAAAATGTCTGGCTTCCGGTCCCATTATTTTTGTACGGCAATTGGTTCTAGGAGATTATTGTTTAATAATCTACCCAACGTAAGGAATGCCGTTCAAGAATATTTTGTCGGAACAGCACATCTTCAGATGAAAAATTATTATTATTATTATTATAGTCAAACGCACCACCCAGAATTGACGGCATAGTGCCTAAAGCTATTTTCTCATATAGCAGGATCGTTCTGTACATGTTTCATGCTGGGTCAAATGACCCTCCCAAATTGCTATGCGGGCTTGTAGTCTATTATGATACTAACAGAGGTTTTGCCGATTGACTCGTGCATTGCTGAGCGATAGGCCATCAAGAACAGATCCTAGTTTCTTCGATGGTCAGAAACTACTTTTGTCAAATGGTGGTTTATCGTTATATTCATCCGCTCCACCATCCCATCGGACGTGGATGTTAAGCTGTGGTTTTTGTCTTCCGGTTGTTCAGCAATTGATATATCTCCTGGAAGAGCTTGGTCTCGAAATTACTGCCTTGGTCCGAGTGCAGTTCAATGGAACGCAAAATCTACATATCCACTCCTTTACCAAGACGTCGGCGACGGCGATGGCTTTTTGGTTAGGCACGGCATAGGCTTCGGTCCAATTACTGAAGTAGTCCTTTGCCACAAGGATGTAACTGTTTCCGTGGTCAGATTCTGGGAACTGACCAGTGATGTCGATGGAAATTCTTTCAAATGGGCTGCATACGTTATACTGGCTATACTGGGGCATCGGAGTCTTGGGTCATATTCGAGTTTCATTGCTGGCAGCGCATTCGGCACACTTTTTGTCGAGCGGAACCGTTGCCTCACTATCTGCATGCTCTTTGTCACTCCCAGATATTCTCCCGCAAGCCCGTAAGGATTCTTCGAAGCACTTCTTGTCTTCTGTTCCTGGGTACAACTGTCTGACGTCTTTCTTTCCTACCATACTCGGACTCTAACACACGCTTCAGTGGACTCCAGCACACGCTTCAAGACCCTGTTGTAAAGGGCAAGGGAATTCCATTGGGCCCAGTAGGATTTAACAACCTCCTGCCATGACGGTATTTAATTACTCTTCTTCCAGCCGATTACCAAACCCAGATCTGGATTTTTCTCTTGGTCTTTCTGGATCTGGTTGTCATTTCAGTTATCGTCTCTTGCCGTCGTCCTGCAAATTTTTGCTCGTTTATTTTTTGGTCAACAGTTTGAGCAGTCGTCTGGGCCTGAGCATAGAACAGGGTCGTTGATTAGAGCTTTTTCTAACTTTTCCTTAACGAGTCTTGTCATTCCTCGAACCACTGGAACTTTGTTTCACCTACTATGAGTCCGGTCAAGGATTTATCGATGTTGGCAAACCCAAGTACATAGCGGCGATGGTAGGTGCATAAACCTAGGAAACTCCAGAGCTGGTGTATTTCTTTTGGAATGGACCATTCTTTCAATCTTTTGATGTTCTACTCATCTACTCCTACTCCTTTCCGAGAAATAATGTGTTCTTGATATCGTACTTCTTTCTGAAACAGATGGCATTTCTTGGGGCTTAGTTTCGATCCGCAATTCCTCAGTCACAGGAATACCTCCTCCAGATTCCTCACGTGATTCTTGAATGATTTGCTGATTACAATTATGTCATCGAGTTTCATTAGACACATGTTCCATGGGCGTCCTTTCATTAATTTTTCAAATGTGGCTGGAGCATTACAGAGCCCCAATGGCTTAACTGTAAACTGCCACGAACCCATCCTCCCCTCAAGGATAGGTAACATGTAGAAAATCGTCAAAGTTCCCATCAGTTTCCCCCCTTTTTCTCTTCCCTAAGTATATATCTGAACGCTAGATAAAGAACGCTTAGGAATTTTTAGAAAATGCTGACTCTTGGACGATGAAAATCATGAAAAAAAAATATCGGCCGAGGGCCTCTGAATTTAAAAAAAGGCGAATACTCACGAAAATAAAATTGGAAACATCCTCAGAAATTGTGAAAAATATTATTTTTTCTTGTAATATCTAACAGAAAACAACTACTCCGGCTAAAGCCGCGCTGGACATTGAACTCCATCTGATAGATATTGTTAAAAGACTCTGAGAAGAAAAAATCTGAAAGTGAAAATTCGCATTTTCATTGAGATAATTGATTTCTTTTAATTTTAATGTCTTTTCACAATATCTATCCGATGTAGTTCCGATGTCCAGCGTGGCTTTAGCCGAAGAAGTAGTTGTTTTCTGTTAGATTTTACAAAAAAATTACATCTTCCATTTTTTTTATTTTAATGAAGAATGTTCCCCTTTTTAATATGAATACCTCCCAATAGGTTATCTTGAACAATGGAACATAGCGATTAATGTTTGCCTTTCAGCCGCAGATGATTCCACAACAGATTTTTTGAATATTCTATTCATATTTTCGAACGAAAATCAAAATAGTATAAAAGCTTATCACGAGACTGAATCTTGATACAGGTAATTCTGAATTTAATTTATAAGAAATATTTTCCGGCCAAGCTTTTTATACCATATTAAATTTTATAATGTAACAAATGATGAGTTTACTTCAACTTTCTCTTCTCTATTGTGCATTTATATAGAAGCTTCTCTTCAAAAAGTTTTTTCTATTTTGTTATGATAAATGTCATAAATAAATTACAATAATATAAACAAATAATCAACTGACCGAAATAAAAATTTAATTGTATGGTTTAACGTAGTATATGAAAAACTTTCTTTTTATTTTGTGGACGGTAGCTTAGCGGTCTAAGGTGGCGATTGTTTGAAACTTCAGCATAGCGATAGCCAGTTCGATCTCGGTGTACGAGAGATTTTTCTCCAGTACTTCATTTCGGAGTCGATAGGTGACCACATACCTTGTTGAAAGGCAAGTGTGTTGTGAGTTGTCAAGATGCCAATTCCGTCTAGTGATAGCTTGGAGTGTCCGTACAGCTGAGAAGTGGTTACAACACCAAAAATCAGTTAGTCGAGCCGAAACGCCACGGCAAACAATGATAACCCGCTCCGGCTATGCCTTTGGGTACACTCTACGAGTGACTATGAGGAAGTATTATTAATATTTATATATTTTTTTTGGTGTTCTAGGTAGGCTGTGTTACTAACTCCTTACTTCACTTTAGGAGCAGCACTGTTAATTTTTAACGCAACAGTGAATCGTGGAGGGTTATTCCCAGTCGGCAATAAGATTCAATCATTCAGAAAAATGAAAAAAGCAAGGCCTGGCTGGGAATCGAACCTGGCCCCTCCTCGAAGACCTCTCGGTCACCAAGCGCGTGCGCACTGCACTAATTCCCGCCTAATTTTTCATTATAATACATATTTCAGTGCTACCGCTTGTTAGATGTTATACTAATATGGCCTTTTGAGAGGTCATAATAATTCTTTGCATAACAAAAAATGTGTGTGTTAGTATATGATTCATTTGAGAAATTGAGAAATTCCGAATACAGTGGAAGTTCATACTTAATCATATAGAAAATGATTGGTCTGTTCAGCTTTATATATCATTAATGATACTAATCATTGATTTCTAAAGATGTAATTCATCAGACATTCTTCATGACTACTCCAGGAAGAACTACTACTATAAAGGATTCTGGTATGAATTCTAAGCAGAAAATGATTTTTTCTCTCTTAAAATGTTATAAGATTTTCTTCAATCAATTCTTAATACGTTGTTTCATTCAAGTACATCGTACATCCTGTGCAAATTCTCTAGCATGTTTCATTTGCACACAATATTAAATCATTTCCTAGTAAACGGTGCATCGAAATACTGCATTCTTATAGAGTATACTGTTAGTAAGAAAATGTTACGATACATTGGATTCATCAAATATCATGTTTGATTCAACTTAGGTCATGTTGCATTAATGAAACACTCACTTTGATTTTCAGTACTAGTAACTTAATGTTCGAGGGTTATTCGGAGAAATTTTTTTTGACAACAAATACTTCGTTAATTTTTTAGAAGCATATTCTGTAGATGAAGCCAACAAATTGTTCTGAATGCATTTCACAACGTATCTAAAAAATGAGCAAAAAATAGTGTTTAATTATGGAAGAAACAAGTACATTAATTGTTGATGTCCGAATTTGATTTTTCACAGAGAATGAAAATCAAGTTTTGTTTACTCTTTTGTGTGACGACAAAAAAGATGAATTCTCCATTAACCTATTTTTAAAAGAAACCATGGGCAAATATTTATTTTATTTATATTTCATTGATACGAAAGCTATGAGTAGGTACATTGAACTTTTCACTGATCCCGAGAAACACTTCGAAGTAAATGCTGGCCAGGTATTTTGTATATGAACACGATATTTTGTGACTAGTTGTTTTCAGAATTCATTCTTATTGTCATTTGTGAGATTTTTCGGATTTTGACGATTTTGTTACTTACTTGGCTATGTTATACCGATGTTGGGCATGAACGCATAAGGCTACGGTTATAGTGGATGCGTTTTCTGACGAACCAATTCGGACAAACACGTCAGAACTCATACGAATGAATCAAAAACATAATAATGTATCACTGTGGTTATAGTGCTTGCAAATCTTTCATCAGATTTCGTATGAAGTCGTCAGAAAAACGTAATGATTCAAACGCATTTGATTTTTCATGCGAATTCGTGCAAATAGGAAACAGGGATGTTGAAAAATTAATAGTATTGAAACTGTTAATGTTTCGCAGAAACCTATCGTTTTACTTTTACTAATATAAATATGCAAAAAATGACTTTTTCTGAAGTTTTATTATGACATATATATTTTCAGTTTTTTTTTGTAAATAGGAAAATTCTAACAATACTAACACTGTACAGTATAATAAATTAGTTCATTCTCAACATCCTCCCCGCCAAATCAGAATTTAAAACGTTCGGGTAACTTCACTTTCCGACCACTTCTTGTAAAAGTTGGTATATCTCTAATCTTCTCCTTAGAATTTTTGTTAATATTTTCTGTAGAATCCACTTCATTCGGTAGAGCCTCCTTTACTTGGATATTATTCTTGTACGTCTGAATTTGTGACGAACATATTTCCATTGGGTAGAGACGTTGAAATGGTCTCAAGAGTTCTCCATTTTTTGTTTTTACTCTCGCAACTCTGCATATGGCGTCTTTTCCGGGAAAAATTTCCTCAATTTTGCCAAGGGGTCAATCGTTACGTTTTGAGTTATCGGAACCGATGAGAACAATATCTCCTACTTGTAAAGTACCATGTTTTTTCTGACCAATATTAAATAGTTCTGCCAAGTACTCTTTCCTAAATCGAGTTCTTAGAGATTCTCTGATTTTTTGAATGAATCTAAAACGTTTTACGAGATGATTTTTATCAATTATATCTAAATCTGGCATTTCTGAAGAATTTTGCTCATTTATGAACATTGATGGTGTTAAAGGTACCAAATCATTTGATTCTTCTGTTAAATATGTCAAGGGTCGAGAATTCATGACTGATTCACACTCACACAATAAGGTTTCTAATTCTTGGTAGTTGACCAAAGTTTTACCTAAATTTCTCCGAAGTAACTCTTTAAGTATCCTGACAAGCCTTTCCCACCATCCTCCCCACCAAGATGCAGTTGGTGGATTGAAATACCACTTTATATTTTTTGAAGATGAATAATTGATGAATTCATCCCAATTCATAATTTTAAGTAAATTATGAGTACCAGTAAAATTAGTTCCGTTATCTGAGTATATTACAGATATTCGTCCCCTCCTGGCAATAAACCGTCTCAAAGACATAAGAAACGAGTCAGCAGATAATGAATGCACCAATTCCAAATGAACTGCCCTGTACACTACATGTGAATAAAACAACCCATACTTTGTCTTTCCCTTTTAGATACAGTGGTCCAGCAAGATCTATACCTGTAACATCAAAAGCTGTGTTACATTTAACATCAAAAGCTGTGTTACATTGTATCCTATCTTTATGAAGTGGAGCGAATGGGGTCTCCACAGGTTTTCCGCTGAACCTTTTGCATTTGATGCATTTTGTAACCATTTCTCCAACGAATTTCACAATCCAGAAGCGTTCCCTCAACAAAACTAATGTAGTTTGTATGCCTGCATGGCAGTTAATACGATGATACTGTTCAATAAGTTTTCGTACTATTTGACTTTTACAAGGAAGAAGTATGGGGAATTTGTATTCCTCACTCTCCTCTCCTAGAACTAATCTGGTTTTTAATCTGATGATTCCAAAATCATCAGTGAAAACTTGCATATTTTTCAAAGAACTGCAATTATCACCAAAACCTTCAGCTTGTACAATTTTCAGAAGATGACATTCAGCTCGAAAAAATTCATCATTCATTCATCATTTTAAATCACCAGTATTTTCATTATTTTTGTTTTCGCAGTTGAAATAAAACCGGAATATCCAACCAACTGATCTAACAATCTTATTATAATGAGAAAAATAACTGAAATCATCGGATACATTACTTTTCTCAGACACCAAATTCGAAAAAATCACTCTCCTTTTTTCTTCATACAACTCCTTTTCATTACAAACAATCTCACTTTTTGGCCAATTATCATTAGGTTGTAAAAGCCATTCTGGACCATTTCACCATTGGTTTTCTATAAATTTTTTACCATTGCATCCCCTCGAACCAAGATCTGCAGGGTTTAAATTGCCTGGTATATGATGCCATTCACTCATCTTGCTAGAAAATATCACTTCTTTCACCCTATTACCTACAAATGTATTCCAATTTTCTTTCGTTTTTATCCAAGCCAGTGCAACCATAGAGTCACTCCAGTAAAAGGTTTCCATGAATTTGAATTCATCAATACCTTTTACCATTTTACATAACCTGACACCAATAACTGTAGCTAACAACTCGGAAAGGTAATCTTCTTAGGAGCTACTCTGGACTTAGCCTGAATAATGGTAACTGAAGGAATTTCATTTATCTCTGATCTCAAGAAAATAAAATTTGAATAAGCTAACATACTTGCGTCACAGAATGCATGGAGAGAACAATTCTCAAATCTTTTAGATTAACAAACCTATGAAATGGTCTAGGAATCCTACATAGACTAATCAGAGGTAATTCATTCAGCCATTTTTCGATTGATTCGACAATATCTTCCGGTAGAGCATCATCCCAATCAATTTTTGTTTTCCAAGTTTCTTAGAGAAATATTTTTGGGATCAACATAACTGGACTAGTGAAACCAATTGGATCGAAAACCTTTTGTGCAATGGATAGAAGACCTCTTTTTGTTCTTGGAATTTTATTCAATTCGTCTATTGTTCCCACATCACAATGAAAAGTATCCAATCGATTATCCCATAACAAACCTAAAATTGATACGAATTTTTCTTCACTATCAGTGTTATCGACATTATGATAGTGAACAGTATTATAAATCCATCCTCTGATATTAAAATTTGCCAATTTTAACAGATATTTAGATTCTTCAATGAAAGTATCTAATTCTTGTTTAATGTTGAGACTTGTAACACAACTGTCCACGTAAAATGAAGTTTTTAACTTGTGTGCAGTTTTCTTGAACTCAGCTGAAACATTATCTAAATGAAGTGATAGAGTTGCTGCTAGTAAAAATGGGCTAGACTTTACCCCAAATACAACTCTGCAATGTATATATAATTTCAATTCTCTTTTTTCGAAATTTTGCCACCACAGAAATCTGAGAAAGTCTCTATCATCTGGGTTGACACTGATTTGTAAAAAAGCTTTCTCTATATCAGCACTCACTCCAAAAATACCTATCCTGAATTTTATGAACAATGGAGGAATCAATTGAATCAAATTTGGACCCTTCTCCAAACAAGAATTCAAAGATATTCCTCTAGCATCCCTGCAAGAAGTGTCAAAAACGGGTAGAATTTTTGTCGTTTCACTAGATTCTTTGAAAACAGCGTGGTGAGGTAAATAATGAAGAAAAGAATGATTTACATTTTCGTTTATCTCTTCAATGATACCCAACTTTTCCCACTCTGTTAATATCTTTTGATAATCTTCAAATCTTTTAGTAGCCATTCATTTATTTGTATTGGACAATAATCGTTTATGAGCTATTTCAAAATTGTTCGATAAAAATGGGTGTCCTTCAATCCAAGGAAGTTTGACCTCAAATCTGTTTTCTGATTTGAAAAAAGTAGTTTTTCGAAAAAAATTTACTGTTTTTTCATCTTGAAAATTGCAATTCTCAACATTCGTTGGTTCTTTGATACCTATTTTATCGAGTTCCCACAAATCAGGAATAGAAAAATCTGAAAAACCAGTGAATATATGAGAATCAGTATTTTCAAAATATTTTCCCATTATTGTACAACCTAGCAAAGTTTAAATTGCCACTAAACCATTTTTCAGATACTTTGTATATCCAGTGATCAATTTACCAAAAATATCTGCTCCCAATAGTAATTCAATTAATTATATCGGTATTTTCGAGTTTTGAAATTGTGTTACAAATCTTTGTTTGGTCCAAAACCAGAATTTCACATTGGAATTGCTTATTCAAACTTTCGATGGTGACATTGTAAATATTGTGAATTTTTAGAGAAGACTGTTGACCCCCAAAAACACCCTGAATGATTTTCTCCTCAGAAATTTTTTGAAAACCTAATTCATCTGCGGACTTGGATAAAATATATGATCTTTGAGATCCGGAATCCAGGAGAGCACGAATATTTTTCTCTTTTCTATTATTGTATATTTTTATGACAATCGTTTGAAGTAGAACTTGTGATAAATAGGTACTGGTTAATGATTGTTCCACTTTTCTTTCATCAGTTGTATCAGAATTGAAATTTAATTGATTATTCTTCACACTCAAGTCATGACATAGTGAAGGGTAATATTTTTTCGAACAAATCAAGCACCGAATGAATTGTCTGCACTGTTGTACTAAATTTCCCCTTTTGAGACACGCAAAACAACCCATTTTTTCAATAACTATCTTTTTCCTATCATCTAACGAGAGTTTTTGTACTTTTAAACAATCTTGACTAGCGTGTGATTTTTCGCAAAATAAACAAATCGGAAAAACATTTTTCTTGAATAATTCCTTTTCGGAAGAATGAAGAGATGCAGCAGTATACATTTCCGGTTTACTCTGTTGGTATTTGACTGTACTACTATCGTTTTTGAAACCTTTTTGTGCTAGCTGTATTCTTTCCTCTGATTCAACCTCACCTCGTAAAAATATAAGTAAGAGAGACAAATAATTGATACCAATATTACCATAACCTTGTGCATTTATTTTATTAGAATTTCGGTGCCTTTCCCAAACTTTGAGTAGATCTTCAGGAAGTGATGACTCTACAAGTGGGAAAAGCATCGCTGCATATTTATCTTGTGTTACACCTAAGGTGTCGAGTGCCCTCAACTGAGTTTCTAATTTATCATATAAACTAGCTAAATTCATATGTGCTTTATTATTATTTGCTTGTTTGAGTACTAAATTCAGAAGTTCTCTAACATATACATTGATTAGAAATTCATCGCTGGCAAATCTATTTTTCAATAGGTCATTGACTTTTGTATAGGTGGTTCCTGCAGGTGGAAAACTTTCGACCAGTTCTCTTGCTGATGACTTTGGTTCTGTAACCTGAATAAGATATTGGAATTTATCGTCCAAATCGATTTCTTTGTCTTCATGAATTTTCTTGAAATGACCCCAGAATCCTAACCAATTTTTCACATCTCCGTCGAATTTTTTCAGTTCTAATTTCGGTAGACCAAACTTTCTCTTTCCTCCCTTTTGACTATGTGAACTCTGTGAGTAACATTCTTGCTCCATTTTCTTGGGATGGTCCTCTTTCAAAGCTACCTCGCATTTTCAATGGTGGCGTGAAATGTTTCCTCTGTATTGTTCTACACCATCGAATTCTTCTTTAATCTCTTCTTTGGTGAGTTTCTTATCAAAAAATGTTTGTTCGATATTCTCGTCCAAGTTGAATAACCTTTCACTTTTATCGTCTAATAGCCTGAGTAGTTCCATGATTTTCGTTTCCTATGGTTTTTCATGCGACAAAACGTTAATAATTTCACTGCAAGTTTTGTCGACATGTTTTCTCAGCTGCTCTCGTTTGATCTGATAGGCTTCCATATCAAATACCACGGTCGCCAAATATTGAAACTGTTAATGGTTCGCAGAAACCTATCGTTTTACTTTTACTAATATAAATATGCAAAAAATAAATTAGTTCATTCTCAACAAATAGCATTAGTTTTTAAAAACAGATGTTTGCGGGACATGTAACCAAAATAGAGACATTTCCCTTCAAAAATGAAACAAAATGAAGATATAACAAGTATTTTTCGATGAAGCATACGCTACGGAACAAATATTTCAGCAAAACACTCGTCAAAATTAAGATCACAGTCGCCGCTTCTGTTTTTATATAAATAAAGATACTATGGTAGTACATCTCCCATTCCAATAGTCACTATTATATCTGCATCATGTCGTAGAGAGTCAGTTCAGGATACAAATCAAAACTTTATTGAAAATATATCTTCATTTTTTTCTTCTCATAATCCTGATCAATATTTCATGTTTTTGTATAATTTTTAAGAAACTTTAAAACTAAAATTGGATCGAAATACTTTTGTACCTGAAATTTGTCATTCTTTTCCTGATATAGATACATTCACGAAAATTTGTAGATAAGGTTCCTTCAGTTCTGTTAAGGATATAATTGAAGAATTTTGGAGACATTCTAAAATAGTTTACAAACTTCTCAGGTTGCTCCAATAATTGAAAATAACGTATGATACTCCCCGTTAATTTGTCTCAATGCAAAAACTTTGTTGACATATTCACTTTTTCCTGTCACTAGTAAAACTCTTAACGGACTTTCTATACAGATAATATTGTTCAAAATTATTATTATTGATATCCATCTGTACGTAAATTACGACCGGCACTCTGTCAAATGTGCGAAAACAGAATAAAATACGCATATACTATAACCACCGATATCTGAACATATCCGAACATTTGTTCGTCAGAAAACGCATCTACTATAATAGACCATCAGATAATGACACCACTGAAAATTATGTCAGTGTTGAGCTCAAAAAATGAAAATTTAGCGATCGGACGTGTGCTAGGCATATGGAAAATTAATTTTTTTTTGTGCAAAAAAAATTGTTTTTTTTTTCAATCTCTCATTTGTCATTTTAACACATTAACAGGTAGGAACAATCTAATAGTGAAAAACCAAAGCCATAAGGTTTGAATGTCCTTAAAGAGTGGAAATAAGTGAGCCATCTTGTAAGAGAATACTCGGTCGCTGACGTATTTTCTCGCTTATGGCAATCGACAGAATGAAATCTGGTATCGTTAGGAACCCGACAGAAAATTCCCATAAGCCACTCAGCTGTTTAAGTAAATTTTCCGGCCGGAAAATTTCGGGAATTTTTTCTTCATATGCCTAGCACACGTCCGATCGCTAAATTTTCATCTTTTGAGCTCAACACTGTCATAATTTTCAGTGGTTAAAATCCCTGAAACGAGAAAATGAGTCAGCAAAATATGTCATTATCTGATGGTCTATAACCGTAGCCTAAGATTGCAGCTGCTTCAACTCTGATAGGAAAATGAAAAACTAATCGTTTTGGATAATCTATACAAGAATCAAGAAAGTGTTTATATCGAGATCAGAATTCCTTCAGAATGTTTCAATGAATACGTCTTTCCCGTTACATGAAAGTTGATTATCAATTTCGAGTTTAAACTCGAAATTAGTGTTAATTTCAAGTTACAATTCGAAATTAAGACTGATTTATGAAAATATATCGTATCGAGCATTTTTTCCCAATAAGTTTTGTGGGGGAGTATCAAATAAATGAAAGAGTAGAATCGACAATTTCGAAGTACTCTTCTCCCCAAATATTTCAAACATTCAGAAAATATGAGGCAAACATCCGACAGAAAACAACTACTTGCCTGTCTAATACCCCGACGGACACTGAACTACATCTGACAGGTATTTGTGCAACGTTCTTCCAAGAAGACCAAATTGCAAATGCTCATTGTAATTAAACAGTAGATTATACTTCATTTGGCTGAAGAAAACCACCGCAGACGCGTTTTGACTATTTCGCCTCTCGTCAGTGACAGGGTAGGTCGAACAACATTAAAGTCGTCCTGCCCCAGCCCAATGAATTATATCCACTGTATAAATAATATTTCCTCACAAATAAATAAGCAGCGACGTACAGTAAAGTCAGTCACAACGCCAACCGCAAGGAAAACACACACAAGAAGCATTTCTTGGTAGCAAAGACCCCAGGAACAGAGTTCAAGAATTTTTTCTGAAGAGTATCAAACAAATAAAATAGTAATATCGGCAATGTCGAAGTACCCTAGCTTCTCTCCAAATATTTCCACCATGTGGAATATATGAGACACACATGAGACATAAAATATCTACTACACTGGTTAATACTAAGACGGACATTGAACTACATCTGACAGATATTGTTGTTTTTTGTCAGATGCTTTCCTCAAATTTTCCACAAATATGGAAATATTTGAAGAGAAGGGTACCTACTTCGAAATTATCGAATTTACTATTTCATTTGAAGACTTCAGGGAAAGAACGTGCTTAGGTATTTTGTCAATAATTTTCAGGAGAGCGTTCTTTAGGACTGGGCTCAGTGGCGATTCTATTAATTAATGGCGGGGGAGGCATACCATCGCTATGCGCCGAGTATTCAGTAAAACGGCAGAGGCGCGTATACAGCTTTGTTTCATGGAGGATAATTCGTAGCGCAAGGGTGACAGAAAATAGAAAAGTACCGCAGGAGAAATTTTCTTGTTCAAGGCAAATGCCTTTAAATTGATAGTTAGGTTTGTCAATGGCAGGAAAAAAAGGATGAGAAATTCAGTTTGTTTTATTTAATATAAAAAACGAAAAGCATAGTCGAACAAACAAACAATGACACCTTCCAAATGAAAGATAAAATAAGTCTGATAGAGATTAGAATTATATGCTCTCGTTACGTTATGTACCTGTACGTTCGTTGCCATGCTGCAGTTTTATCATTTTTCAGGTTTTGGGAAAAAATAGATTAGATTCAGACAGTTACGGGTTGAATGATATATGATTCATTTTGTGAATCTTGATGTTGAAACACTGAATTTTCTACGATGGTGGGAGAAATACCCCCATTTCCCCAACCCCACTTATATACGCGCCTGAAAAGGCATAGGCAATATAACGTGCGTTTTATTTGTCGAATTCCACCACCGGTATCGCTATTTTTGTCGTTTTATCTGCAACTTTTCCTCTTCCAGTTGCCACTTTTCATTCCGTCTCTCTATGTGGAATGACTGGTAGCAGTTGTCAAAGGAAGTGTCAAAAACATCAAATTAAATTAACGAAGTAAATAACCACAAAATTCAAGTTTGTTTTCGTTCTTGTAAATGCAGTTATTAGTATAAAATGGAAGAATTAATGCAAACAGGTGATGGGAAAATTCTGTGGTATAATAAAGAAAGTGAGTACACCTATTTAATGATTGTTTTCATTATCACATTTTGAGGTTATTAAGGTTTATTTTTCGTTTTTCAGCACACACTTACCAAGAAGTTGAAGTATTGGGTGAACTGAATCGGGAAAACCCTCAACTTCAAGGTGATCTTAATATGAGTGTTATTATAGATGATGAGCCACAGGTGACTGCAGCAATAGCTGAACAGAAGCCAAGAAGTAGCCCTGAAAACACAACACACCTAACAAGTCCATGTATAAAAAGTAATGTTTGGGATAAAAATCAAACATTACTGTTGTTGGATTTGTGTGAAGGGCATAAAGGAGGGCTGAATAGCCCTAAATTCAAGAAAACTGAAATATACAAGGTTATATCTTCCAAAATGTTGTTGCAGGGGCACCAATTCACAGCAGAACAGATTGCAAACCGAAGGAAGACCCTTATAACAAAATTCAAAGAAATTAAAGACCACAATTCAAGAACTGGTAATGATCCTAAAGAGTGGCCATATTATGATATAATGGCCAATTATCTTGATGAAAGACCTGGGATTTCTCCACCAGCCTCTTGTTCTAGCATTTCCAAATCTCGATCAAGTTATATTCCTCCAGCACAAACAGAAGTTAGTGATAAGGCTTCTCAGCCAGGAACTTCTCAGGAGAAATCAAGTGAGAAAGAAAATGTTTTCAAAAAGCGAAAAGTGCATGCCCGCAGTTCTCCTCGAACTGAAATGGTCCAATGGCTGAAGGAATATAAGAGAGACGTTGAAAGAAGGGAAGAAAGGAGGCTAGAATTGGCTCAAGAGCAACATTCTAAAACAACAAGTGTCCTCAAAGAAATTTTAACATTATTAAAAGACAAAGAATAATCACAAAGGATACGAAAACTCATGATTTTCACTGATTGAGCTTTTAAGTACTTGTACAAAAATACATATATTTATATATATATATATATATATCTCAACTAGTGACTGTGATTAGTCATTTTCATTTGAGGTTCTTAATTATATGCAGAATGTTCCTATAGTTTGTTTATTATTTTCACTGATTGAGCTTTTCACCAAGTACTTGTACAAAAATACATATATATCTCAACTAGTGGCTGTGATTAGTCGTGAAGAATATTTTTTAAGTTTCCATATTATGTTTTCAAGTATATGCAGAATGTTCCTATAGGTTGTTTATGAGTTAGTGATATCAAAATAAGTATGTAGTAGGTATTTGTTTTCCATTAATTAATTAATTGACTTTTGTTTGTTCCTTACTTGTTTTTCCACCAATAAAGAGTACATGGCGAATTGGATTTATGAATTGCCTCATATTGTTCTATTAGGAGTAGTAGGGCTAGTTTTTGTGGTGAGTTGTAGTTTTATAGACAAGCAACAGAAAGTTGCGTTACCCTGAATAATAATATTAGCTTGGCGAAAAAAAATGTTCACAACCATTTCCTAAAGTAGACTAGACCAATATCAAAATCATTTAGGTTTGCTGCATATCAAATTAACCAAGATATGTACTACTATCAAAAATAAAATGCAATTTTAAGGAAACATTATTCTATTAGAACAAAAAATCACATAAACTCAGGCTGTTAGGAATCCACTCTTAGATTCGAACTTGTCTTCTCCATAAATCCTGACATATTTCATTTCGAAGAGCACCCCTTCTCTCTCTCTACTGGAAAGTCCAAGTTTATTAAATGGAGATTTTGTTGACCTTCATTTATATACTGTACATCATTATCTCCATTCACAATGCAAATATTATGTAAGACACAACATGCTAGAATTATTTCGACAATGTTTGCTGGTTTATTAATGTATAGATATTCTTTTAGCCTCCTAAATCGTCCTTTCAGGAGGCATGTTCAATCTTCACTCTAGTTTTGGATAGCATCTTATTGCAATATGTTTGGGCATCATCCAAATGACCATTATTCCGGAAAGGAGTCAGTACCCAGTTCAGCAATGGATATGCAGAATCTTCCAATATAAAATAATTAGGAGCACATAGATGAGGTCCCAGAGGATATATATCTGAAGTTCTAAATACCCGAGCATCATGAACTCCTCCTGGCCAGCGTATGTCAACATCTATAAATGTTAGGTCATATTTGCATATGCCTTGTAAAACCATAGAATAGAATTTTTTTCTATTGAAATAATCGATGGCATGGATGACTGCTTTTTTTATTGGGATATGACAGCCGTCGACAACACCGATAACTCTTTCAAACTTGTGTTGGTTAAATCCTTGTGCCACTAGAGGTCTTTCATCTGGAGATGGCCATTTTATGTATAATTTGCAGAGATCGGTGTTGATTGCTTTGACGACTGTATGGAGGCATTAAAATACTGTTGATTTTATGACTCCAAAGCGATCCCCAACAGAGCGATAACTTTCTGGAGTTCCCAATACCCAGATAGCAATAAGAAGCATTTTCTCAATCGGTAGCTGTTCTTTGCCTGCATAATAATGTTTCTTGGACACGTTGCTATTACTCAACTGAGACAGAGTGATTTCAAAACATGTAGGTGTGTTAATCGGAAGTGACTTTTAAATGTCTGGAAATCATAGGAAGGGATAACTTTTTCATAAAATTCTGAAATTTTAGTTATACTTTCGTTCTGCAATCTGAAAAATTCAAATAATATTTTGAATCAAAAATATATGGTGATCACTTTACAAGTTCACAACTGTTTCCAGTAGTGCAGGATCCATATCTTCATTCCCATATAAAATCAATTCTCCCAATCTCAGAGAAGATTCTCCTAATACCGCAATCAGGGCTCCAAATACATGTTTATTCATTTTTGTAATATTTCAAAAATACTCCTGCGAATTCTTGCTTTTCTAGGTTAGAGTTATCTGAGATATGTGTTCTGTCACTAGACCAGACTATTTGTCGTTTTATTTGTAAATGTCAATCTCTTTCTACTGCCGTCACCGGAATGGTACAAATAAAACGCTCCTATAGTAATAATAATCATACTCCCTCACCAACAGTAGTGAGTGTACCCAAAAACATAGTCTGTGCGGGTAGAGGACAGCTATTATTATAATTTGCCGTGGCGCTTCAGGGAAACTTACTGATTTTTGGTGGTGTATTAATTAAAACCTGGAAAACCTACAGCACCACCCCTATTTGAACTAATACTGTATTTATCATTCAAAAACAAAGTAATATAGCAGCATCTTTTGAATTTTTCTTCTCGCACAACTTACGAAAATTCATTCCGGACAATTTTATCTTTCAATCCATACTCAATCGGAATAGAAAAACTGTATACTCGTCAAAGAATCAAACCAGACTGCCACTATTCACTAGTGCCACTACTGCCAGGCCGGGGTACAATTTCTGATAATAATTACAGTATGCATTATACAGACAGAGAGAGACAGCGAGATGTATGGTATTCACAACTGACCAAGGAATTAAAAGCAAAGGTTGCCACGTTTATTGGTTTTTCGTGCTTTTGGTGGAAAAATTTGTTATGCACATCTTTGTAACACTATATTTGTAAGATATCTTAAATCGAAGGGGACGATAAGAACGACATTTTGCAAGGGGCAGGGGTGCATACTCACATTACTTGCCTGTATATGGTTTACAAAAGTAATAATATCTCCTGACCAGACACGTTCTTCCCCAGTAAAAATATACCATGTGATAGCATATAGCCCGGCAGCTAAAAGCTGTCATGAAAATCGCAATTTGTGGCAAAATGTGACTTAACACGGGGTTTCCCAAAGGTCTTCATTTATTTGATACTCTTCGGAAAAAATTCTCGAACTCCGTTCACTTTGCTACCGAGGAATGCTTTTTGTGTTTTACCCACGGGTGGCATTG
The DNA here is from genome assembly GCA_958298965.1 of Chrysolina haemoptera. Taxonomy (NCBI): domain Eukaryota; kingdom Metazoa; phylum Arthropoda; class Insecta; order Coleoptera; family Chrysomelidae; genus Chrysolina; species Chrysolina haemoptera. The sequence continues at coordinate 30,149,909 of OY282585.1, read as the reverse complement.
TGACTGACTTTACTGTAAGTCGCTGCTTCATTTGTGAAGAAATATCAGTTATACAGTGGATTATGGGGCTAGGGCAGGACGACTTTATGATGTTGTCCGACCTACCCTGTCACTGACCCTGAAACAGTCGAAACGCGTCTGCAAGTCGTCTTCCCCAGCCAAATGAAGGGTTCAATTACAATAAGCATTTACAGTTGGGTTCTCTTGAAAGAAAGTTGCACTAATATCTGTCAGATGAAGTTCAATCGTCGTGGGATTAGCCAGGGAAGTAGTTGTTTTCTCTCAGATATTTGCCTCATATTTTACACATGCAGAAAATAGTTGGAAAGAAGGGTACTTCGACAATGTCGATTTTACTATTTCATTTATTTGATACTCTCCAGCAAAAATCCTTGAACTCTGTTCACTTCCTGAAGACTTTGCTACCGAAGAATGTTTTTTGTTTTTTCCCCTTGGGTGGCGTTGCGACTGAATTTATTTTAATTTACTATTAATTAATTACTGAACACCAATGCTCACTACGGTCTATTTTCATAAATTAGCCTTAATTTCGAGTTGCAAGTCGAAATAACCATAATTTCGAGTTTAAGCTCGAAATTAAGATAAATATGCGAAACATCATAATCGAAATGAATTAAAATGTATATATCAACATAAGAGAGTGAAAACAGCTCATGGTATCTGTGGTTCTGGTTGGTTGAATTCAATAAGGTGACCACAATCTTACTCATTTCTTTTGTATTTTTACTTGAGCAAAAAAAATCTATTAATAACTAAGTTTAAATTGCAGAGATTATATTGCTGTAGATGAGGAATCAGCAAGACAAAAGAAGAAAAGTCAAACTTATTCGAGTCATTGGTGAAGTTTATTACACCACAAATACACTTCAAATTCAAATTGAAATTCTTCCAAAACTAATAATACGAAAGAACCTGTTTTGTGCACACATGAAAGAAAAAAACCGTTCGGGGGTATCACCAATACTACATTGAATAATATGGTGATTGCTCGACAGGAGGCGCGGGGGAACATCAACTTGAAAATTTCAAATGGCATGGGTAGAAGTGTCACATCGTTGAAAAAATAATTCAATTCCATTTTCAACCAACTGATTATTATTGTTAAATATAAATGCGGATCTGAATAATAATTATACCTCGATAAATTTGAACCATTTGATCCATGATAAACGAGAAACAAAAAAGAAAATTATCATTTGAACCCAATAAACAGTTTAAATAACATATTGATTTAGCCATATTGACTTAGCCGTATTGAAGCATAGAATTCAGTATCAGTGTTAATGTAAGTACAAATGTGGAATATGACGTCATATAAGGATTGTTTGAGGTACGAATATTTTATGTAGCTAATTTCTAAGAACCGCAAGAGACACGGTATGCATATCTACTGCTGGGAGTGATTGCAAACATTTATTAACATGATAACACATCTTATCAATAAAACGTGGTACCCTAGGAATATGAAATAAGATATTTTTCGGACGCAACACCTGTCTTGGAGCAAACAGATTGAGCTGTGATAGCAAGAACTCGCTATTAATTTTACATGTCAAAATTTTATGAACAAAAATTGTTTTTTATATGTATCTTCTATTTTCAAATTTGGGGGGTCATACGATTAGTGGTCCGGGGACTTGCCAGATTTTTTATAGTACAAATATGAAATAAATTAATTTTGGACAGTTTCAAGACTTTTTCTTAAAACTATTTTTCCCGGATCCCAGACTATTGAAGCAAATTTCAAGCGACTTCTAACAAATGTGGAGTAGAGGGTTTTTATTGTTTCTATATTCCTGAATTCCGAAGTGAATCGCTTAACAAATCCTAAAATTTTTTTGGCTTTTGGTTATGTGTTTTTCGAATGTTAAAAATGCTTGAAAGGTTACACCTGAATCGATTATTTCATACCTCCTTTCCAATTCTTGGTCATTTATACGATAACTGTACTCCAATACATTTTTAGATTTGCAAAAGCTGACTACAGAGCATTTACTTAAATTTAGATATAACTTATTTTCTTCACACCAATTATGAAGGGACACGAGATCGTTTTGTAAAAGCATATGATCTTGTTGACTGGTTACTCTCCTGAATATTTTACAGTCATCTGCGTACAGGAGACAATTACTTGTTACGTGATCTGGAAGATCATTAATAAATAATAAAAACAGTAGAGGGCCCAGGTTTGATCCTTGAGGTACTCCAGACTTTGCTAGGAAATTTTCAGACACCTTTCATTTATATTCAACGTACTGCATTCTTTCAGATAGGTAGCTAGTAATTAGCATTATTAGTGATGGACTGAAGGAGTACATGGATAGTTTATTTATAAGAATTTGGTGTTCTACTCTATCGAATGCCTTAGCAAAGTTTGTGTAGATTGTATCAACCTGAGCCCCCCGCAACTCCGTCACGTTAGTGACTTTAGATCAGAAAGATGTTAGGTTTGTTTCAATTGATTTTCCACTACAAAAGCCATGTTGCGCTTCGGATATATTGTTTCGCACATAGTTGAAAATTTTTTGATATAGGATGTATTCGAATAACTTTGCGATGCCATTAAGTATAGCTATCGGTCTTTAATTTGAGACAAGAGTTCTTTCATTTTTTTTATGAATAAGTGTCAACTGACTTATTTTGAATGCTTCAGGAAAAATTCCAGTCCTCAGTGAGTTTTGAAAGATTATCGTCAATGGATACAAAATATAATCCTTACAGGCTTTTATGATATAGGATGGTATACCATCTGAGCCGGATGATTTTTTTGGTCTAAGTTTACGGAAAGCATATTCCATATCATATACTGTAACGTGTGATATGTGCAAAATTTCCGCGTTAAGCACATGTGTGTTATTTTCATGATTACCCACAGGATCATTTACGTAGACCGAGTTAAAATAATCAGGAAAAGCTGATGCAATTTGTTGGAGGTCTCGAGTAGTTTCATTCTCCAATATAAATTGGGAATCAAGTTCGCTATTTTTTTTTTTTTTTTATTTTACGAAATTCCAGAAATGTTCAAGGTTCTCCCTTAGATTAGTCTCGGTTACCTTAATGTAGTCATTGTGAGCATTTCTGTTCTGATCTGAGCCTTCTATATTCGTTGAGGACTTCTTCCGATTGGCTTATAATTTTTCTGAAGTATTCTTTTTCTTTCATTTTTTGTTTTATTTCAAATGAGAACTAAGGGGGGGAGCTTTTCCTGTGTTTGTTGATTTATATTTTTGGAACACACTTGTTAATGATATAATACACGACATCATAGAAATATCTCACTTGTTCGTTTATATCCTTCAAATAACCTATAGGAGTCCAATCAATGCATCGAATGTGATTGCACAACTCATCAAAAATAGCTTTTTTATAGTTGACAAAATTTCAAATTCCCAACAGTGTACAGGGGGAACAAAAAATAGATTTTTTTATAAAATACCCCTTATTATTGACATTATCAAAAAGTTCATTAAAAGAGGTTGTTCAGAAAACAATATTCAAATTTGGAATCACAGCCAGCGTAGTTTACTCATGATCAAAATTCTATATTTTGTTCCCCCCTGTACACCGTTTGGAAATTTGAAATTTTGAAAACTTTCATGCAAAAACTCTGCAATGCACTAATCTTTATGAAAAATAAATTTTTTTGACAAATCGATAATAAAAAAGTTTTCCATATGGTGCAAATTTTTGAATCTCATTGTATATAGTCTGGACCACATTTTGATAGGCAACCCATATTAAGCGTATTCGTCTATTTATGAAACTTCATAAGAAGTGTGTTTCGTCCCTTAAACAGAACGGTGAATGTCGACCTATCTTCGGATCCTGTACTATTAGAAGTCTTGACAAAATTACTGCAAGCCTCAGTTTTTAATTTGAAAAGTCAGGTTATATTTGATCTGAAAAGAAGATTTTTTTGTGTGAAACGTTTGGTTTTGGTGCTTGTAATTGTAGAATATGAACTGATTAACGTTCGTAAATGTTGTCAACAAAACGAAAGAGGTATTTTTAGCGATTTTGGGACTGAAATAGTAGTTTACCTAACAAGTGCAGAAAGTGATACTTTTCCGCAAGCGATTGCAGATGGCCGAACGATGCGTATATATATATATATATATATATATATATATATATATACGCATAAAAGTAATTTTAACAATTTTAAATGTAACGTATTTTATAAAAAATTTTAAGACATCCTTCCAATTTTACATGTTTTATATCAACTTTCATCTTGCACAATGTGTCACTTATTGTTGAATAACATCGCGTCTCACAATCTCAACAAAGATGTAAGTTAACAACACATATATATTTTTTATATTACTTACACATGCAATTTGTAGTATCCCTGATGATAGAAATGATTTATTAAATTTCCGAAAGCTTGGACAAACATTAAAGTAGTACTCTTTGATAAGCCCCACTATATATATATATATATATACAATTTGGAAAGATTATTTGGGTAAGCAGCAAGCAAAACGTGTACTCTTTTAACACTATATTTCCAATATTTCAACAGTGGTTACTGTCATCTTCAGGGAAGCTACAATTAATAAGCGAATATATACTAAAATGGAGTGAACCCAGTAACAGCTATACTTACTGTGTCTTTGAGGTTGATTGCAAAAAGATGTGATGAAAGTAATACAACAATTATCGAAAGGGAAACATGAAGTTGATGATAAAATAACATTAAAAGGTCAATAATTAAAATAATTAGTCAATTAATATACATTTTTTAAAATTTATATGGATAATTTCCACGTGTGGACATACTCAGGCACGTGTATATCCTCTTGGTTAGGAAACAGACAAATGACATATGTTTCATGTACTTAAAAGAAGAAAATTATGAAAATTGAAGTTTGACAGGTAGAGTCCACGAATCCTCAGGGATTTTGATCATATTAAAATCGCTAATAAAACAGTTTTAACAATTAATTCCATTTTTACCAAGGTGAAGGATAAAACTCCTATAACCTCTCAATCTCAATTAGTATACTGTATTCCCTGTTCAAATTGTGATAAGACATATATAGGACAAACTTCAAGAACTCTTAAATGTAGAATTACATCACACAAAAGTGATTGCAGATGTCATCCTGAAAGATGTGCATTAAGTGAACATGTAAATAATACAGGACACATTATGAATTACAGTAACACTAAAATTTTAACCAAGGAAGTTAACTCTACTAAAAGACTTTTCATGGAAATGGCTTTCATCTCTCAATCAGATAACTGCTTAAATAAAAAAACAGATCTCAATCATTTAAGTGAAATTTATTCATATTTATTACTCATTGATAAAAAACCGACAGAACAACTGTCAAATAATGTTTCAAATTAATCTTTAAATAATTCTTTTAACAATTCAATAAGAAATATGCTCGCCCTTCTGAGTGGTACAATTGGCTGGTTTACTCACAAGCAGAGGCCAAATCGTGGACTCTACCTGTCAAACTTCAATTTTCATAATTTTCTTCTTTTAAGTACATGAAACATATGTCATTTGTCTGTTTCCTAACCAAGAGGATATACACGTGCCTGAGTATGTCCACACGTGGAAATTATCCATATAAATTTTAAAAAATGTATATTAATTGACTAATTATTTTAATTATTGACCTTTTAATGTTATTTTATCATCAACTTCATGTTTCCCTTTCGATAATTGTTGTATTACTTTCATCACATCTTTTTGCAATCAACCTCAAAGACACAGTAAGTATAGCTGTTACTGGGTTCACTCCATTTTAGTATATATTCGCTTATTAATTGTAGCTTCCCTGAAGATGACAGTAACCACTGTTGAAATATTGGAAATATAGTGTTAAAAGAGTACACGTTTTGCTTGCTGCTTACCCAAATAATCTTTCCAAATTGCATCCTAACTAGTCAGCAAAGACTACCGTTCTACTATATATATATATATATATATATACCCAAAATGAACGTAAGCGTAATTTAAAATGATCATCTAGTTTGTTTTGCTGTACTTACAATGATCCTTTTAAGCTGCAGTGCTTCCGGAGTCCCAATAATGGGCGAACCTTCCATGAGAAAAAAGTATGCAGCCAAATTGAAATGCAAAAACAGTTTTGAGCTGTGATAACTGTTTATCAGCGACATTCAGTGTCAACGTTAAAGTGTAAATTTAGCGTTCATGAACAAAGTTTGCTTAAAAAATAATGCAAAATGACGTTCATGAATTTAATCATATTCTGGAAGATTTTTTTCTTTTTGAAAATATTTCTAACGAGAAAATACAAATATGCTAAAAACCATTTTGCAAGTCAATAGATCTAAAGTATTTGTTAATTCACTTTTGTGTTGTGTTTGCATCTTTTTGAAAATATCCAATTAGAAACATTTTTAAATATTAAAAATCCTTCTAACAGATGAGTGTATTACATCTCAACTGGTCTCCTCAGGTTTTACAAACACCTAATTTTTCAAGCATTATCTTTGTTTTAATTATTTGTTCAAATCAAACATCGTCAACAAAGTTGTTGTCAGGGGCCCTTTATAAACTGCGAATATAGGTTTTCTCTCATTAAGAGTTTTGAAATTATTGGCATAGTTCAACACTTCAATAAATGTAGGTACTTTCGAAAAGTCCATACGATTCCCAAAACACATTCCATTGCGTAAGCAACTATCCAAACAAATTTAAACAACATCAAGTACGGATATTATGGGGAAATTATGTCATTATCTCGAATGTGGATGACCTCTACCTAAAAATTTCTCTTCTGTAGACAGCATGACGCTTTATCACTGTTTGTGTAGTAATTTATAGAAATAATGGTTGAACCGGAAGATACGGATTATTGCAAATTATGAAAGAGGAAATACCAGAGTGATTTGAATTGTTCAGGAAAGGGCCTTGTTTTACATCCACATTTAGGATGTAAATCGTTAATCCCTGGGATGGGGAATTCCTACAGGTAAATATGTACCCCTCAGCAGGCTCAGTGGCGGAACAAGTGGGGAACTGTTTAAACAATCTGTTTCAATGAAGTATACTTATGGGATTACATTTATGAAGTAAATTATTTTTCAAATGGTATATTAGAGCTATCAATGTAACGAGATTATTATGCGATTAATAATAATCGAGAGCGCCTCGTCGCCTGTGCAACCTCCGAGATTTATTTAAATTGTATAATAATCTAGTTACATTCGAAGCTTTATCGTATCATTGACATTGAAAACGATGATTTGTAAATGAAATCAACAACTTTGGTTATGTCACGTTATTGTCATTAGAGCGTGCCATTTGGTATCTATTATAAAGTAACTAAAGTATTATATTGTAACTGATATATTATGTTTTGTTATGATATTATGATGTTAATAATTTGTAATAAAGATTTAACTCAAAGGAAGCTTATTATCCAATGATACGATAAAGTCTATAATCACCTATGTCAAATTCACAGCTTTTTCCACCACATGGAAAATTTCTTTATTGGGCATTTCTCAGAAAAAAAATTCCTGTTGAAAATTGGTGAATTGCAGAAAACTTTCATTTGTGTTGTCAAAATTTCAAACATACAAATGGTGTACAGAGGAGAACAACAAATATTAATCTTGATCAGAAGTAAACTACCCTTATTATAGAAAATTTTAAAAGTTTATTTAATAATTTGTGATTCAATAATCAATTATAAAGATGAATAAAGAACAATATTCAGATTTTAAATCGCAGTCATCTACTCAACAAACAATGTTCTTCTATTTTTTATGGTTCTAGTCTCATAACGAACACGGGCAGGGTCATTTTTGAACCAATATAAAATGACTTATCTTTTTCTGACTAGATCAAACCACAATCCCCGACAAAGAGAAACCGCCACTGTTGCGGAAGATGGCATAACTTTGTAGTTAACATGTACCATTGATGTAAATCCTCCGACTACATCCTGTAAATGTGCTAATGTGATAAAGATATATTTTTCTACAAACGTCAAAAAATGACAAGGTTCGCACATTGACAACAGTATGCGAAGTGGCACTTTTTTTCATTTTCCTTCGTTACCATGACACCGTGCGCGAAGTAATGTGCGAAATATATTTCGCACACTGCATGTAAACTATATGGGATTTTCAAATTCTAACCTATATATATGGTCCTCAATCAAGCAAAAAACAAGAAATCGTTTATTTATTAATGTAGAACAATAATTAAGGTTTTCAAATTGTGAGAAAATTTTACACTACCTAATTTTATTTGTTATTTACAATGTTAACATTAATGGTGCAGCCAGTGCACGAACCAATATTTATTCCTAAACCAGATAACTCAGATTCAGCTCGTGATATCGTAGTTTCGGGGGTTGGAAGACTATCCATTTTTGACTTGCAAGCAACTGCCGTAGAGGTGACAGCACTTGATCTTGAAATTTCACAGTCTAAAATTTTATTTGATATTTGAATTTTGTTATTGATAGAATCCTCCACGTATCCTTCGGCCACAGTCGAAGATTTCCATCCTCCATGTCGCTTCAAAACACATATATCGGCCCCCGTATTAGCAAGGAGTGTGGCTGATGTTCTCCGAAAACAATGACCAGTGTAGGCATCAGGATTTGGTAATTTTAGGTGTTTTGCTATTAAGCTAGGCATCTTTCCAATACTATTTATTCCAACAACTTGGTTAAAACATCTCTTATTTTGATACTTCAAAAACAATCGGCGACTGGTAGCATAACTTGGACGAAGAGCCGCATATTTTCGGTAAAAGTCAGTATAATATAAATTTGAAACTGTAAAAATTCGTTGTATATTCGTTTTTGTATCGGGTACTTTAACAATCAAAATTAGTGAGTTCGTCACGGCGGCAAGCACCCGAAATACCCAGTATTAAAACGACCTAAAAGGAAATCAGTAATTCAAAAAACATATAAAACAATCATCAAAAATCTACCTTAACCAACAAATAGGTTTCATCATCTGCCTCTCTTATGAATTGATCAACTTCCTCTCTAGTCAATACCTTAGATTTCTTAGGATGGTTTGCAACTGACAATTTTTTCAAATATGGAACCAACTTGGTAAATTTCTTAAAATCCACGTTTTCTTTAACATTGAGTGTTGCCTTCAACATAGAATACATTGCCCATAACGTGGAAGACTTCAGCTTCTTAGACTTCTGTGCAAAATATGCCAACAGCACATTTTCGGATATTTTTCTGGCTTTATTTGCTTCACACCACTCTTTAAATTGCTGATATGCATTTTCATACTGGCGCCTCGATTTCTCCGGTAAAAGGTTGGAAATAACGGAATTGGCCGCATCGATCAAGTTAGGTGGGGTACTGCTTAGTTCATCGTCGCTCGAAATTTCCATTCTTTTACAATAATAAATATCACGCACGAAATTGACGCGAATAAAAAGTCAAAAAATAATTATCGAGAACTGTCACTTTGAAATAATTGTCAACAAATGCCATTTTATTTCCATAGTTACAGTCAAGATGCATAGAAACCCTACAGTAATTACTTGATTTGGAAAAATTATTTAAGCCAGTTCAATACTATTTTTCATAGTTATTATTTATTTTAGAACAATATTTTTGACGTTTGTAGAAAAAATTTTGTTTGCATCTCATGCGCGAAATACTTTGGTAATCTCGACTATTTTTTTTAACTCGGCTGCGCCTCGTTAAAAAAAATCAGTTCTCGATCACCAAAGTAGCATTTCGCGCACTAGATACAAAAATAACTATTTGCGGAGTTCGACTGTAAGTTTTTTCACTATACAGTTTCATCTCACCTCCACTGTAAGTCATGGATCGCCTCCGTTGAATAATTATTTACCTAATGCTAAACAATTAAATAATACAAATCTGCAGGTTTTCAATCACTTCAATCATATTGTTACCTTGAACTCCCAATTTACATATGTATTGAACATAAAGAAGGAGCAAATTACAAAAATGTTCAATCATTAAATCCTTAAATTTCCTCATTTCTTCTTTTCATCGCCAAACATTCTATTGTTCATGCGCAAAATTCTTTGTTGAAATAAAAAAAAATGGCATACTGGCACCATGCAAGGTAACACTATGATAAAAGCGATCATAAACTAGCAGATTTGTGTCATTCGATTTTCAGCATTATATAGTCAATTCATTCAATTATTTTTTTCCATAAAATTATACTGATAGTTATTATAGATATACATAAAGAGTGAAAAATCAAATTTGTACCAAAAAAAAATAGTAGACTCAAACCATTTTCATAAACGTCAATATTCTCGTAGAAATAATATAAAAAATCATTAAAGCAGTTGTGAGGAAGGCATATACTGTGTATATGACATACTAGTACTCTTTATGGGGCGCAGTTGATACTTTTTCCGTAATGCACTAATTTTTATGGAGAATAAAATGTTCTGTCACATGAATTATAAAAAAGTTCACCATATGGCGCGAACTTTTTGAAACTCAGTATAGTCTAGTTCCTAAATTGTAGATAGTGACTCATGGTACATTTCCAGGTTTTTATGGAATTTGAAAGAACGGAGGGGATGTATGAAAGTGGCAAAGTAAAACTTGATTTGTACCTAGTTGATTTCTGTTCTATTTCTTGACCTACTTTATATTAATTATGAACCATACAACCTATGAGTCACTATGTACAATTTAGGAAATAGACTATAGTTTATACAATTTTATGTAAAATGAATTAAGTGAAAATAATTATAATGAATTTGTTCATTCATAAAACATGGTCAACAATAAAATTATGATATAGGAATGAAGGCTTTCACGGCTGGCGTTAATTTTTGGTTGGTTTTCGGGTTTTGCTGTGGTCTTTGGTTAAAATCTCCAAACATTTCAACTGCAACTACGGCAGTCATTTTCACTGGCGTGGTCGAGTTTCAGTTGATACGTCAAGAAGAGTGCTTCGACCACTCCACTGAAGAAGACTGCCACAGTTGCAGGTGAAACGTTTGGAAACCAGCCAAAACAATAAAATTATGAATTTTAATTCTGAAAATCTTTTCAAAAAAGTATTAAATGAGGCTCTGCCCAAATAACTTATTTGAATCAGGTATATGATTTAAAATTATGAATATAATTGATAATTATTTTAACTCAGTGAATTGTTTCGGATTGACGTGGCCGTTACTTGATGGAAATCCGTACTTATGACACCAAGGTAAAACACGATTAAAATTTCCACAAAATTTATTTTGTTTGTGACATGTTTCGATACACAGTATCTTTTTCAAATGTACTACATTCGCTTGAAAAAGATACTGTGTTTCGAAACATGCCAGGCAATAAATTTCGTGGAAAGGACACCGCACACTTTTATAGGGAAATTGGCCCCCTGTGGAATCGGCTGAATTTTTGATATGTTGTAGTTCAAGTCATTCCAAACAAAAAGTCCAATTGGCAAAACTTTTTCTATAGGCTAGTTTTGACGGAGGGCGTTGAAAATTCTCATTTTCTCTCTGTTTTTAAACAACAAAAAACGTTACCCTGAATAATTTTTACTATTCTGAGTAATCAAGATATAAACATTTATCAATATAAGTTAACATTAAAAGTTTTGTTCATTGGTGACATTACACATGGTCAATTATACAGTGTGTTCCATCTTGTATGATCAAACTAATACCTCAAGTTGATGATAAAACTCTTGTTATTAACACGGTTATATTAGCTTCACTTGTATGTATGTATGTGTCTATGTAATTAATTCCGGTGACAATGCAATATGACATTTTTGTAATAGAAAAAAAGAAAATGGCGGCTCCATGATGGCGGACGAAGATTTGTGATTATGGTCCGATTCAATTCAAAGTTGGTATGATAAAAGGATTTTCGGGATCAGAGATTATGATGTTTTTTTCAATATTCATAAATTTAAAATGGCGGCTTTGAAATGGTGGACGATTTTTGTCATTATGATCTGATTCGATTCAAAATTAGTGTGTGAGGGTTTTCGGGGTCAGAAATTATGAGTTTTTTGTCAAAATTCATGAATTGAAGATGGCAACCCAAAATGGTGGCCGAGTTTCGTGATTACGGTCAGATTCGATTAAAAATTGGTATAAGAGGGTTTTCGGGATCGGAGATTTAGATTTTTCAGTCTTAAAAAAATATGTAGTTTAAAAATACTAAAGAACACGCTTTACTTCCAAAATGGACTAAAAAGTAAAAAATAATTGACAATTCAATGTAAAAAAAGCATAGGGTGCTTTACGAAGTTCTCTTGAGCTCTTAGTCGCTCAGTATTGTTATATTAAAATAAAAAATATAAGAATGTAGATCGGAAGCACACAGGCTTTCTTCACATTTGAGTAATTCAATTGTCAAATATTTTTTAGTGTTTAGTCCATGTTGGAAGTAAAGCGTATTCTTTAGTACTTTTAAACTACATAATTTTTCATATTATCCAGTAGCCCATTCTCGAACAATTTTCAAAACGAATCTGGACTCTAATATTTTCATAATGCGTTAAAGTTCAATTTCAAGTTCAATACTGAGCGATACGAAAAAAATTGGGTTGGATGGTGGAACGAATTGTCAATTATTCTTTACTTTTTAAACCATTTGGAAGTAAAGCGTGTTCTTTAGTATTTTCAAACTACATAATCTTTTTTATGACTGAAAAATCTAAATCTCCGACCCCGATATACCAATTTTTAATCGAATCTGGCCGTAATCACGATACTCGGCCACCATTTTGGGTTGCCATCTTCAATATAATCTCTGACCCCGAAAACCCTCACACACTAATTTTGAATCGAATCAGATCATAATGACAAAAATTGTGCGCCATCTTGGAGCCGCCATCTTTAATTTATAAATTTTTTACAAAAAATTTGAAACATATGACCTAAAAACCCCCCACATACCAATTTTGAATCGAAACTGACCACAATCACAAATCTCATCCAGCATCTTGGAGCCGTCATTTTGAATTTATGATTATTGAAAAAAACATAATCTCTGACCCCGAAAATCCTTTCATCATACCAACTTTGAATTGAATCAGACCATAATAACAAATCTCGTCCGCCATCATGGAGCCGCCATTTTCTTTTTTCTATTACAAAAATGTCATATTGCATTGTCACCGGAATTAATTACATAGACACATACATACATACAAGTGAAGCTAATATAAGCGTGTTAATAACAAGAGTTTTATCATCAACTTAAGGTATTAGTTTGACCATACAAGATGGAACACACTGTATAATTGACCATGTGTAATGTCACCAATGAACAATACTTTTGATATTATTTTATACTGATGAATGTTTATATCTTGATTACTCAGAATAGTGAAAATTATTCAGGGTAACGTTTAAAAACAGAGAAAATGAGAATCTACCGTCAAAACTAGCCTATAGAAAAAGTTTTGCCAATTGGACTTTTTGTTTGGAATGACTTGGACTACAACATATCAAAAATTCAGCCGATTCGACAGGGGGCCAATTTCCCTATAGAAGTGTGCGGTGTTCTTTCTGTGATGTCCAGTTAAATTAATAGTTTGGAGAATAGAAAAATAAATGTATTTCAAAAGAGTATGAAAATTTATTGACAAGTTACTCAATTCAATTTTTATATCAACATTATGTATCTAGATTAGACACAAAATATATTCTATGAATTACAGTGTGATAAACAATATATAACAATACCTCCGGTCATAAAAATCAAACAGATCGTTTTAACACCATTCTGTTTCTCAACTTATAATAATTATTATCATTCACCTCTTCAACTTGCGTATTTATTCTGACTCTCCTATCAGGACTTGGAGGAAGTGATTGACTGAAATCATCGAATCTGTTGGGCACGTCAACCCTAGTTTCGGAGTGTGAGGAAGAACATGGCAAATCAAATTCATCAAAATCAGTATCAACTGGCTGTTGCTTTTCCGACTTGATTATTTGGTCTAAATGTCGCTTCCACACCAATTCCTCGTCACTAACTTTACACATATACATATTATTTCCTAAAATCTCATCAATAACGCACTTCGTCCAAGTCTTACAATTTGGTTTCCTATAATCCCTACAAAAGACTATTTCACCAACAGAAAACTCTACATTTCGTTTACCCTTATGATACATCCAACTCTTGTCTTTACTCTGTGAAGTATGTTTCAATAGATCTAGTCTGATTTTAGGTTTGTTTTTGAAAATCATTTGAGCAGGTGTACCAGTTGAAATATGAACCGAGTTCCTATAACTGAGCAAATATCGACTGATCAAAGTTTGAAAAGAAGCATTTTTATTATTTTTATCTTTCAGTGCTTTCGATAAACCCAGCTTGAAACATTTCACAGTATTTTCAGCTTGTCCGTTACTAGCTGGATGGTAAGCAGGAGACGTTAAATGCTTGATGCCATTCAAACTAAGAAAATCAGAAAACATTTTCGAAGTGAAGGAAGGTCCATTGTCAGTCACAACAACGTCTGGCAACCCAAACCGTGAAAAACATTCTCTGCACTTTTCAATAGTTTCAGTTGCATCACAACTATTAAACATAATAAAAATTTCTGGCCATTTAGAAAAAGAATCTGTCAAGGCAAATAGCATTTTACCGTTGAATGGACCTAAAAAGTCGCAATGAATCCTTTCATAAACCCTTTTTGATTTACACCATGATCTCAGCAAAGACTTAGGTGGTTCAGGTCGAGAACTCATACAAATTGAACAACATCTAACAGTTTTCTCGATATCCAAATCTAATGAAGGCCACCAAAAATACAACCTAGCCGTTGTTTTCATTTTCACCATAGCTTCGTGATTGGCATGTAATTCTTTCAATAATTTTTCTCTAAGTTTTGAAGGAATAACTACTCTGAAACCCCACATAACTATGTTATTATCGATATATAACTCATTTTTTCTTGAATAGAAAGGGGTGAAACCCTCCTCTTTATCCAAATTCGGAAAACCACAACGAATATAATTGAAAAGTTTTCCCAAAAATTTTATCTTTTCTAGTTTCTGATCGTACCAGATTCATATCGATTACATTGGAATTTTCAACAAAATTCAGATAATCAATTTGATCGCAAGGAATGAGGTTATCCTTGATTGAAGCAGGCATCTACCCTAGAGTTGTTACTACCTACCACGTAAAAGAAAGAATGATCAAAATTAGACAGAAACAAAGACCATCTTTGCAGTCTACCAGTAACCATACCTGGTAAACTTTTGTTTTCACCGAGGAGTACTTTTAAAGATTTATGATCTGAATAAATTTCAAAATGTCTGCCGGCTAGATATTGAAAAAGTTTTTTTAACTGCCCAATATACAGATAAAGCTTTATCTACCACAGAATAATTGGTTTCAGATTTATTCAAAACCCTGGATATAAAACATATATGTTTTTCAGAAGAATCTTCTGAAACGTGAACCAAAGTAGCTCCAATTCCGTAACTACTAGAATCACAATATAATCTGACTGGTTTACCATTGTCATAATGAACTAAAATGTTGTCAGAAACTAACACTTTCTTAGATTTCTCAAAAGAATGTTGACACTCAGTACACCATACAAAAGGTACATTTTTTTCACACAAATGATATAATGGTTTCAATAAAATAGCTAGATTAGGAATGAATTTTGAGTAGTAATTCATCATACCACAGAAAGCTTTGACCTCAGTTACATTTTCAGGAACTTTACGGTGCAAAATACCACTAACCTTATCATCATCTTTTTTCAAACCATCAGAATTTATGATATGACCAAGATATTTAATATCGTCTTTAAAAAACCAACATTTTTCTTTATTCAAACGAAGACCATATTTATCCAATCGAACTAAAACCTCTCTCAAGTTTTGTAAATGCTCGTCCCCTGTTCTACCAGTCACAACTATATCATCCAGAAAATTCACGACACCAGGTATACCAATGAAAATTTTTTCTATTGCTTGCTGAAAAATGGCACAAGCTGGTTTCGTTCCAAAAGGAAGTCTTCTTACTTTAAAAATACCTGGAGTGGTACTCCAAGATAACAACAAGGATGTTTCATCGTCTAACTCGAGTTGATTGTATGCATTTCTCAAATCTAATTTGGTGTATTGTATTCCACCCTGTAGAGCAGCAAAAATACAATCAATTCTTGGTAGGGGATGGTGAACATCAACTAAATGTTTATTGATAGTGATTTTGTAATTAGCACAGAGTCTTATTTTTCCATTAGGCTTTAATGCAACAACTAAAGGAGTTCCCCATTCAGAATTATCAATTTTTTCAATAACTCCTTCCTTTTGTAAACGATCGAGTTCTATTTCAACTGCATTTTTATAAGCAAATGGAACAGGTTTAGGTTTGTGAAAAACTGGCTTAACTGATCTATTATAGTCCAATTTAACTTTATAACCCTTATAAAGACCAAGCTCATCAATAAATAGTTTTGAAAATTCACCCAATAGATTATTTAGTCGGCTGTCATTATCTATCGAATTGACAGTGACAGATTTCAAAATATCAACTTTGATTAAATTAAGTAAATCTCTGCCAAATAAAGGTCTACAACCCCCTTCAACTACTATAAGATCACAATTTTTGGTTATATTGTCAACTGTAATATCTACACTTATTTTACCTGCAGGAGTTATGGTATACTGCCGTCCTAACTTAAAGAGCAGTATCTCCACTTCTAGCCCGTTTGCAGTTAATCCACTTGGTGTGTTCATTATGACTATATTTATCATCATACGAAGCTAAAAAGCAATGAAAAATATAGATCTATAAGAAAAAACATAAGCACCATGCAGTGGCACAGATATAAATACTTTCATGCGCATTTTCTCGGAAGTACCAATTTGTGAGATACTGCTCTTTAAGTTAGGACGGCAGTATTACCATCATAAGTTTTCAATTTGATCGAAGTACCAGTGAGATCTATATTCGAGAACAACTTTTCGTAAAGATTGAAAGGTATGCAAGATAAACTAGCTCCAGTATCCAATTCCATTTTCAATGATTTACCATTCAACAGAGTATCGACAAAAATTGGATGTGACCTGAAATCAGAATTATTAATGGTAAACATGTCAAAAACGTTATTATCTTCCTCAGTTTCGATATTTTCAGAAGCGATAAAATGATTTTTATCCACTTTGCATGCAGAAATAATATGTCCTTTACGGTTACACCGCTGGCAAACATGCCTTTTAAATTCACAAGTACTAAAATTATGGTTTCCTTTATTGCATGCAAAACAAGCTTTCAAATCACCAACACTGATTTCTTGCTTATTTTGCTTCGTCTTCATATCTGGCTTCTTCGAAACTTCTGATTTCTTCCATATTTTCTGTATCTTGTTGATTTCCTCAGATCTGCACCTTTGAGTCATCGCAGATTCTCTTGCTAACGCTATCGAAAAGTTCTTTCAATGGCTTGGTTTTGGATTCCTCACAAAGTCTATCCAAAATTCGATCAGGCTTCATACCAACTACGAACTTATCCTTCACACGTTCCGCTAGTAAATTACCAAATTGGCATTTTGACGCTAATTGCTTAACTTTGACGTACCAATCATTGATATTTTCTCCTGACTGTTTCAAGTTGTCGAATAAAATTCGTTGACGATAAATACCAACTCGCTTTCTATACTGTTCTCCAAGTATTTTCATGATTTCCTCATAAGACTTATCTTTTGGGATAACTGGATCGCAAATGTTTCTCAAAACTCTATACACTTCTTCATCTATAAGTGTAAGTAAAACTGCTATTCTCCTCTTATCTTCAACAAGATTGGCCGCAAAATACTGGTCGAGCCTCTCAGCAAAAATGTCCCAGTCGTTACCAGGTGAAAATCCAGCAATATTGCAAATGGCCCCATTGACTACTGTTATTTGATCACCCATCGTGAATTCGCACTTACTCGTCGCTAAATTATGTGATGTCCAGTTAAATTAATAGTTTGGAGAATAGAAAAATAAATGTATTTCAAAAGAGTATGAAAATTTATTGACAAGTTACTCAATTCAATTTTTATATCAACATTATGTATCTAGATTAGACACAAAATATATTCTATGAAGTACAGTGTGATAAACAATATATAACACTTTCAATCTTGTTTTACTTTAGTGTCAGTGAATTGTAGTTCCAACACATTAAAAAACTTATATACTTACTAGCTGTAACACCCGGCGTTGCCCGGGTAAGAAATATATGATCTTGGACAATTTCACGATTTCCACGAATTTTCTAGAATTGTATAGAAATCTCGAAAATATTCCAGATTTTTATTTAATTTTCCAGAAATTAAGTACCTAGAGTTTCATTACCATGCTCTTCATCCTGTTCAACGAACTTTCGAGAACTTCACTTGAGTGTCTTTCCAGTACATTCTAGAACATTACGCTTATTCCACGAATATTTCGAAATTTTTATAACTTTCAAGAAGGTTTCTTCTCCACGCCTTCTCCCTGATGGCCGACTTTTCAAAAACTGTATTTAAGGGTCTTCTCAGTATGTTAAAAACATTATGAAAGCTCTGTTCTAGTTCATTCCACGAAGATCTCGAATTTTCTAGAACTTTTCAGAAGCTACAATGATATTCGGGAATTTTCTTTCTTATATTATAGGCATGTCTTTTTTATATCCTAGAATATTCCAAGAAGTTACATCACCACGACCTCTCCCTGGTTACCGAACTTTTGAAAACTTACTCAGTTGTATTTTCAGTATGTTCTAGAACATTATTACGCAGGTTATGTGCTAGCTTATCCAACGAAGATCTTGATATTTCTAGAAGCTTCGGAAACATTCTTGACTTTTCTTTCTCATATTCTAGAAATATCATTTATATGTTTTTTCCAGGAAGTTTCCTCCCCACGCCCTCTTCCTGATAGCCGAACTTTCGAAAAATGTACTTGAGGGTCTTTTCAGTATGTTGTAAAACATTACGAAGACCCAGTTCTAGTTTATTCCACAGAGATTCCGAATTTTCTAGAACTTTCCAAAAGCTTCAAAAACATTCTAGGATTTTCTTTCTTATATTATAGAAATGTCTTTTTTACATTCTGGAATATTTCAGAAAGTTACATCACCTTGCACTCTACCCGGTGACCAAACTTTTAAAAACCTACTTGATTGTATTTACAGTATGTTCTAGGACATTACGGAGACTCTGTTCTAGCTTATTCCACGGAGATCTCGAAATTTCCAGAACTTCTTAGAATTTTTCTTCGTATATTCTAGAAATAATTTTTTTTATATTCTAGAGATTTCCAGAACGTTTCCTCATCACACCTTCTCCATGATGGCCGGCTTTTCAAAAACTACGCTTAATGGTCTTTTTAGTATGTTATAAAGCATTACGAAGACTTTGTTTCAGTTTATTGCACGGAGATCTCGAATTTTCTAGAAGTTTTCAGAAGCTTCAAGAACATTCTAGAATTTTCTTTATAATATTCCAAAAAGTAGAAGTATCTCATTACATATTTTTACATTACCAACTCCCTTACAGTGAAACCAATCTAGCGATAGATTTTAAATTGCGCGTTCGATTATGTTGAGTGCCTTATCACTGGATATATTACTGGGTATAATCCGTTGTGCTACGTTTTTACGTCTATTGGTAGGCTGGTTTCACTGTACTTGTAAGTGTACACATGGGGCCTTCTACTATATATTTATAGCTGACCCAGCCACGCGTTGCTGTGGCTCAGTAATTATAATAGATTGAATCAATTTTTTCCTAATTCTTTTAATTCAATAAGCCATCTATAATATACGGCGCCATCTATCAGATATCTGTAAAACTTAAATGCCAAACCGCCATCTATTAGGATTTTATAGAACTAATCGATAAATACACACTTAAGTCGTATAATAAACATTTAATTTGCAAGAACAAATATTGAGATCTATAATTGAGATAAAAACTACCCTATCTCCCAAGCTGGATCAAATTACAAATGCTTACAAAAATTGATAAAAATTGGTTCAGTAGTTTCGGAGTTTATCGCGATCATATATCGTGACACGAAATTTTTATATATAAAAGATATATCTCGTTATTGACAATGGTAACAAATAATGTATTCATCGTCTTGGCTGCTAGACCAAGCTATACTGTTTTTTTCTCTCACAGTATAAAGGACGCAAAGGGCCCTAAACTAATTCTCATATGATAGTTCGTTAATGAAAACCCCGGTTTTCGCCACAGCAAAATCGCTTAGTGGGATTTTTTAAACAAGAAATAGTAAAAAAAATTACAACTTCTTGGTTGTTTGCAAATATCCGGCAAAATATTGAAAAAAATCATTTTATAACCGGATCGGTGCATTTTGGGAAATGTGTTAAAAATCTGACTGAAAGTTGCTTCAAACGCTTGAAAGGGTGTTTATGGCAGAGTCGAATAGCAGTAGTAGGGGAACTAGCGAGCAGCGGAGAGTATAACCGCGCGGCGACTTGAACAATTCAATTCAGACATTGACAAATACAGACGACCGGTTAACCAAATGGACAACGACACCCCTGAAGAAGTACGACGAAGGCAGGAGCTCCGACGATTCCAACGGCAACTTCAACAGGTATCATAGTGAGATTACTAACTAACCATACATATGTTTGAGGAAAAAGGATTTCAACGAAATTAGACAGACATGCGGAAACCTTCAGCGCCCACAACAGGGCCTTCAGCCAGGTCTTGGGGGCATCATGGACATTAAAGCCATTTTAACAATTCAACTCATGTCAGATATAAGGGAGCTTCAGGCAAGCAACGGTTGAGCACTCCATATCACACGGTCAGATTTAATCCTGCTGACCGCCAATCATCAGGATGAGGATCTGCTCTATAAGAGCGGGGTGGAGAAAGAGGGAGGGGAGTGTCCGAGTATGTAATACTGGGACTCTCTTTTATTTGGGCCTCAGCCTTAGGGGGGGCATGGTGGGCAATGCAATTTCCCCACTGTTGCTCCTCGATTCTGCCACAAACACACTTTCAACAGTTTGGAGCAACTTTCAGTGATATTTTCAAGACATTTCTCACCTCTCAGTTGGAAAATCCAAAATATACAAATTATAGATATTGATCTCTTCTCCACGGACCTTCCAATTGTATTAACGTTTAAAGGCGACTATGCTAAAACTACACATCGGACAGAAAATATCTTGGCCACAGTTGAACCCAATGTTATCATCTATCAGTTACCAAATATTATTTGTCCAGAATCGGATTAATGATAATTATGAATTTTTGGAAAAAGGTCTTTTTTTTCAAGGTTTTCCCGGCTTTTCTCAGTGGAAAATGTACAGATCCGGTCATATGGAAAACCATTTTATAGGTCTTATAATTATCTATGAATGTTTTATGGACTTAAAACGACTCCTTTTATACTATTTGAGATATTTGCTTAAAACAAAAAAAGCTGTAATTTTTTCACTTTTTCTTGTTCAAAAAATTTATCAGAGCAATTTTGTTACGGCAAAAACCGGGGTTTTCATTAACGAACTATATTAAAAAAAGTAGTATATGCCATTTGCGTCTTTAATTTTGTGTATTTTCATCTATACAGCTCGGCCCCAGCAGCCAACGAAAAACAATGCGAATATGGATATTTAAATCATTTTGTTTTTTGAAGTGTGCCAATAAATGTAATTCGTGCAAAATGGACTTTCTCATTTTTCTTCATTTGAACTACACTCATGATTATCTTGGGAAAAAAATATCAATAGCGTTATGCCTCCTACACAAATCAACCTGTATGTAGAAATTCTATTTAAAAGAAGGCGCAAATGAAAATGAAAATGTATAGGTTAAATATTTTTTCCTTGAATTTTATTGGATTCAAAGACTATTTATTTTTACGAATAAAGCACTGTTCAATGAACCCATGATTGGGATCGCACGTAGTATACAAAAAAAAAAACGTCGTCAACCTTAGCTGACCCAAAAATACGAATACTTCTTAGTGTTGCTCGTAAGAGAACAGCCGTGTGACGAAATGAATGAACGAATAAACAAATTTCAAATCTTTTTCATTGCAGAATTATGCATTATGCGATACAATACATTATTTCATTTCAATCAATAACAGTATGCTCAATATTGTAGGAAATAAAGACCTATTATTACTTTTTTTTTTGTTTTCGTTTGGATTATACCAGTCGGGCCCTGTCTCCGGAGCTCCGACATATCCGAAGGAGGCACTGGTGCCATTTACACAGATAGCCACTCCTCACGTCCGTGGGGTGAGCTACTGGGTCCGAGAATCATGGGCACTGAGCAGACGGAGTGAACCAGGGATGAGAGCCTTCTGCATTCGTCCGGCTGAAATTTGTGCCACATCACGGCAAGCCGGTGTGATTTTTAGATTAGGGATCAGCGTGTCCATCATTCCACCAAGGACCCCTTTAATCAGAACCACCAATTTAACAGAATGGTTTGGGTACAGCATGCGGAGTTCAAAGAGTAACTCTTGATATTTGTCCGTTTTTTCTTTTCTTTTCGGGCGATGTTCGTTTCGCCAGGAGACGAAAACTCTATGACGAATATCGTCCTACTTTGATCGTCGAGGGGGACTACATCAGGCTTATTTGCTTGTATTTGTCTGAGGGGGGAAATGAGCAGTCCAATAAATTCGGTCCCTCTCATTCTCCACAACGGACTCAATATCCCCCGGAGCATAAGGCAACACCAGTGTCTCGTCTATACCGTACTCGTAGAGCCGCGTTATGCCTGTGGACATAGGCTGAGTTCGCATACACAGAGAAAAATTGGTACCTGAATACAATGAAAAAGTCTAGTGGCCCAATGAATATCTCAATCAATATTGGATCAATGAACGCAATCTTTATGTCAATGTACCATTAGTTATCCATACTATGTATACGGATCTTAATAAAATCAATGAATGATAACGTTGATATCATGATCAAGTACATTAAATAGGTTCTTTAGGGTAATGAATTCCATTCATCAAACGAATAAAGAGTGATAACCCAAGCAATTAATTGTATTCGTTCAACTGATGAAACTGTATTCATCAGTTTAATTAATCACTATGAAAAAGTTCAGTGGCTCAATGAACATTTTCATCGATATTGATCCAATAAACACAATCATTATGTCAATTTTCCACTGGTTATTCGTACTATGAATACGGATGTCAATAATATCAATGAATGCTTTCGTTGATATCATGATCGAGTACATTAAATAATTAGGTTCGTTAGGGGAATGGATTCCATCCTTCAAACGAATGAAGAGTGTTCACCTAAGCAATAAACTGTATTCGTTCAACTGATGAAACTATATTCGTTCAACTGATGAAATTGTATTCATTCGATTAATTATTATTGTTTGTTCTTAGAATAAATGCTGTATGATTTTTATTATAATTAAGATTATTTCGACGATGGATATTTTTCATCAATCCAATGAATGGTGATTATTGAATTCATCAGTATCGGTAACTATAATAAAAGGTTCGTTAGGGTAATGAATTCCATTCATCAAATGAATGAAGAGTGTTTACCCAAGCAATAAATTGTATTCATCCAACTGATGAAACTGCATTGATCAAATTGGTTATTATTGTTAGTTCTTCGGATGAATGCTGTATGACACTGAATGATTCAGATTATTTCGACCCATTGAATGGTGATTATTGAATTCATGAGTATCGGTTATTAGTATACTTTCCTTGATTCAATAATTGATATACATTAAATCTCGTAATGCTTTCATGCCATTGATTTCGTTTATTATTTGAATAAGTGGTATTTATTCAATTATTGCATATTATTCGTGAATGCAATGAAGGCCTTCCATTGATATTGAGCAAATAAGATTCCAAAATATAGGAAAAATAATTAACAGTCATTTATCAGAAAATCGCAATTCTGGTGGAAGGCGCATCTCCAAGTTATCCTTTATTTTGGCTGGTTCCTTTCGGAGCTCTTCGGATGTTTCTGTAGTCTGTGCTACTTGAGAAGATGCTTAAGCAAATAAAGTTGTCGTGCGGAGTGGCCCCTCTAGTGAAAGCGCTGTGTACCAGCTGACGCTAACTTGTCAGCAACGAATATTTCTATGCGATGATTCAGCTGAACGGATGCCGGCAAAATCCACGAGTGGCGTTCGACATAAGACTTATTATTATATTTATGCACATATAGAAAATGGGGTTATAAAATGCGAGGGAAATGTTGCTTCTGTCTGCCTAACAAAACTGGGACTTAGTAACTTTGTTACACCTTCTATAATCTTCACATAGCCGCAACGAAACCTGTGCGTAGATCTGAATAGTAGATCTTGATAATCTTGAAGTCATTGTAGCAATAAAAACATACATATTTCAGTCAATGGTTATTCACTGACTCGACGAAAAATATATTGTGCCAATAAACAAAAATGAATTTATTAATATAATGTACCATATTTTTTTCGTCAGTGCTCTGGGACCATGAATTATGTTTATTGATATCATAAACAATTCTGAATTGTTTCAGTGTACCGCTTTCCTCACCTCAATGAACTTTTCCATAGCAGCAAAGAAACCTGTCCGTAAATGTGAAAAAATCATATTTGATCTTGAATTCATTGTATAAATAAATACCTACGTCAGTGAATGTTTAATCATTGTCACGATGAAAAAATGTATTGTGCCAATGAACGGAAAGGTAAAAAACGGCATTTATTTATATAATGTACCAGATTTTTTTCATGAAATGGTACACATGGTTTCAATGTACTTTTTTCTTAATTGCAATGATCACTTTCATAGCCGCAACGAAACCTGTTCATAGGTCTGAAAATAAGAAAATAGATCATCATTGATCTCGATAAACTTGAATTCATTATAACAATAAGAAAACATAAATTTCAGTGAATTGTTATTCACTGACTCGACG
The DNA here is from genome assembly GCA_958298965.1 of Chrysolina haemoptera. Taxonomy (NCBI): domain Eukaryota; kingdom Metazoa; phylum Arthropoda; class Insecta; order Coleoptera; family Chrysomelidae; genus Chrysolina; species Chrysolina haemoptera. Next base: position 30,125,010 of record OY282585.1, on the reverse strand, counting down.
AGAAATGTATTGAGCCAATAAACGAAGAGATATTCATTAATATAATGTACCACATTATTTAAAAATATATACATCAGGGCTCTGGAACCATGAATTATGTTCATTGATATGATGAACAATTTCAATTTGTTTCAGTGTACCCCTTTCCTTACCTCAATGAACTTTTCTATAGCAGAAACGAAACCTCTTCATAAATGAAAAAAAACGTTTATATTTGATCTCTATAAACCTGAATGTATCAATAAATACCTACGTACGTAAGTAAATGTTCAATCATTATCACGATGAAAAATGTATTGTGCCCATGAACGAAAAGGTGATAAATAAAATGGCATTTATTGATATAATGTACTACATTTTTTTCATGAAATAGTACAAATTGTTTCAATGTACTTTTTTCTCAATTTCAATGACCTTTTTCATAGCCGCAACGATAACTCCGTTGTTATCAACATAAAACTATAATTGAGACATATCATCTGAAAGATATGAAATTCCTATTTGAACATTTTTATAAATAAAAACGTTATGGAGGACACATGAAAATACTCAAAATCTATTATTTGCGTATGCAACAAAAACGAATAGATTTTATCAACATATTTTTTTAAATTATAGTTGGCCTTAACAAACTTCATATTTGGTGTCATTTCACCGTATCTCGTATCTCTCACCGTTGAAAACATACCCATGGTGAGCATGGTAAGAAGGACACACTATATACACTTCAGTATTGATCTTAGGATTTTTCGAACTAATTGTGTGAACTGAACATTGCTGATGATTGCGGCAAGAACCATGAAACCTGCACTTTTTCGACATGTGTTCCCTCATTAAAATCGAAAAATATTTTCAGTTATGATATTTAAAGATCATTGCAAAGTAGTTCTGGGAGAAAACTTTGACAAGTATCAAACAGATAAAATTAAACGATCGTAGAGGTCAATTGTTGTTTTCTGTTGGATACTTGCCGACGAATCACCTATCGTTAAGGTTTTTTGCGGAAGATTGGATTACACATATAAACTATTTTTCATAAGCATCAGTTAATGATCTTCCTTCAAGTATAGAGTTGTCCATTTTACATTAATCAAACGGTTGATATACAAGATGAGAAATGAAATATCAAAATAATTTTTCGTTGGCTTTCCACTTCATTATATCTAAAATTTGTGGTTGTGGAGAAAGCACAGTCTGTTACTCGGTTAGAATGAAAATTCGTTATGCTCGTTGTTATCCCACTCGCATAGAATTCTTCATTCTAACAGAATACACTATCCAATCTCAAGAGGGTGAATGTTACCATTCAAATATGATTTCAGAATTGGCAAATTCTATAACGGTTGTGGATAAAAACTATACCACCACCTCAATGTTTCTATTAATGTTCTAACCAACGTCAACGAATAAGCTCTATTAAAAACAAGTGCACTGTTGTGTTAAGGTCTACCATCTTGTGCAAGAGGCAATCCCTATTTTTTTGTTCATCATATTATCGTTCCGATATCTTCTCAAATTCGTTACTTGGCGGAAAACATACGGTTGCCTCAATTTCGATTGCCGGAAATGGTGGTGTCAACCGTCGTCAAAAGTCAAGCGCATGCGCCATTTTGAAAATTGCGCGCGAGCCACTTTCAACGCGACTCGAATGATTTCCGATTATTTTTTGCATTCATATAAAAACAAAAGCAACTAGTCTATAAATTGTGAAATTGTTTATACTGAAGGTCACTTTGAAAATATATTAAAAATAGCCTGTTTAGACCATTGTTAAAAAATACATGAAAAAAGAGGTGTTACAGACCTGAAATTTGATAAAGACTTCTCGAATTGTTCGAGATCGTTCGATGAATTAGATGGAAAAATCTAGAAGCACTAACTTTTGTTCTGGATCAATCGTCGAACATTCTATTTGTGTTCTATTGATTTCTTAAGTTTTCTAGAACTTTATTTGTATATAAAAGCAATGCATTTGTGAGATGAAAGTTAGTTAGAAAGTTACCTTGAGTTACCTTGGATACAAGTATTTTGACAGTGAATTGTATTACAGTGAAGTTTGATTAATAAAGGCGAGTTCATACCAGAGTACACTTATTTTTGAACCCGAAGACGCAACAGAGGGGTTAATTTACGCTCGACAACTAGGGGTTCCACGGAAGAGGTGACAAACCTAGCCCACTTGCATAAGATGGTAACCCTCTAAGCGCCGGCAGTACACTTTTTTTTAATAGAGCTCATTCATTGATGTTGGTTAAAACATTGATAAAAAATTGACGTTGTGCTGTAGGTTTTCCGGGTTTTTCTAAAGCTGAAAAGTGAATACGATACCAAAAATCAGTAAGTAACCTCGGAGCATCCTGGCAAGTAATAATAATAATAGGCGTTCTCTACCCGCACAGGCTATGCTTTTGGGTACACTCTACGAGTGTTTATGGGGGAGTGTTATTATTATATTAATAGTAATTAAACTACCTTCCGGGCATAAAAACCGAAGCAACCTATCCATTTGATAAATAGGCGATCATAAACTATTGTTTCACGTGGGTGCGATCCATAACAACGATTATATGCCCGACAGTATTACCGGCTCTTGTACTGTTATTCTTGTACTAGTAGTTTTTGGTTAAGTTCCTGACATCCACCTAGAACTTCCCCGATTTCTCGTTTCCTACGGATTCTGCTTTCCCGTTTTCTCTCTATTTCATTTTTCAAAATTTTTTTGATCTGCGTTACATGTTTTGCTTCTTTTGAATGGCCTTATATTCGATGCTGCATATTTTCGTCAAACTGTCTTAACTCACCTTCCATTCTGTTCCTTGTCGTGACTCCTTATACTCTCATCAAGTATTTCCATCTCTTTTATTTTGCGCTTCTCCTTCTTTTATACTTTTCCCTATATTAGAGCTTATTTGTAGCTTCAGTGAAGTGTAGCCCAGTGCAAAAATGTGCAACACTTGGATGCAAAGATAAAAACAAACGGAGTCAACATCAAAAATTCAACCGCTCATGTGTAGGATCATTTAGGAGACTCTGTGGTTATAACGTAACTATCAATATGCCTTTTTAGAGCTGTTGTTTAGAAGGTGTAGGAAAATCAATACCTTTGAGAGCCATATTACATTAATTGTCAAACCCTGTATACTGTCATGTTTTTGTTAAAAAATAATTAGTGAAATCCGTTATCGCTGGTTTCAAAAAAGTTAAATTATGACAAATTTGGAGATACCCAAAAGAGATATTACAAGTTATGCTGACAATTCGTAGGTTGGAAGGAATAATAAGAGTTACAAAGCATATACGAAGAAATAATATTACGTTATTCGCAGAGTTTGAGTAAAAAAAACATTATATAAGTAGTAAATCATGAATTATAACTCACAACTTGGTGACTCAGATCATTTTAATAATCAAAAATTTGATAATCAATAAGCATTACTGCACTTTTTGGAACCTTTGATGTAGTAATGAATATACTGGAGTTTTATCCAAACACCAAACCGCTATTTTTAACACCTCGTCGTGAGTTTCAATCGCCAAGTTATCATCTTCAAGAGGGAAGATTAAACTAGAAATCTATACACTGAATTGACCTTTTTTATACCCATTAGATACATCTGCTAGATACCTACCTGCGTCTGATTGTCTTTAATTAATTTCACAATATTACATTATTTACTAATTAGATAAATGTTGAATTGAATGGATATGATAATTACTCACATTATATAATAACAAACAATAATTATTTTAACAAGCACTACAGTGAACTATTATGTATTGGTCAACCTTCGTTATTCATAATTTCATTATGTCTACTTATTTTTAGGCTTTCATAGTCATCTAGATGCCTGTTGTTAACTTTCTATCTAATCTAAATGAACTAAAGTCAATGAAATGGTTTGTTGCAAAACTGCTGATTTTTCTGTTCACGGATTTCTCTCAATAGCATAAGAAAGCATTCAAAATTGTAAGAGAGCTTTATGAAATCTGACATCTACAAAATGTAATGAAAAAATCCAAATGCCAAAATTTTTGTTTCCATCAACATTCTAATTCAGAGAGAGAAAAAGCAAAAGCGATGTGAATGCTCCAAGTTCAAAGAAACAAAGTACATGCCAGCCTTTCATTTGGGTAATTCAGGAATTAAAAAACGTATGGTTGGTGAAGACTTTCTGAAGTGAAGGCTACTATTCACAATTGCGATATCCGATAAAAAAATATTCAATAATGTTACCTCAGTGTTACTGTTGGTTGACTTCGAGTAAGAAATTAATTGGAAAAAGTTCGCAAAGTTCACCAGAGACCATCAATGAAACAAATCATTCTGACAATGTCGGCAGAGAAGAAGTTGTTTTCTGTCAGATGTTTGTCTCATATTTCTCACTTCCTAGTTTGTTGGAATGTGTGTTTTCTGTTTCCCACGAAAAGGACAACCTTGAATTGCTCAGAGAACATCGTGAGAGACGAGGGAAAGTAGGAAGGATTTGGTGTTTTCTCGAATGTCTGGAGGCTGTATGCCTGAGGGAACACTTTCCGAGGCAGCAAGTTCCAAATATTTGCCGTTGGTTAGAGGAACGACCCCTGGGAAAGAGATGTTCGGCATGTCTTCAAAATGACTGCATATGGATGTATGGACTAAGCTCGAAGGGGTCAGTCTCGATGGAACCGTTAACGATGGAACGATTGATGATATTTCGAAAGAGCATCGTGTATAAAAATATCTATAAAACAGAAACAGAAAACTTTTCCGCTGTGTTCCAGAGAAGTAAGCGAGCTTGTGAGCCTACGAGACGATTGCCTCTTTTTTGTGGGCAGAATCAAGTTTCAAAGTGTGTTTGGTTGTTGCACTCCATGTATAGGAACCTTATTTCAGGACAGGTTGCACACAAAAAAAAGTTTTCAAAATAAAGCAGCCTGCTTCATCCCAAGAAAATAATTCTGTTATATGTAATCGAACAAATGTTTCTTTATCTAAGAAGAAATCTATTTTTTCAGTGTAATTTACTTCAGTCGAATATACTTATTTTGAAACAAAAAATCTGCAGTGAATAAATCAATATAAAAAAAGTTTTTAAGTGAGTAATTATGTTTTCTCTATCGAAGGAAATAGGTTTTTTCAAACCCAGAAATTACGTTTTCTCAGTCCAAGAAATGCGTTTACTCTATTCAAGAAAGAAAAATTACGTTTTCTCCATCCAAGAAATTACGTTTCCTCTTTTCAAGAAATTATGTTTTCTCTGTCCTAGCAAATACGTTCATGTTGTCATATTTCAAAAACCACAATAAATTAAAATCTGATATTTGTAGACATAAGTAATGAGGGAGCGCTGAATTGATTGCAATAAAAATAATTAGGATGTTCCATTTGAAAAAATTGAGTTACCCTCAGTATCTGAAAAACTATTGATTTGGCAACATTGCCAATATCACCAATGAATCGGGCATCATCAAAAACCATCCAGTAGAAATTTTCATGAATTTTCTTTCAGCCAATTCTGAAATATGAGACAGTTCCCAGACTTTTGGGAACATTTATATTAATAGACAGTTTTACTAAGATAACACAAATTCAAACGTATTCTAGAGAATATTGAGACAAAAATCAAACATTCATTCATAAAACCATGAAATAACTTGAAGAGCGTATCGAAGACTTTAAAACTTATCTCAAATTGATGTTTTACCGTATCTATCACTAGGTAGGTAATACGACCTCAAATTATCTATGGTGTTTCCTTCGACTTACAAATATGGCTGAATATTCTGTTCCCTTTTATATGTATTGTTCTTTCTCGTTTCGACTACAGTAAAACATCTTCAGGTTGCTAAAAAGTAATAATAATAAAAAAATCCGTGGTACACATAAACATACTTAGCTAGTAACTTTATCATATTATTTTAATTATAAAATAGTTTTGTAATTATCAGAATTTTCATCGTTCCATTACCTCATCGGAATTTTTGGGCTGTTGCAGGATTTTCAATAATATTTTGGGGGCGGACTATAGATCTCCGCTTCAAGTCTTTCAGTGAAATTAAATTTTCTAAAAGATATATACATTTTTATACACAATTTTCCAAAAACGAATCAGAAATAAATCAATAGGTCAATAGAACTGAATAATGTCGACAAAGTCAAAATAATCTTCTCTTCAATATTTCTCACAAAGTGTAATATACAATATGTCTACATTTGGATTTATTTTTATTTTTTGTTATAGGTAAAAAAGTTATTCTTAATAAAAAGTCCTGCATGTTCTGGAACATAACATCGAATAATCAAATCTTGAAATTTGGTGTCAAAAAATATGAATTTGGTACAAGAGTAAAGAACTTTTATTTAAATTGTTATTATGAAAAGTTGTTCCGAATTATTAATCATGTTCAAATACATGATCATATCTATCTACAAAAAATATATATTTTTAATTTTTCAGTAAGACTAAGTTTTAAAATGGCTAAAGGTATTTCGGATAATGAACCCTGGGGTGGGATTCTATGTGTACCATAGAATTCTATTGTCGACAGTTTTGTCTCTTTCTTTCCAATGAATTCAACCATAATGTCATCTCACTTTTTCCATCGACAATAGAATTCTATGGTATACAGAATCCCACCCCTGTTTTCACCTTTTGTTGGTTTCGAGGCAGATATGTTAATATAAAACGTTACATCAAAGAAATTAAAATTGAATCGCATTCATTCAATATTTCAAATATGAATTTAAAGCAAAAAATTAAGTAATAGATCAACAACCTATCTTGAGAAAACCAGAAAATATATTTTTTTGGTTTGACATAATGTTTTCCTATTAAAAAAAATTAACTCTGTCGTTATAACTGAACAAATATTATACTCTTGTTTATGCAGACAAGATCTATCCAAGATTTTTGTATTGGGGATATTTCATTTTAAAAATCTAATTCATTTCTAATTATGTTCTAATTGAGAACAACTTATTTTGACGTCAACCTGAATGCAGAATACGATACCCTGTGAAAGTAAAAAAATGGGCATGTGTGTTGAAAATATAGTCTTCAGGAAAAACCTACTTGTGAACTTTTAAAACTCACCCTGTCTATGTTCAAGTAGCATGTAAAAAACCAAAAAGTCAATCAATCACTCGCGATCACTGCTTTACTGATGTGTAACAGCGTTAAAACTGTCGAATAAATAGTAATAACAACACTAGTCACACAAAAGCTTTTCTTGTACACTTATATGATTAAAAATAATTGAATGTGTTAGAGATGCGTTAGAACTAACGTATTTGAGACACGAAGATGAAATGGTAAAGAGCAGGTCTAAAAGAGACCGATTGAAATAAGAAAATATAACAAGATATAATTTTGGGATGAGAAATGTTTATGAATGGTCTTTTAGTTTGAGAACATAGCATTTCTTGATTTGAAATCAAAGTCTTGTGTTCATGTTCAAGACTATCTGAAACAAGAAAGTTTTGTCAGAAGTTTCTCAATATTTAATTGCCTCTCTAGAGATAGAAAAATATTATTGCACTGTTGTAGCAATCATAACGTAAGCCTAGAATGTCGTCGAGTTTCTGAGTAACTTATTCATTTGAAATAATTTTTCAAGTGACTCAGAAATGGAATGTTAAAATATGCCACTTAGAAACTAGGGATCATCTATGAGTTTTTTTTCAATTTTCTTTCCACCGAATAATAACATAGTGTAGTTCGTAATTATAAATTTATTTGTATGGAATCTGTAGCGAAGATGATAGTCTGTATTGAGAGTCGCAAGGTGGCGAGTTGAAACCAAAGTGGGACCAAACAATTTTTCTTTTTTATTTTTATTATTAATTTGTATGCAGTTTTTTTTGTAGTAAGTATATAAAATTTATGGTCGTGTAGAGAGAATAGTCTAATATTCTGTTAGACTAAAAACTCAGAACTTCCCACTGGCATCAAATTTTCTTTCTAATCTTGTTACATAATATACTATTCTATTATATACTAGTAGTAGGTAGACGTTCAGCAAGTTTCGTGCTTGATAATGGAAATGTACGAGGCGTTGTAATTGAAATGGGGGCACTGAATCACACAATTGAAATTATATTGAGTTGTATTTTATATTATTGTAAATAACTTTCAGTTTATTATTTATATATATATATATATATAATATATATATATAAACATATAATAGATATATATATATATAAATATATAATACATATATATATATATATATATATAATATATATATATTATATATTTGTATATATATATATACATAAACTAATAAATGGATGGTGTTATGCAACAAAGAGTCAAGCAACATTGCTTTAATAATTGAGTTATCACAATCATTGGAATCGCAGTTTTATTCTACAATAAACAGAAGTGATTCACCCCGCAATTATAAAGGACATCTATTGACGATAGTACTAAGCCACATTCCATCATGCCATGATTTTTTAAACTATTTTGATAATATTTATGAAACTAGCTAACCTGACTGTGGCTTGACCCAGTATTGCATACCACCATCCAAATGGTACTTTCTGTAGCCCGCAGTTGGTATATACCACTGGGAATCCCAATGTAACTTTGGAAAACCCTGCACTGACATTACCTAGTGTAGCCCTTGAATATTTTGAATATGAGAATTATACTTTGGTTAGCCTTGCGTTGGTGCCGTTGATAAATGAGCCATTCTGCTAGGTCAGTTTTATTATTGCGGCGATAAATATTAAGTTGTTTTTCTGAAGAGAAAGTTGATCTAGTGCATGTAGTGTGGCCCGATTCCCGCTAATAAGATTCTGAATCTTTGCAGAGGAAAACCATGTCCAGTCAATGAGGAAGATATTTTTATTCATTTGGGGATTTGTATTTGAAGTTTCATTGCATGAAGACATAATACTACTTCCACATCGAAGCTGTCTATGTTTCGTTATCACGAAAAAATGAGGGTGTATGTGTGGATGCGTGTTAGTTCCTCCCATAACTTTTCAGGACGGAAACGTATAAAATTAAAATGTTGCATGTTGTTGTTGTTATTGAATTCCACGCGGAAAGAGGGATGAGGAGGTGTTTTTTTTTTACTTTCTCGACTTTTTTCGCAATTTTTATGTAATTTGTTGTCTTTTGACATAATTTTCAGTGCTGTTAAACATTCATAGAATATAGAAATATAGGAAATGTTCAATGTTGATTTATTTTGAATGTTGTCGGGAATAAGGAGTCTAACTATTTCATTACTTTTTGTTGTATGCCTCATTCGAAACATTGTGAGTGAAAAAAATGGATGAGTGAAATTTAAATCGAAAATACTAAGCAATATTTTTCCTATATTTTCGTGTCAGAAGAATTTGATTATCACACTCTTTTCCCTGGGGAATGGCTAGAAAGGATGGTAAGGAATAAAACCAAGTAAGTGAATCTAAGAGGCAATATTGATTCGGCTATCGGTTTATCTTCTACTAACGTATACAGTGAGCACATAAAGGTTGGAACAAATTCGTTAAAAGCTTGATATACCTTTGAGAAAAAAAGCTCGGACACGTTAATTTTCTTTTTCAGTTGTGCATTTTTCGGTCTACTCATATTTTTGATGATTACTTCGAGTTATATCATTATTTTTTTTAATGGCAATACTCTATTTTCCTAAAACCTTCAAAAAGAAAGAATTTTTCTGGAATGGATGTCATATTTTTTATGTTATACAGTGAGTTTCAAAAAGTTTGCACCATGTGGAAACATTTTTATTATTCATTTGTCAGAAAATTGTATACTTCATAAAAATTGGTGCATCGTATTAGAGTTATCAAAATTCTTAATTTTCAATCAGTGTACAGGGAAGAAGAAAAAATATGAATTTTGATCATGAATAAACTATCCTCATTTTTGATGTCATCAAAAAAATTTTTCAAGAAAAGTTATTTAGAATCCAAAACAATATTCAAATTTTAAATCACAGCCACCTACCCAACCAAATATTTTTTTTTTCAATTTTTTATGATGAAATTGATCGTAAATTTGCAGATTTGTATTATTCAATTATATAGCATCAATTAATTGATTTATTCAATATATTTCTGCTATAAAATTTTACTGAGAGTTATTATGGACATACGTAGAGAGTGATTAATAAAATTTGCACCAAAAAACTAGTAAAAAGTCAAAGCATTTTCAACAAATTTTTCCAAAATTGGTCCAAATTTCATATTGACTTGATGAATGTGATTCTAAACCTTATAATAATTTTCAATAACAAACAACTATTTTAATTGAACTTTTTTGTTATGTTCAATAATAAGGATAGTTTACTATTGATCAAAATTTAAATTTTTTGTTCTTTCCTGTACACTGTTTGGAAATTAAGAATTTTGATTACTCCAATACGAGTTTTTCGCAATGCACTAATTTTTTTGGAAAATACAAATTTCTCACAAAGTTTCCCATATGGTGCAAGCCTTTTGAATCTCACTGTATAACATAAGAAAAAATATGACATCTATATACAGAAAAATGTAGGTGCGTCAAGCTGGTGATCCACATTTGGAACTTTTGTATTTCAATGTTATGGGTATTTTGTGCCCATTTTGTGCCAATTTGTGACGTATATTTCGAATTTTGTGCCCATGTAGTTTTTGAGATATTCACAATTTTTCATATGGCACCAACTTGACGCTGTGACTCACATATGGAAATTTCAAAGTTTTCTTTATCTATCAAATTGTGCCCATTTTGTGCCAATTTGAGCCGTATGTTATGAATTTTGTGCCAGTATAGTTTTCGAGCTATTTAGAGTTTTTTCTGTGGGTCACCAACTTGATACTGTGACTCACATATGGAAATTTCAAAATTTTTCTTTTTCCATCAAATTGTGCCCATTTTGTGTCAACTTGTGCCATATGTTATGAATTTTGTGCCCACATAGTTTTCGAGATATTTAAAGATTTTCCTGTGGGTCACCAACTTGACACTGTGACTCATGTATGAAATTTCACAATTTTCTTGTTACATCAAATTGTGCCTATTTTGTGCCAATTTGTACCATTTGTTTAAAATTTTGTGCCCGTGTAGTTTTCGAGATATTAAGAGTTTTTCTTGTACGTTACCAACTTGATTGTATTTTTGCAGTTTTCGAGATATTTCGAAAATTTCGTATGGGTCGCCAACTTGTCGCCGTGACCCATATTATACTGAAACTTCAAGATTACCTTTTTTGTCCAAATTGTAAGCATTTTGTTCAAATTTGTGCCTCATGCTATGAACTTTGCGCCTGTAGAAGAAATATTTTGTGTTATTCCTATACGTCAAAAAATGTATCTTCCTTGTGCTGATTCATGTTGTTTGTAATGGATTTTGTGCAAATTTAGTTTATAAGATACATTGATTTCTCTGGTTACCATCCTTATGTAATTTTCCGAAAATATTCCCTGTTCTGGCCATTTCCGTGCATTTTTTCAGTTCAATTCAACATTGAATCTTGTAAATGGTTGATATTATGAATTTAAGTGACCTTTTCGCAATATTTCACTTTTACGTAGGTACATCGCAGGTGACCAATGTAGATGTCACAAGTTTAGTTATATATAAAGTGACCGCCAAAAAGTATATACCATATTGGAAAAAGTTTATTTTTTGAGTATTGGAAAAACATTTCTGTGGAAAAAAGTAAGGCGGTAAATTTAAAAAAAAAACACCATTGCGAGGGCAAAAGTGGAGTGACATGGCAAGATATCGAAAAAAGTTATTTTAAAAAGTTGCTTGAAATTTGATTTTATGCTTACACAAAATACGTATACGATTCTGCTTTTGAGAGCAGAAACATTGCAATTACTCGACAGGTGGCGCTAGGGGCACATAAACTCGAAAATTTCAGAAATATAGATCGAAATTGTGAAAAAACGTATTAATGAAATTCGAAAAATTTTAGATTGTGAAAAAGATTGTATTCGATTCATTTAATTTTTTTTTTTTAGTTGTGCGGAGGAGGTCTTTGCGTTCCTCCTAACGCACTAGAAACTTTATGGAACCTTAGGTTGGTCAGTATAACTAAACAGTTGTCGGCCTGTCAATGTCGCAGATGATCATCTGTCTTTGGTCTAGGGTTCGATCCAAATTAAGTTTCCGCTATTTGTCTGTAGATGTCAGAAGCAATTCTTCACCCTATATCTATATATATATTATTGTTATTATAATTGAAATAATTTGTATTTGAAAATTGGATCAATTATAGGATATTAATATGTTAATTTTGAAATACCTATTGATTACCAGCAATCAAAGAACGAAATTTGACAATTGAAACTGTCCGTACGTCATATGGTTGGTTACCGAAGAAGCATCCTTAAACAGTTCACTCCACATCAACTAAAATAGATTGAGCATAAAAAAAGAGAAAACATTTCAGGCTTGTTGATTTTCATTCAATTTATAGTTTTAATTATATACACCTCATGATAAGAGTATATAAAACAATAAATTATAAAATGTGGCATGAAAAAATAAACAAATCTAACTCTTTGGCATTAAAAGCACCGATATTTACTACCAGATCTCAACTGAAAAAGAAACAAGAACCTGTATGAGATTTCAAAACACACCTGTAGGAATTACAGACTCTTGGGCACCAGTGGCTTTCCGAAATAAGACACTGTAAGCTAACGAAGGTAATTAACAGAATAAAATTGGATAACTTGTTTGTTTACTAGATAATTTTATACAATGCGCTGGCTGGCACATAATTAACTTGTCAAACACGACTTTTTCATTTATTCACAATTTCTGAAATATATTTTGATTTTTTTCGAAAGCTATACACAGGGTGTTTCTTAATGATATGCGACTATTCAAGGGTGTGTTTCTACATGGAAAATAAATGATATTTAACTTCATAAAAATGTTGCGCTGCAAAGTTCAAGGATAAGAAGACAAATTAATTAATACTTCCGAAACCGCTACAAAAATTTTGAAAACATTTGGTATGTAGTGACATATAATGAATGCTCATGTTTTTCGATATAAACATAATTTCCAACTTTAGCAATGGCGTGCACACTGAATTTGATATTCTCAAAGACAAAAACGATTGTGTTTTTTCAAAATAAAATTTTTAAATTCCCTTTCGATTTGACTTAGGATAAGTTCTCCATTGTATTGCTACAAAAATGTATGTTATTACCAACAACTGACAATATAACACATTATTATAAAATTACAACGAACACCATACGATCATTAGATGAATTGTTGAAAATGGCATCGTTCACTTACTATGTATATTTCCAGCCTCATTCTCACGGAACCGAACATGTCAATGTACACGTACCACATTTGATTTATAATTGCAAACGAAATTGTAACGGAGTTGTAATTTGGCATTTTTGAAAAATTACCTTGGTTCGTGAACAGAATGAATGACTTAAATTTCGGACATTGCTCAACTTTATTAAAATACCACTGAAAAAAGATCACATGCTCTGGAAAATATGTTTTCTCTCTTAAACCATGGTACGGATATCGACCACAGGTGATGTGAAATGGATTATTCCATGTTTCAGATGGTTGGTCAATATCTTTCGGCCACCGTTTTCCCTTACCATTCAATTTACAGGTCATATTTTAACAGTTATGATGGTGAAGTCTCCATTCGGATTTCTGGGCGAGGGGTACTCAAAGTGACACACAATCGAAAAATTCGAAGATTCACTAATGTAGCATCCGTGGAATCAAGAGGAACACCAATTATGTCCACCATCACCTACAGGTGGAAAAACCTGATATTTTGGCACTAACAGAAACATAAGTGAACTCCTCTACCAACAAGGTCTTCACTCTAAGACTAACCTATCACGCCCGGCTCTAATTTTCCAACAAAACAGACAAAAACGGTCGTCAAGCTGAGGCCTTGGCTTTCACATATGATCTAGAGCAACTAGTCGAGTTACCCATACGCATTCTTAGTATATCCGTCTTACTGCAACATTGCAAGTCTATACACATTCCCAAAAAACGGAAAAAAGACATATCCCAGCAACTACAGACTCGTCGCACTGTTATCTCTCAGTGAAGTATCTAAAGATATGGTGGAACTCTGGCCGTTACGTGAGATATTTCCAAGGTATTTTATAGTGTTCGGCACCATGGACTCCTTCCCAAACTTTCATCTTATGGCATGCCCTAGTTGTGTTCCTTGCTATCTAGATTTCTCTCATACTGATCTCCACACGTAGTGGCCGGTGGAGTATCATCTGAAACTCTACCAATGATTTCGGGTGTCCACAGGGATCAATTCTAGCACCCCCACTGTTTCTTCTTCACATCAATAATTCGTTCGGAGCTATCTCATGTCCATGCACAGTTTTGCAGATGATGCTACCCTCCACAGCTTTCTCTTCCAAAGTTCCGATATCAGCCAGTGAAAGCAGAAATGAACAAGGAAGAATCGCGAATGAAACGAATACGGATTCAGTAGTAGTAATAGATTTCTAGATCGTGTATTCATTTAAAAAACATCAACGATTTAGAAAACATCATCACCAGGATAATATACGCAAGGATTTGCGATTCACAATTTTTTGTTCAGGTTTTAACCCACCTAAAAGTTATTCGTTCTGTTTCAGATTATATGTTTTATCGTTGTCATTATTACAACAAAGGCTAAAATTAACAATGTACTTCTTTCAATTATGTGTATACTGGAATTATTACTTTTTTCAGAGGGTAGTAAGTCACTTTAAGAAATGGACCACTATAAACAAAATTGAATATATTTTTTTAGTGAATTTACGAAAAAAATATACTTTTAAAAACAAATTTAAAATTTTCCACATGATTAAGAAAATGAATCAAAATCCCACACGGTTTCAGAGTTAGCCATTGCCTCATGATTCAAAAGAGCCAATGAGAGAAAGTAAAATTAAATTAAAATGCCATTACTATAAATTATGTATAACTATATATATATTGACCAAAGTTTTGGTAGGTATGTGCATGTACCAAAAACGTTCAATTTAGGAATGCAAGAACATAAAACGGGCGTACTGGGGATATTCAAATGCGCGGACTCTTACGTAATAAGATGTACACTGATGTGCATAATCTGGACGGTGTCATTATGTCTTGGACGAATATTCTTAATATGCGAGATTTGAGTCTTTTTGAAACATTTTGGTAGCAAATCCTTCCATACAAACCATGTCGAAGGATTTCTGCTTATTGAACAGAACTATCACCATATTTTTTCGACGGTAGAAAGCTTCTTCCTCTCCAATGGAAATCTAACTAATTGAAACGTTGTGGTGTATTCCGTTCGAAGGCCGAACTACCCATATGAGATGAGCTTCAGCTTTCTTTTCATTTTCAGAGGGCGCCTGAGTAATATTCATTCCAAAGTTTTTGTCATTGTGCTTAGCAGAGATAGCTCTCTATTTCACTCAGTGGTTTTTCAATCTTAGGGATGGATACAATAACGGTCCTTTCAGGCAATCCGGCTATTGTTGATTTCTTAGCATAGCATCGAAGATGTGTAGTAGCCGATATAGCACGAGAACGCCCCAAAACATATTAAGAATATTCGTTCAAGACGGTTTGGTGTAATTTATTCGACAGCATTTGTTCGACGGAAATTTGTTCTACAGCATTTGTTCGAACGAAAATTTGGCACCCTGGTAATTTGTTCGAGAGGAAAGATAATCGACTCGCATTTATTCGAACATAAATTTGTTCGACAAATTTTTAAATAAATGTGAAAAAAATAAACAGCTGGATACTAGAAAATACTTTCAATGTTTTTATGTAAGTAATCGTAAAAAAGTAGGTACCCTTTGCGGTCAGTTTCGAGGGATTATGAAAACTGAAATTTGGGTATCGAAGATTTAATTACGATTTAAGTAGTATGTCTACGTCTATGTCAACGGTTTTGAACGCGACAGTCTCAACCAATGAGCTACTTTAGTATAATTGAACTAGAACGAACTAACCTTACGTAGACATTTGAGTGCGTGGAACTTGAATACGTACATTTTGTGAAAAGCAATTATTTAGTATAATTGAACCAGAACGAACTAACCTTACGTAGACCGCATAACAATATTACATCTCTACATATTGTAACATGTATTATTATAACTTTTCTCTATTTTGGGTATTTAAAATAAAATTCTCAAACTTTCGACGAAATGTAGGTCGAACAAGAGCTGGTCGAACAAATTTCCGTTCGAACAAACTTCCGCTCGTATAAATATTTTACGAACAAATGCTGTCGAACAAATTTCTGTCGAACAAATGTTGTCGAACAAATTTCCGCACACCGTTCAAGACATAATGAGGCCGTCCAGATTATGCTGTGTACATCCTATGTACGTAATATAGACGTCTAGATTCCGCGCATTCGAATATACCCAGTAAATCATCCACTGAAAATACTGTTATCATATGAAAATGTCAGATGTACCCACCATAACGCAAGTGTCATATTCCAAGCTAACTAAGTCTTATTGAAAGTTTGTAATGATTACATTTATTTTCTCAGACAGTTTTGTTAATTTTTTGTTCTAAACGGCGCGGTGCATTGCAGGAAAAAACTCTTATTTCTATCATTTTCAATCTATCAACATCGAACAAGGAATTGATATGGATATTACAACAGCTGCAAAAAAATCAAATATGTACTATGGATCCCGATACTATACCAAGTTTTTTGGGAATATGTTGGATTCAACCTCTACTGACTTCATCACGCCATATCTTGATATTGGGAACTACATTTCACACAGTGAGTACGGGAAGTAACAGGTATCGGACCTACCTTTAAAAAAAGGCGATAGAAAATTGTTGAAAACTATATAGGACAATTAGTAGTTGAAACAATCATGTATTCTCAGAGTACTTGTCACTATGTGTTACTGTTGCTCTGGATAGGAAACTACGAATCCATGTTATTTACACTGATTTTCAGAAAGTCTTTGACCATATTGACTTTCACGTCCTTCTACATCCTTTAATGTCATTCCGTATTTGTATGAATTCAATAATAGTATATTAAACATCTTTAGAAAAGCAAAGTTTTACTAAATGAGTATAGCTTTTGAGTACGAGGGAGAGCGAGCACAGCGAGCGAGTAACTTAAAAGCTATACGAATTTAGTGAAACTGCTCTTTTTACGAGGTTTGTCTATACTATTTTATCGCATTTTGTGTTAGTAATTATAAACAAATAATAATAGATATAAAAGCATTACAAAGTTATAAATTTAGGAAAATTCATAGTAGATACCTGTATCGAATTTCTGTAACCTAGCAACCTGACGCGGTTTGTTTACATCCAATATCGAATGAACAATTTTCTATCAAAATCAAACTGTGTTTTATTGACAGTGGCAGTGACAGTACTATACAGTAAAGTGACAGTTCCATGTGGTAAGATGCCATTTTATTAAACTATTTTGAATTCAGTAAAATAGCACATTATCAGTCAAAATGAAAAAAATTATTTACCTACAGTACCTATATTCAGTAACAAGGTTAGAATGAAATTCAATGCGAGTTGTAAGTTCTGAGCGCGGACCAAACGGAAGCATGAGGAACCACACGAGCATCGCAAATTTCTAACCGACTAACAGACTGTACTTTCTCCACGATGAAAAGTCTTTAAAAATATCATTGAATGGAAAGCTAACGAAATAGTTATTTACGAAAAAAGCTCTTTACGACAGTGAATCATAAAATTTTGTTTCAACATCCGTACTATAATAATACACTTATATGCCCAAAATCCGTTTCATAATGAGATTCATTATTGATTTTTAATCAATAGAAACCAATCATTTTTCAATTAAGCATAGTATGCATTTGACGTTTGTCCTAGATTCCTACCCTATAATTATTTTATTTTTTAAAATCAGTATGTATTAAATTTTCGTAGATGATTATATTATCAAAATGTGTGATATCAGTAATATAGAAGGATTACCAGTTTACGAAAAATCAACGGTTTATGGACTGGAGAAACACAAATATTACTTCGAAATTCCCCGAAAATGTTTTGATTGCTTATTTTCAAGAATTGATGGAAACTATGAAGTCATCTTATACATGGACACATAATTCAATAATAAAATCGATGGTAAATATTAACCATAATATAAACATTTCTAAATATAAGTAGCTACAAGCTTTATGAACGAAAGTCCGAAGGATGTGTTGGAAAAAAATCAAAAAATATTTTCATCTGAACAAATAAAAACGTTTATCGACGAAGCACACGATGAACGGTTTTTATTTATAAATAATATTTATAGTTCTTATTATCGGGTGTAGAAAAAATAGCCTATGCAACTCTCATGTAATGGTTATTAATACACTCGCATAAACTTTACCATAAACCATTCCGCTTAATGTTCGTTTACTAATAACCATCATTACATGATCGATAATATACTATTTTCTACTTCAGTTATCATAGTGCAATTATATCATTTTCGTCGTATTATCAAACGGTGACTTCCGAGTGAAATTTGATGCAAAACACTGTATTTTCAAGAATGCATAAATTTATGAACACTCTGAAAATAGCTATTCATGTAACCAGTTACAAAAAGCTTCATTTTGTGTAACGAGAGAATGTTTGCGGGACGAGCGAAGAGATTTCCCGCAAAATGACACGAGTTACACAAAATGCTATTTCTTAACATGTTACATACAAGATTTTTTTCAATTTTGAATATATGGAAAGCTTTTATAATAATAATAATATATATGTTTATTCAATTCAATAAAAATGGTAAACAAAGATAGCAAACAATAAATTTTCAATAAACATGTGTTCACTCCGAAAGTCGAAACTTGTATGGAGCGTACAAACACAAATACAAATAATGAATATGAATAATAATAAATATAGCAATAAAATTAACAATACAACAGGTATATAATATAAAATGTTTTAGTGTAAGTATAAAATAATTGTATAAAAAGTTCTTATGGGGTACCTACTTGTTTAATCTAAAAATACATATCATAAAGATAAATTGACAGGATATACAGATGTGCATATATATACATATATACACATATATGCATGAGTGGCAGTGGAATAAATTGAATATATAAAAAATATTTTCATCTTAATTCCACCGTACTGTGTATAATGTCTCGTGATTGTGACTTTATGAACTTCCTTAATTCTCTTTTGAAAATAGATGGGGACATAATACTTTTCATCATTTCAGGTAAGAAATTGTAAAGCTTTGGGCCAAGATATCCGTAGCTTTTTTGACCTATAGTTTTAGTCATGAAGGGAGGTAAATATGTTTGATGTCGGTGTCTCGTATTATAGTTATGTTCAGTTTTTTTGAGATTTGATTTAGATTTATGTTGTTTTATATTACAGTTTAAGAAGAAGAGTTGTCTTGGATCCATCATTCCTGTTTCAATATAAAGTTCATCCGATGAATACTCACGATCCTTCCTAAAGATTATTTTCAAAATTTTCTTTTGAGTTATCACTAACTTGTTGAGTATGGTTTTTCCAACTCCACCCCAGGATAATATTCCATAGGTAATATGGGATTCTACTAATGAGTAATATATGGTTTTCAATTGGTTCACATTCAATATATCTCTGAGAATCTTGAACTTAAACATTAGATGTTGGATTTTTTTTATAATGAAACAAATCTGTTTTTCCCATTTTAGATTAGAGTCAATGATTATTCCAAGGTATTTAATTTCCGTACACGATTTTATACTCAGATTTCCGTCTATGTCTATAGTATTGAAGTCCGGGGAAGAGGCTTTGTGCATATAAAATGGTAAATAAAAAGTTTTGTCAAAGTTGATTGTGAGGAGTTTGTTTGCGAGCCATTCCTTGATAATCTTGAAATCGGTTTCGACCAATTCTTTCAAAGATGTCCAATCTTCTGAACTATAAAAAATGGCTGTATCGTCAGCATATGTTGTAATTGTCCCTCGACTATGGACAGAAAATAGACCATTCAGGTAAATATTGAACAGGATTGGTCCGAGAATAGTGCCTTGTGGTACTCCATGCTCAATCACTTGAAATTCGCTAATTGTATCGTTTATTTTCACGCATTGGAATCGATTCGACAGGTATGATTCGAATAACTTGAGCTGATTACCTCTAATTCCCATGTTTTCCATTGACTCTAGTAGTAGAGTGTGGCTCACTGTATCGAAAGCTTTCGATAGATCAATAAAAATACACAGAGATGGCTTACTACTATCCAAACTGGAATAGATTTTGGACGTGAGGTTTAGGATTGCATCTTGAGCCGAGATGCCTTCACGAAATCCAAATTGTTTGTCTGAGAGTAAGTTATATTTTGCAAAATATTCAGAGAGTCGCAGTTGCAAAATCTTCTCAAATATTTTGGCAAAATTGGTTATCACCGAGATGGACCTATAATTTATGACATTTTTGTGGTCACCGGTTTTATATATTGGGAATACCATGCTGTTTTTGAAACTTTTAGGAAATATTCCTGCTGTGATGCTTTGATTGATAATGAAAGCCAGAGGTTCTGATATCAATTCACAGAGCTGTTTTAATGTTTCTGATTTTATTCCATCCATTCCGGGCGCTTTATTATTTTTGAGAGATGTTATGACTCTGATTATTTCTAAACGATCTGTGGCCCTGATAAACATGGAATTTACTCTACCTTTTCTTTTAGGGTCTTTGTAATGCGGATTTTTAGCTATTTGGCTTGCCAATGTTTTACCCACGGATACATAGTGTTCGTTGAAAATGTCTGCGATACGTTTGATTTCATTAATTTCTTGTCCATTATTTATTATTGTTTTTATCGGAGGTTTTTTCTTGTATTGTGAACATATTTCTTTGACTGTATTCCAAAGACATTTTGTATTATTTGCATCATTCTCAATTTTTCTTCTATAATAATTACGTTTGGTTTCTTTCATGATTGCTGTTAATCGATTTCTGTAATTTAAAAACTCTACTTTCAGATCAATATTTGATGGATCCTTTAGTAATTTTTGGTACATTTTATCCCGTTTGTGAATCGATTTGATGATACCAGCTGTTATCCAACATTTTCTTTTTCTGTATTTCACTTTGATTTTTCTAGTTGATTCCTGAATGTTATGATTTATTATGTCAACGAATTTTTTCGTTGCAGATTCAACATCTTTTAAATGAAATATGGATATGTATTTTTTATTTAAAAATCTGGAAAATCAAGTAGATATTTATAAAGGTATGTTTCCATAGTAACCTATGTTATTGATGATCCTAACGCATAACTTCAATGTCAAAATTGACAAACGTTGAAAAGGGGAACATTCTCCATGAAAATAAAAAACATTTTTCATTTTTCAATTTTCATGGAGAATGTTCCACTTTTCAACATAAATACCTCCCAAGAGGTTATTTTAAACGATGAAAATTAGCGACTAAAGTTTGTCTTTCAGTCGCAGATGATTCCACAACAGATTTTATGAATGTCCTATTCATATTTCCGAACTAAAATGATAAACATTATTCATTCAATTCCAAAGACAGAAATAATGTATCAATACAGATAAAAAATGTCTGATTCCGGTCAGATATCCCAAGCGATATTGAAGAGGCTGCAAGAATTGCTGTGCTGTCATTGATTCCTGCCAAGAAATTGATGATGTAATGAACTTTTCCGAATCAGTTAGGAGAAGTAAAATATTTCCTAACTGGCGATGAAAAGTTGGAAGTTTTGAAATTCACGTCACTTTTGAAAAGTGTCACTTTATACGTCCATATTAGATAAAATTACTTTACGCACAGTTGATGTTTTTACGCACTGTTAGTTTTGGTTGATTTCTTTCCTAACAAGTTTTGGAATGACATACATGCAAAATGCCTTAGACAGCAAGTGTTTTAGAATATTGTTTTCATAACCAGAGTTAGGATGTCAACTTTCTAATGGCAATCTTTTTTTTTTTCAGAATTGGTTGTGAAGAAAACGTATTTATTTGGTAGGAAACAATACTTAGAATATGATAGCTTCCAGTCTTCTTTGTTTACCCTTAGATCTAGTTTTCCCAAGGTTAAAATTTAGGACCAATTGTATTCCTATTATTTACTGATGATTCAGCGTGAAAAATAAGTGTTCAAAAATTGTGTACTCTGATGACCTGAACTTATTCAGAGTTGTCAAAGACCTACAGAGTGCAAGAATTTACAAAAGTATACAAAATTAGTATTCGATTGGTGTTTTCACAATCATTTAAAATGGAATATTTAAAAATATTTCATTTTGTCATTTTCTAAAAAAAGAATGATAGAATTTACCTGCCAAATAGATCATAATCTCATCAATACGTTCACGGAGATAAAAGATCTTGAGATTGGGTGTGATTATGAATTCATATTTTTTCTGCAAATTGATGAAGTTTTACGGTCAACCAATAGAACGATGGACTTATGAGAAGTACCAGGAAGTTTCGTAATTCTGGCTTTGTCCTATTCGTTTGTGAGTTAAAAACTTAAATATGGACATTTATTTAATATCCCTTATAAAACTCTGAAATTGAATATGTGTGAGCTGTTCAAAGAGAGTTTTTATTAGCTAGTTAATAATTCAGTTATCTCTATTGGAGTATATGATTTTCAAATTGCTTACCAGCGTTTCACAGCGAAAACATGGAATGAGAAGAGAATAGAGTTATCCATATTTAGTGTATTTTAATTATATTAATTTTTTTTTGTTTTAATTTCAAACTAACATCTGTATGTTTTTCTCATCTAGTCATTATAGTGACGATGTAACTGAAGCATTTGTAATGGGATGAACTATTTTCGAAAGTTTTTTATCTATGTGTAACTATCAAGTTTTGAAGGAATTTGAAAACTGATAATCGAAACCAATCTGACGGTATTAACTTCCTCGTAGCAACACCTCAACTGATCTCCATACATAATTATGCAGTTCGATAAACAATCATTGGTACTGAAAAAGTCCTGCGCTCGTAGTGACATTAATACGAAGAGGACAGATGTCCACCACAATCCAACCAAACTGGTTACTGATACAACTGCCCTGGGGCTCAAATACCTCATTACTGGAGATTACTCCTCGCCTGTTGATCAACTGTATCCCAGAGTTCCGAACGAGAAACAAGAAATTTGGTTTGCAGGATCAAAACATTCGCTTTGAGTTATGAAATGGATTTAAAAAGTATTTTGTTGATTCAAACAAAAAAAAAGTTAAAATATAATTTGAGGAACTGACACTAGATTCGTTATGAAATTTGTATGAAGATATGTGCTGAATCAATTTATACGTGCAGCTTTTCCGTAATAACAATAATAATTGCTTCCCATACGTTAGTCCCCTTCTAAAACGGAACTTCGAGTTTTGTTGGCTAAGCCAGTTATTTTGGGTAATTCGAAAAAATTCATTTTGTCACAAATATCTCTCTATATATTAAGTATAAAAGAACAAATTCTAGTTCATTTTTAATACATGGCATTCTGAGTTCACAATCTATAAAGCTTTTTTTTCTACACCCGTACTATAATGATACACTTATTTGCCCATAATCCGTTTCATAATTAGACCCATTATGGTATAGACTTTTCATAACGATACAGAATTTTAATCAGTAGAAACCCATAATTTTTCAATCAAGCATGCTGTGCATTTGACGTTTGTCCTAAATTCATATCTATAATTGTTTTATTTGTCAAAATCAGTGGGTATTAAATTTTCGTAGAATATTGCTAAAAATGTCTCAAATCAGCGATATAGAAGAATCACCATCGAGTCCTCCACACATATCGGAGAAAGCAGAAAATGCAGTAAAAAATATTTTACCTTAAAAATCTAAGAAAGTGTACGAAAAACTATATCAACGGGTTATAGACTGGAGAAATACAAATTATATTTCGACATTCTCCGAAAATGTTTTGATTGCTTATTCACAAGAATTGATGGAAACTAAGAAATGAATAAGAAATATAGTACCTACATCATGGACACATTATTCAATAATAAAATCGTTGGTAAATATTAACCATAATATAAATATTTCTAAATATAAGAAGCTACAAGTTTTATTAAAGCGAAAGTCCGAAGGATATGTTGTGTATCGACGAAGCACCCGATGAACGGTTTTTACTTAAAAATAATATTTTCCAGCTGCCGACTCTGTAAATAGTCCATACATGCTTAGCAACAAAACAGGTAAATGGCCTATAACATTCGTTAACTAATTTATCTTGACAACGGAATGTAAATAGTGTCATTTACATACCTAGGGTAATAATTACTTCGACTTTTGACAAGTAATACTTTCAGCTTCATTTATATCAATTTTTAGGTTATGAGACTTTTTGAATATCAGACATTCGGTAACTTAGTTGCGCGCACAAGCAACTTAGAATGAAATAGCGGAACGAATAATCATGAAGGAAGTGTAAGAGAACAATCCAGACAAATTTGAGGAAATGTCAACAAGCAGCTGAAAAAACGTAATGTGTAACACAGAATGTATCGACTGTTAACATTCCTTGTTACTTAAATAACTATATATATATATATATTATGGTTCTTGATTATTTATATAATGGTTACTAGTACACTCGCATAAGTCACACGTATCCCGGTTAATGCTCTTGTATTAATAACCATCATTACATGATCGTTGCATAATGTACTATTATCATATTTCATCAACTTTCTTCACTACAGGCGACTCTTTATTCAAATGCTTCTTCTGCTATGTAGTTAACGGTTACTATATTTATTTCAACTCACCATGCGAACTGACATACCTTATTCATATGTATATGGCAAACAAAGGTGAATAAATATTATTATTATTATTATTATTATTATAGTTTTAAGAGCTACTCATGCAAATTCAACAATATCTGAGAAATGTTTCTGTTTCCTACGAAATTTGGAATACGATATATGTCACTTCACAGTTAACTGCTCAATAGTAATAAGTGAAAAAAGTTCAAGAATTTTTGCCGCAGAGTATCAAATAAATGAAATAGTAAAATGTCGAAGTACTCTTCTCTCCATAATATTTCCATCATGTGGGAAATATTAGGCAACCATCTGACAGAAAACAACTAATTCCCTGGCTAATACCTCAACGGACATTGAATTACATCTGACAGATATTTGTGCAACGTTCTTCCAAGAATACCCAATTGTTAATGCTTATTGTACTTATACTGCAGATTATCCTTCATTTGGCTGGGGAAGACCATCTACAGACGCGTTTCATGGATCTTGCTACTCTTCATTGACAGAGTACATCGGACAACTTTAGAGTCTGCCTGCCCCAGCTCAATGAATTATAATCTACTGTGTAACAAATATTCTCACAGTAAAAGTTAGTCGCAGTGCCACCCCTGGGGAAATAACCAACAAGCATTCATCAATAACGAAGACTCCAGGAAGTGACACAGTTCAAGAATTTTTGCCGGAGAGTATCAAATAAATGAAATAGTAAAATCGACGATGTCGAAGTACCCTTCTCTCCAAACATTTCCAGTTCGATCAATAATAAATATGGCTGGATATGTCAGAATGAGTCACTTCACTGCAAATTCAAATGAAATTATGGAACGAAACATTATAATATTGACGATTTTAATAATTTGTTTATGACTGTCATACATTGTTCGTCTTTACATTAATGAAGAAACTTTATTCCTGAAATAGTCTAATATATAATAAGTCTGTTTTTTATTTCTGAACTCAACTGAATTGTTTTCACGAAGCAATTCAATTTTGTTCAGAAATAAATCGACAGATTTGTCGCGAAAATTCAATCACTCGTGGTATTACTCCTGAGAATTATGTGACTTGGTGAATTTTTAGGAAATAAAAAAAATCCAATATTTTCAAAAGTTGACAGGGAAGCGGTTTCATTGTGGACATAGAATCACATGTTTACCACACTCCCGAGGCTGTGGAGGGCCTGCATACCTTGCGGCATGAAGCCGTTATTGACAGACGGTGGTATATTTTTGTTTAAGTACGTACCAAACTCAACCTTGGCAAATTTTACAGTAGGTACTAAATATCGTTCCCGTAATAGTGTAACTTTTGTTAGTTAGGGATTTTTCATATTTTTTTTCGCCTGGCTTATTTCCTGAGTTTGTTCTGAAAGGTTACACATTGCATTTGTTTCTCCATTTCATTTTTCAGACGAATAAATTGGTCTTGAAAGAATTGACTGCAAATCTGAATTTTTTTTATTCTAATTGAAGAATTTTCCAGTAGACATCGGGGGGATGGGGGGGTGTAACAAGTATGTTGCTATGCAATGAAACGCTGGTAAAAGTAGTAGTAGTAGTAGCTGTTAGAGACATTACATGTGTGGCTGCAGAATACAGCCCCATGCACTCTTAGACCAAGGGCCAGCAACAAAAAACACGAATGATTAGCTAAAAGCTAAAAGTAAGCCAGTATTAGATGAGTATGGCAGCCCTTAGGTCAGGTGTCGGCGTTGCACTGCGCAATTATTTGAATATGTCAAAAATAGCTAGGCCCTCAGAGAATGAGCGCAAGCTGATTTTTGTAATGAAATATACGATATCCAAATTGTAAAGAAGTATGCAAAACCAATACTGCGTCTCAACCTAGCTGCCGGCGCCGCCGAAATATGAGCTCAAAGCTGATTCTTTTACCAATGGTAGAAAAAATGTCTCATTACCCATGATGTCCATACCATACTGTTTCGGTCCGAAATACACGCCATACTGATTCAAAGCAGCACAGAGCAACGCCGACACCTGAAAGCCGCCATACTTACCCTGCACAATTATTTACGTCACTGGCTAACTTCTCAAAAAGTTTTAGCTTTTTTCTAATCATCCATGTTGTTGCTGGCTCTCGGTCTAACTGAAACCGCGATATTTTGAGAGACAACTTCGATTACCTCTAAATATAGGATCACCGCCAAATACGAGAGCAAGATTAGTAGACATCACAAGGAGTACGCGTCCACCAGGGTAACCAGAGTTGTGATGTCAGAATTTTTTCACAGGTCTAGAGGCCTGAAGAATACAAAAATATGAAAATACATCCAGAACCGAAAGCTAGAAGTCTAAAAATATGTCGAAATATGTCGATATCAATGGTATCAATGATATTGTCTTCAAGGATACCCACCAGAATCAATTGAAGTTTTCTCGTTATTCCAAAAATGAACGTCCAATAATAATCTCCCCAATAAACATCTGCATGAGTGTACCCAAAGGAATAGCCTGTGAGTTTAGCGCTTCGAGAAAGTAAGCTTGATAAAACCACTAATCAAAGATTATTAGTTTGAAAAACTCTTGAAAACGGTTAAATGGCATTTGGTGACCACTTTACTCTTCTGCTCCTCTACAATGTAGGAGGAAATATTTCACTCGATCGTCTAAAACTCGAAAAACAAAAAATATATCAATAGTCTCTCGGAAACAAATAAATAGAACATTATTATAGTTATCGACTTTCCCGCGAATATATAAAGTGCAGAGTGCAAGAGCGTCTCAAAGATGGAACACAGTGCACGATACACTGGGATGCCAAGTGTGGACAAAAAAAACGTAGTGTTGTCCACCGTGACCATTGTTTTCCTGATCTCTAGCTTTCAAGCTGTTCTCTTCCAAATTTTCAAAAATCCTGCTTAGCATGGGACATTTTAATCTTTTCTATAATGACCTAATTAAATCGTGATCCATCTGTTAAAAAGCTACTTTATTAGAAGAATGAGCAGAAATTACGCTCACTACTAGAAGAAGAGAGTCATATATTGATTAGTTGATATGAACTTCTGTCTCACTTCAAAAAAGTCGTGAACAAAACTTACCAAGTGTAAACAACATCGAAGAATCTGACCCATAATTGATTATCAACAGCGTCCAAATTACAGCATTGAGAAGTCCACGGCTCGGTCAAGTGCGCATTACCCATTCCAGTCTACTCCCATATGCAATCTACGCAAAAAGTAATTACCGATGGACTCTGAGACGAATGCAAATATTTTCATTAGCACTTGCGCTGAATAAATAAATATAAACGTTGTGCATTTAACCTGAAAAATAACCAGGGACGGCGCTACCTGAATAGTGTTTTTAAAATGTGATGAGTTTGCCTATACCAAATTCAATTATGAAAAATTTATCAAAGTGGAATAACTTCTTAGGAAGGCGTAGAGCGGACATGTGATATTTTTTTCCTTAATTTCGGGCAATAACTTGAAATCGGTGTTAATTTCGTCTTACAACTCGAAATCAGCTCAATTTTTTTTCTCAATTTGGAGTTACAACTCGGAATCAAACTAATTTCGAGTTTTAACATTAAATTAACACTCGTCGAGTTGACACACTAAATTAGGCCAATTTCGAGTTATAACTCGATATCAAGATGATTTCGAGTTGTAACTAAGGAAAAAAAATCGCATGTCCGTTCTACGCCTTCATAAGTTCTCATACACCATTTGAGCACAAAGGTTGACCAAAAGTGCCAATGGCCCTGACAGAGTACAGCAATTAGGCTCAATTAGTCTAACACATAGCAACCATTAAATAAATTGGACTTGAAGTTGATGAGGAGACAGTATCTGTACTAAGTAAAAAAAAACTGTATAAAACTGTTATGAATGGTTCATATTTTCTACTCTGTGGTGAAGTTATTTCTAAGCTTGAATCAATCAGTTTTATTCAATACGTGTAAATTCACTTTGACTGATGAATAGGAAGGAAATGAAAACTTTCAGTTTATACATATACATATTACATGTATATTGCACTAAGACAATTGTTTCGACACGCAATCAGAGGGGCAAGTTATGACTGATGAGTTAGACTACAGCGAAACCAACCTATCTTGATACGTTAAAATGTACTGCGCACTTGTCGGACAACGGACTGTAGTCTGTAAAAAATCCAGTGATAAGGCGCTCAACATGAACGTACGCGCAATTTAAAATGTCAGGCTACTACTAATGACTTGATAATCAATTCAATTAATTGTATGGATTATCATCATCATCTATCTGGTTATCATTTCCACGTCGCACAAATCCCCTGAAGACTTTTGTCGTAGGGGTGCAGCTGCATGGTTTCAACAGATTTCTGATTTTTTTTCATTTATTTTTTTTTTGTCAGGTTGGAATTGTTTGAATCCTGTTTATGGAACCGGTATCTTCCCATATCTATGATAGAAACTATGGCATGTCTGGCCTATATACAGTGCATTGCAATCCACAAACTCAAGTTTGTAAACCCCGGACTAAATTCTTGAATTTGTTTCGTAATCCCGTAGGTACTTCGTGTTGTTGATAAATGAATTTTGGTGGTGGTTAGTTTTGAATTAACATACAAATTCCGTTTCTCAGGAATACGAGATATATTGTTTGCACCATACAAACAAGATATCTTGTTTCATCCAGGAACGGAATATTAGTGTTGCATTCAAAAGTAAACACAAAGATCATCGACAAAACGGGTTTTATTTGTTAAAATTATTTCACAAATAAAATAATTACCGAATAGTCTCATTTCATTCCTATTGACGTTTCATTTTGAATCAACATATTTTATTGTTTTCCTTCCTATCCCACTATTCAATTCAACCTGGAACTTTTATTAATTCCGCTTCTGATTTCGGTGCTTCCTCAGATAAACTAAGAAAGCAAGATGAAGTAGAAAAGTGGAAAGAAATGGCAATTATGGCTCAAAGTATTTGTTTACTTCCTGCGGATAAGGATTGGACCTATGTAATGGATACAGTTTGGTAGAATTTGAAGAAAACTGCAATGGTGAGTACAACTGTAACTTGCAATCAGTATTGCTATTGACTTATGGTACATATGTATAGGTTAAAAGATAATGCGAAGAAAACTGGTACTGGTTGAATGCCCATGTAAGTGTTTACGGCAACCTTACAACACTATAACTACGAAAATGAAAATGACAGATGCTTTTACAAGTTGTAGTAGGACAACCTCACACAGTACGCACCTTATAATCATTTCGTTGACATTTTGGGGCTAATTTTTGAAAATACATAAAAAATGTGTTTATTTATAAAAATATTTATTTGATAAACTACTTTGAATGAAGCTTACATGTGTATGTTATGTTCGTTCATCTTCTAACTACAATAAAGTTAATTTCTCACAAAATAATTGATGAGATCTTGTAATCTAGCTTGGGCCCCGACAGCAGCAGGTGCATCAACTTCAGGATTTCCATAATTTTCTGCATCCAGCTTCGTGATTATTTTCGGAGATATGATATAGAGCCGCACAACATTTAAAAAAAATTTGGGGCAAATACAGGATCGACACGTAGATGATTCAAACAAGGAAATTTTTCTTTCAAAATGCCGAAAGCATTTTCAATTGAACTTCTTGTTCCTTTATGTGCTCTGTTGAAACTATTTTGGGTTGGATTTAATGGATCTTCATATGTTGGTGGAATCAACCATTGCTTCAGTGAATAAGCAGAGTCTCCGAGAATTACAGTATTGGGATGAGGTCTCCAACCATTTTCCATTCTGCGACATGAAGAACTATTACGAAGTACCCGTGCGTAGTGAACACTACCAGGCCAGTTGGCACTAATAGAGTAGAATGTTAGGTCTAGACCACAAACAGCCATTCAGTTGATTGAGTGTTTACCATAGCGATCCACATTTGCTGGTTCGTTAATAACGGTTGCGTCTTCGGGTTCAAAAATAAGTGTGCACTAGTGTGGACTTGCCTTTAGTATTCAAACTGCACTTGACAGCACTGTAATACAATACTTGTCACTGTTACTAACGTCACTGTCAAAACTGAAGTTCTGATACTACAATACTTGTATCCAAGGCAACCAACTCCATCTCACAAATGCATTGCTTTTATATATAAATAAAGTTCTAGAAAAATTAAGAAATCAATAGAACACAATAAGAATGTTCGACGATTGATCCAGAACAAAAGTTAGTGCTTCTAGATTTTTCCATCTAATTCATCGAACGATCTCGAACAAGAGAAGAATTCTTTACCAAATTTCAGGTCTGTAACACTGCCTCCTCCTTTAGGTTATTCCGTTCCAGATAACACCATCACCATTTTGATTGTCCTTCTAGAACCAATTTGGGGGATCGTGGCCTCGGTATTCTGCTAACCTTTCTCTGTAGCTTGGGGTATTTTCCTTCTTTCTCTGAGGTTGGTAGAGCCAAACGGCATCACCTGGCTCGAACATAGTTCCTGACTCTTCCTGTCAAACCTCTTTTTCATTTTATTACTGGAGATTTGAAGACGACTGTACTTCTGAGTGGCATTCCAAACAGGAGATCGCATGGTAGTTTCATTTCTCGCCCAGTGATCAACATTGAAGGGGTACACCCAGTAGACTCATGCTGGGAACTTCGTTAGGATAGAAGAAATAGTGGTAACAACTCATCCCAATCCTTTTGATTTTTGGAGATGAACATCGACAGGTTTCATTATGTCGTTCAACCATACCATCTGATTGTGGATGTAGGGCTGTGATACGAGTCTTCTTCATACCTAGAATGTTCATCATTTCCTGCCATAACTCATTTCAGTTTCGTCCTTGAACAGAATGTAATTCTAGTGGGACTCCATGTCTGGCTATTACATTTTCTATCAAGGCCTTTGCAACAGTCTTTGCCTCCTGGTTTGGAATTGACACAACTTCAGGCCACTTGGAGAAATAGTCCATGGCTACCACCAAGTATTTATTTCTTTGCTCGGAACAGGAAACGGCCCAAGAATGTCAACTGCTACTCTTTCGAATGATTCGCCAGAAAGATACTGCGCCATTTTCCCTCCACTTCTGGTTTTGGGTTGAAGAGCATAGGTCACATCTTCTGCACCATTCTTCTACATCACGATGACAATTCACCCAATAGAATAATTCTCGAATGCTAGCAAGGGTCCTTTTGATTCCGAAGTGTCTAACTGCACGACTACTATGAAGTTGCTCGAGCACATCTTTAGTAAGTGCCTTCGGCAGGACCAGTTGGTAAACCAGAGTTGCTCCATCTGGGCTTTCCATTTGCGATGCAATGGCCACTCACGAAGACAAAGGGAATCCCATTGAGCCCAGTATCCCTTGGCAACTGCAGCAAACTTGGATACTTCTTGCCACTCAGGTTTAACTCCATTTTTTAGCCAGCTTAGGAATAACTTTGAATTGTTGTCTTTCTCCTGATTCTTTCTCATATCTTCTGTGGTCCATAAATCAGATTCTTCAGACTCGACTCTTACGGTGGTAACTTGCAGAATTTCCTTCCAATGTTCATAATTGTAAAAACTGACTTCTTTGTTTTCGAGTTTCCGGCAATATCGGCAATGCTGTTCCAAACATGGACGTCTTGATAGTGTGTCTGAATTTCTGTGTTTCCTGCCACTGCGATGAATAATTTTGAAGTCGTATTGTTGAAGTCTAACTAGCCATCTCGCAACCTGACCCTCAGGTTTCTTGAAGTTCATCATCCAATGCAAAGCGCTGTGATCAGTTCTTACGAGAAAAGGTCTGCCATAGAGGAAGGTATGGAAATGTTCAATGGCTTTGATTATCTATAGAAGCTCCTTTCTTGTAACATAGTAGTTTTACTATAGTAGGCTATTACTTTCTTTTCGCCATCCTGTTCTTGGGATAAAACTGATCCAATGCCTTGCTGAGACGCATCACAGTCCGAAATGAAAGTGCCTTGTTCTCGTGGATAAGCCAAAATAGGCGCAGTTGTCAATTTTTTCTTCAGTTCAGTGAACGACTGTTGGCAATCAGGGCTCCAATCAAACTGAACATTGTTCTCAGTTAAGCGAAGTGGCTTGGCAATTCTACCAAAGTATTGAACAAACTTCTTGTAGTAGGTACATAGCCCCAGAAAACTACTTACTTCATTTTAGTTCGAAATTATGAATAGGAAGTTCATAAAATCTTTTGTGGAATCATCTGCGACTGAAAGACAAACTTTAGTCACATCTTTCATTTTTCTATTTTCATGGAGAATGTTCCCCTTTTCTTACTTCATGTTTATCCGTAGGATCGGTCCTAATTCCTTCGGCCGAGATAACATGGCCTAAAAAATTAACTTCTTTTTGAAATAAATAACACTTCTCTGGGTTCAGTTGCAGGTTAGCATTTTATAACCTGCTACTACTATGATATCATCCAAGTAGACTAGATAAATTTCCCATGTCAAACCTCTCAATACTGGTTCCATAAGTTTCTCAAAGGTGGCGGGAGCATTACATGATCCGAACGGAAGAACTTTGAATTGGTACAACCCTTGTCCGGTACGAAACGCTGTTTTTCCTTTATCGTCAGGATGAACTTCCACTTGTCAATACCCGCTTTTCAGGTCCAACGTTGAAAACCATTGGGAACCGGATGTGTTTAGTGTATCATCGATTCTTGGTAATGGGTAGCTATCCTTCATTGTTACGTCATTCAGTCGACGATAGTCCACGCAATATCGGGTTGATCCATCCTTTTTAGTTACCAATACTACCGGTGAGGACCATGGGCTTGTGGTTTCTTCAATTATGTCATCCTCCATCATGTTGTTTATCATGTCTGCTACCTCTCTCTGTTTGGCAAACGGTAGTCTCCTCGGAGCCTGTCGGATTGGTCGGGCATCGCCGGTGTTGATGCGATGTTGAACTAGATTGGTACGTCCCGTCGTACTTTCTGTCAAAAAAATGTTACGATGGCTATGAAGAAACTCTTTGGCCTTCTGCTTTTTCTCCAGAGTTAAATGTTCCGTGGATTCCATCATTTTGTCTATTGTTCTCTGAACGGTATTAGTGGTATTTCTTCGCAGTACCTGAGTGTGGTTTTCACAATTGATAACTCGTGTGACAGATTTGCAGAATCCAAATTGGTCGTTTTTCCTCAGGAGGACTTTATGTAGTATTGGCCACCCTGACAGGAATTAGTTGTTCTGTGTTCACAAGACATTAAAATTCCATCTTGGTGGTATTCATCATTTTCAATTATTCCATTGCTCAAATCCCCAGGTTCTATATCCATTCTGGCCATTATGATGGTTTCGGAGTTTTTCGGAACGTGGATGTCTTCGTCAACATAAATTTTAATTGGTTGGATTTTCTCATTGTACCTGCTGAGGAAGATTTCTTCATTGCCAATCCGCAAAATTGTCTGTCTGATGTTAAGGATGAAGTCGTTCTTCTCCATAATGTCCAGACCCAAAACACATGCATCCCTTATTTCCGCAACCAACATAGAATGTTCCATGGTAATAGGTCCTATCTGGATGTGTACAAGCGTTTCCCCAATGACTGGTTCGGTTTGTCCTGTTGCCGTTTCCAAAACCATATTCCTTTTCATCGGCTTCACAGATTTTTGTCTGAGGTATGGGCGAACGACTGATCTCGAAGCTCCTGTATCAATAGTGAAGGTGCATTTCCGATCTTCTAAGTGGCCTTGTATTAGTAGACTTCTGCCATATTTCTTCAATGACGATATATGGATCTTGGGGCTTTGAACACTGAAAGTCGCCACGCGCCAACTGAATCTCGTTTTCCTGGTTGGGAACAAGTCCTCTTTCAGACGTTTGAGGTCTCCTTTCTGGCGTGGTTGATCTCCTGAAGGCTCCTCTGGTAAAACGCCAACGTTGCTCTGTTCCTGGGCTTGGAGATCTCAATCTATTTTCGTTGTTCGCTGATGACGACCTTTTTCTCCTTGGACTTCTGGATCTCGATCTCTCCCAGCAACTTCTCTGTAGATGGCCGCTTTTCCCACAGTTATAGCAGCGCCTCTTTCTGTCTTCTGGGGAAGGCACTTGGTTGCTTAATGGTGTTATGGAGTCCAATATTTTCTTCAATAGCGCTTCGCTTGTAGAAGAATCTTCGTGTAATTTAACTTCACGTAACTAGGGCCTCCTATTTCTTGATGCGTTTTTCGCGGCCTCGAACTCCAAAGATGCTATTAGTGCTTCGCTTATGGTTTGAAGTCGTCCTAGTCGAAGGGCTTGCTGCATGTCAGTATCTCTCAAACCATCGATGAAAGTCTGCACCCCAATTTGTTCTATGAAATCCTTCGGTGCTTGTGGGTATGCCAAATTAATGAGTCGCTCTACGTCGGCTCCATACTCCTGTAGGGTTTCGTTGTATTTTTGGTATCGACTCTTTAATTGGCTCTGGAACACTTGTTTGAGATATTGCTGTCCATATCTGATTTCCGTTCATCTATCTTGGAAAGTTCATTTTCGACGTCTTGAACCTTTCTGTTGACTCCCTGGACTCCGCCTCTGACCCCTTGGACTTCACCTTTGATCTCCTGGACTTCTCCTCTGACCTCTTGTACTACTTCAGTGATTTCATTCTGGAAGCACGGTTGACTGTGACTAATATGTTGCAGAAGATCAACATGTTGTTGTAACTGCTGGACTAACCGCGTCTCCTGTTCCTCTTGTTGTTGTTTCCTTTTCAGTTCAAATTGTTGTAAAAGCTCTTCTTGTTCTTGTTTTCGTTTGGCTTCTTGTTCCTCTTGTTCTTGTTTTCGTTTGGCTTCTTGTTCCTTTAATAACTCAAGGATATCTGCTGATGTCGCCATCTCGTCGTAATTATTTGCTCGAGTATTCACCATCAAACACTGGAAAACTGCCCTACTTTTATTTCTTCAGTAACACTTATTCCGCCGCTGTCACCAATTGTTGCGTCTTCGGGTTCAAAAATAAGTGTACACTAGACTGGACTTGCCTTTATTATTCAAACTTGACAAGAATATACAATACTTGTCACTGTTACTAACGTCACTGTCAAAACTGAAGTTCTGATACCAGAATACTTGTATCCAAGGTAACTAACCCCATCTCACAAATGCATTGCTTTTATATATAAATAAAGTTCTAGAAAAATGAAGAAATCAATAGAACACAATAAGAATGTTCGACGATTGATACAGAATAAAAGTTAGTGCTTCTAGATTTTTCCATCTAATTCATCGAACGATCTCGAACAAGAGGACAAGTTTTTATAAAATTTCAGGTCTGTAACAATATTCACCCACGGCCACTGCAGAAAATATACAGAAACACACTACTCACAGCCTCAGTAAATAGCTCCTTACGCACGGTAAACAAATCGCACAGTTTTCATAAACAAAACGATATATCTCAAAAATGGCTTAATGGATTTGGGAGAAATTTTGTATGTAGATAGGGTTTTGCTTTCTAAGTTTATCTATATAGGCGTCTTTCTTGGAAACACGCGATTTTACTGATAATAATAATAATAATGATCATTTTTGGATTTCGAAAACGGCTTCAACGATTTGGATCAAATTTTGTATTTAGATAAAGTATTGCTACTTAAGCTCATCTATATAAAAAAATGTTATTTTCCCTATTAATATTAATAATAATAATAATAATTACGCACTCGCTGCTACGCGGCTTCGTGCATAATTTTTCCATTCGTGTGTAATATGCCTTTTACAACACTTGTTACGTAATATACTATCATGAGTGTTCCGTCCAATGCACCACATACTTCAGGAAAACCGGCTATTGCATGAAATCTTTGAATAACGTCGAATATATTATGGGGCCATGACACTGTTTCGTCGAATTTTATCTCACTAACAACACTAACAGTGTCGCATCTACACACAGTCATTTTTGATGCCCCATGCATATCACAAACACCATGATACTGACCTCCATTTCCTAACCAGTGCAAGGCAATTAATGTCTTCTGCGGTGGTGTCAATCCATACCATCGAACTGTTTTATTTGCAAGCCTTGGTCCAATATCCCGAAGGAGTGTTTCAAATTGGTCTCGGCTCAGACGAAACCTTTCGTTGAATTCGTTATCAGTGCGAACAGCGAAGTCTTTCCTTACATCAAAATGATGTTCTTTAGGCACATCTTCATAGTCACTTTCGGAATAACTTGACCACATATTGCGAGAACAGGTAGACAGTACGGGAATTGTCATGATACCACTGTACTATGTGCATTTACCCAGGGTTGAAGATAGGTAAACATTATCTACACTTGTTGAAAATTCTGTAACACAATAATACAAGTGTTAACTTTGTGTTACAGAAAACGCTTACATATGTCGAGATTCTTCCGTAATTACTGGTACCGTACGTGTAATTACAAGATCGGTTGTGTTATGCAAAAGTTACAAGTGTAAAATATCTTGTACGGCTTGTGTTACAGGGCCCAGATCTTCTTTTTATCAGTTCATCCAGATAATTATAGATGACGCACTCTTTGCGCAGACTGCGAATAAAGAATTAGGGAATCCAAACCACGTGACTTTTAACCTTATTTGAAGTCTGGTTGGCAAACAAACGATTTAAGTTGTTATTGTTTATAATGTTTGGAGCCACACTGAGGTAGTTTGATGTCTTTTTTTGACATTTCGACCATTTTCTAACTACTCGAAAGTTATTTAAAACTGTTATTTACGGTGCTTCAGTAAGCAGAAATCATATTTTAAGAAGTTGCTGTATGAAAACCCCGACGTTGGTCAGAGGTAAATACCAATATATTAGTGATATTTTATGCATTACCAATAAACTTTTATATTGAAAACTATTGTTAAATCATAATTTGTTCGTAGGTATAAAATGAAGCTGATATCATCGAGGATTTGGACCCCTTTTAAACCGAAAGTAGGAACAAAGTTTTCAAATGACTTTCATGTCGTTGTTGTAAAGGTAACTCTTTGTTTTCAATATTCTTATAGGTTATTGATGATCTATGTCATGTAGATTATCATGATGATTATAAATACTTCATTTAATGATTATCATAAAAGTTGTAATGATGTTATTCATCTTTTTTTATATAGCTTCATACCTCATATTCATCCGAGTCTTATACAGTATTTTTTTCA
Organism: Chrysolina haemoptera; assembly: GCA_958298965.1. Taxonomy (NCBI): domain Eukaryota; kingdom Metazoa; phylum Arthropoda; class Insecta; order Coleoptera; family Chrysomelidae; genus Chrysolina; species Chrysolina haemoptera. Next base: position 30,087,167 of record OY282585.1, on the reverse strand, counting down.
AGTGAGACATTCACAAAAGCCAGTGCTAAACTACTTGAGGCTTGGGGTATTATTACTAAAGATGGTTCAATTTCAAGCGGCCACTGTACGTATTGACGCTTTGCTTTTTGCTGTTATATATATACAAACCATAATAAAGGTATTTTCGTGTACTGATGTAGCTGCTTTGTGGCCCATGCCATCACTCTCCACAAAAGTGTGCTCTGTCCCAATAGCAGAAATCCCAAGAACAAGAAGGATTGAAAGTTTGGATCGTACTGCTTATTATGAGGATAGTGGAACCATTTTCTAGCAAAGGAATCTCTAAATACAACATTAACAATTGTAGTCAGTATTTTTGAAGAAAGGTATATTTCGAAAAATTATGTAGAATGGATCGAAATATCATGAACAATTGATATGTCGTTGACAACGGAGCAAGTATCGTTAACTGAGTACAACATGCTTTCTTGTTGATTTATATCTATATGAGATAATGAATTTGTATCATAGATTTAGTGTTCATTATAGTTTATAGTTTTGGTGTACTGTTTCTTGTCTTATTTATATTTGATAAAAATAAATCAATACAAACTGCCCACTTGTTTATAAATGTATAAATTACTAAAGCTTAATGAAACTAATATTCTACCTTGACTCTGTTAATAGGCAGTACATAGAAAAAATGGGTAATAAAATCATTTGTTGGTCGTAATCATATTTCTTCATTGAAAAATTTATTATTGGTTATTGATGACAGTTCTGGGCAAGGGTATGTTTAAGGATATTTGTACAGCATTCGCTCAGTCTGAAGTAATCCTTTGATAATATCTAAATTGGATAAAACTGGAGCACCGTAGTGTTACAAACAGAAATTTTATAAAAACAAGTATCATTATTTTTCGTATTTCACGATAATTTTCTACCACGTAGCTACATCCATCCATTTATTGGAACGGGGTTGCCAAGTTGTCCGGTTTATGATTTTTGTTTTCATTGAAGCAAGGTTCGCTTCTCTCGCATTTCAGACTTTTTTCTTTTCAGTTAGAGTTTTTTCATAATATCTGTCAGACGTAGTTCAATGTCCAGCGTGGCTTTAGCCGGGGAAGTAGTTGTTTTCTGTTAGATATTACAAATAAATCACATTTTCCATTTTTCAGTTTTCATGGAGAATATTCCCCTTTTCAACATGAATACCTTCCAAGAGGTTATCTTGAACAATGGGAAATAGCCAATAAAGTTTGTCTTTCAGCCACAGATGATTCCACAACAGATTTTATGAATATCCTTTACATAATTTCGAACAAGAATCAAAATGCAATGCCCATGACAGGTCTATGAAGAAATATTTCCATCAATTTCCATCCTTGATATGTGTAATTGCTTCTGAAGATCGAAAATGGATGTTTGGAACCTTTGGTGTGAATACAATTCAAGAAAAAGAAGCTACCCAAAACACCAAAACTACGTCACTTTTCACTCGACGCGCGTTTCGCTTACAAAGTTAGCATTCTCTAAAAAGTTTAATAATTTTTTTCAGATGTGCATTTGAATAAAAGCTTGTCTTCGAAAAGTTGAGGAGGCCATCTAATATTCACTCTTCCACCATCATATAAATTTTAACAAAACATTCATGATCTTCGACCCCAAATACCTCACATACCTGAGGAGAATCAGACCATGATTACAAAACCCGTCCGCCATCGTGGATTTATAAATTTTGAGAAAAAACCCTCTCATGTCAATTTAGAATCGAATCGGACCATAATCACAAAAACTAGTTCGCCATGTTGGAACCGTCATATAGAATTTATGAATTTTGAAATAAAAATTAATATTCTCTGACCCCGAAAACCCCCACATACCAATTTAGAATTGAATCGGACCATAATCACAAAACTCATCCGCCATTTTGAAGCTGCACTTTAATTTCTCAATTTTGATGGAAGAATCGTAATTTCCGATTCAGAAAATCCCCAGATACCAATTTTGAATAGAATCAGATCATAATTAAAACTTTTCCGTCATATTGGAGCCGCCGTCTTGAATTTTGCAATGTTGACATAAGAATCATAATTGCCGACCCCAAAAACCCGCAGATACCAATTCTGAATGGAATCGTATCATAATTATAAAACTCGTCAGCCATTTTGTTTTATTCTCTAAAAAAATTCCATGATGCATTGTTTCCATAATTATGTATACCTTCCAAATTATAAATCGATTCATCAATTTATCAATATATCAAGCAATTTATTTGAAATGGTATTTATGCTTCAGAAGAGGGATATATGCGTAAAACCGGAACTCATGTAGGCCATTATTCATATCCCTTGGAATATTGCCACTGGCCTGCATTTTCATTACCAACTGTGTGCTTAGTTCAAAGAAAATGCAAAGATATGTGACGTCGACACATAATGCTTGCTGCTCTTGATCAAATATCAAACTACTTCCACCCACATCATATCTAACAAAAAACTCCATAATGTATGAAAGTAACAAGTTATTCAATCATCTGCCCGTACACCTTAAAAAAATCGAAAATGAGCAAGGGTTCAGGAAATCTAAAAGTTTCTAATGGAAAAACTTGTTATAATCTCAATGATTTCTAACAATGTTATTGGTCTTCTGTATTCGTCATATTAATCATTACATTAATCAAACATTACTGTCTGTAACGTAATGTTACACAGAGGCATTGAACATCCCATGTAATGTACTTACTTTAAATGTTCGTGGGAGCTCTCTGCAACCGCCAAATTTCCGCAACACAGTAATTTCACACTACGTAATATCGCCATATAATTTCTATGTGGTTTTGCAAAATGTAACCATGGGTAGTTGGTTGTTTCTCATATGGATCCGTGCAATGTAGGCACTACGTTATCATGTGAAATGAGTGATCTCTACTATAAAATGTTCTCTCAATGCTAGTTTTCAATATTGATGTAATATTTATAATATACATTTTTGTTTCGTTACTATTCAATATTTAAAAAAATTGTAATTGTAAGACTGATTTTTGAGCTATAGTGAGTTTTTTTTGGATTCCATTTTCCTAGTTTTTAGATTTTCAAACAAATCAATTTTCAGGAAAACGGGTCTTACAAAAAAAAAATTCGTTACACTAAATCGCAAAAATCGGCCCTGTGCACTATTTTCTATTTTTCAAATATATGTTAATTATCAGCTTAACGACATGCCATAAAACACCACACATTTAGAGATTTATTCATATATTATTTTGAGGAATTGAGGAATTATAAAACATATATGATGTATTTTTTTTTCTAGTCTTGACCGTCTCTGCTTGAAGTGATGAAGCCACTTACTAAATTGATTTTTGATGTACTACTCCTGAAACAGAAACAAATGAATAATTTTTCTGAATATCGCATTTTTCTTATATATTAAAATTTTGTATGCTAATAAAAATAGCAGAATGGGCAAAAATTTAATGCCCAATGACCTTTTTTTTGAAAACAAAGTTCCCACAATATGATTTATGAGTTTATAGAATGGGAGATGTCAGTTTTTTGGAAACGATTTTGTTTATGCTTTTGAGAGGTTCGAAAGATATAAAAGTGCTGATGAAAATGAAGGAAATTTTGAGCGGTCCTCGAGTGGTTTTCATATAGAAAATTCAATTTTCATTTTTATAAAAAGCCTAACCTCACTTCGGCATTCGCAGACCTTTTGCCATTATTTTTCATGAACATTTCATGTTTCATGATGAAAACTTTCATATTTTCAATTGGCAGCAACGAGAAAATCACTGAAAATTTCCATTTTTTGTCACAAGTTCACTCCATCATTTCAACCCTATTGCTGTACTTGCAGTCCTTATGTCAATTGAAAATATAAAAGTTTTCGTCATGATATGTTCATAAAAAAATTGGCATAAGTTATGCGAATGCCGAAGTGAGGTTAGGTTTATTGTTACGATAAAAATTAAATTTTTCATATGAAAGCCACGCGGGGACCGCTTAAATTTTACATCACTTTTATCAGCAGTTTCATATCTTTCAGTCCTCTCAAAGGTATCTCCCAGTCTATTAAGTTTTTGTCTTTGTGATAAATGTTTTAGTGGTTTCTACATACCTTAAAAATGAAATCCTTCTTTCTTGTAATTCACTTTCACTTCCCACCTTCTCTTTCACTAGTGCTGGTGTCTATTAACAAAAAATGGCGTATAAAAAGTAGGTATAACTTTGAACTCAGCTTAGCATCTTTTATGTGAAGGAAGTTGGAACATATTGAAGGTACGTTCAAACTTCAAACACGGTTCCTAGTGTATGATAGGGGCACATCTCTTGGATGCTTCTCAGTTACATAAGTGTGTATCAAACATACAAAAAGGCTTCATTATCTTTTAAAAGCACATTAATAGAATATTTCTGGTTTCTGTTGCATAAACTACACAAAAATACATTGTGGAAACATCATATTAGAAAGTTTAACAAAACATAACGTTCCTACATTGTCCATATGTCACAGGTATATCGCAAACAAATGTTAAAAAATAACATACAAGTGACATTCAACGTACTACAGTAACGTGCAAGTCAGTTATGTTATGTGCTTGTTGGGTATAGTGCTATCAATAACAAATTTGTTAACGCTTTTTTATGTAAGTATGTATATGTGTTTATATGTGTATACATGGCAACTTTGACTTTTGAATTATGTATTTTATATTTCAACACTTTCACACGTTTTATGTGTTTAAGTAATTCAATTTTTATATTATTGTGACTGGGATATTACTTGGCACTTTTTTAATTTGTCTGTGTGTATATATATATATATATAAGTGGAGAGGTAGTCTTGACTGACTAGTTAAAGAAAAACTTGAGGATGCAGTCAAATCACTGGGATTTGTCAAAGAAAACTCTTTGTTATACTTATTGTCAAGCTTTCGGAACTATATTTATTCCTTCATCGGGACAGATAACTTGAGGTTAAAAGTAAAAGTCAACGTGCACAACATGAAACATTCCATATTTTCAAAAGTCACTTGGACATGGATACATCAGTATAAATTAATTATTTGTTGATTGAAACATTACAATATTTTAAAAAAATCTTATTTTATATGGAGCACATGGTTTGTCCTGTAGACCATGTCCAAGTGACAAAGAGTTTTCTTTGACAAAGCCCAGTGATTTGACAACAAGGGTATGGAAAATAAGTGTACTCTTTTTTCTATTCAAGCTTTCGAGTCATTTATTGGCTCTTCATCAGGAACTCTACAATGAATTGAAATACAAACGTTATTTGATTTGAGAGAAAATTTAGCCACGTGTGTACTTACAAAAGTGAGGTTATCAATCCCTTTCTCTCGCCGTGCTTTATGAAGTATCATGTCACAACGGACAACACTCTTGATAAATATTAAAATCGGTGAAACTTTTATACGTTATGATTAAAAATGATCATGTTAGATTAAAATCACTGAGAAACAATTTAAAATTCCAACAGGGCTCTTATGGAGGCCATGTTGAATTAAAGAGGAAATGATGTGTGTGAATGACAATGACAACTGAATAATGACGTTGACACTTGGCGAGCAATGACATATTGCTAGTGACCTTGTTGCCAACATACAAAGAAATGGAAAATAGTAACACCAATTACTAAAGGGGCACCAACTTGAAAATTATTAAAATGAATTTTGGTCTCTCTCACAAGGAGGGCGACTGAATAAGTATGAATAAATTATGCTCAGATTATCAATATCAGTTCTGGAATTCATTGAGTTAGGTTCTTTGAAAATTTGTGTCATTTCGAGAAAGGATCTCTTTTTTAAATTGGATTCATGTTCCAGGATAGTCACATTATCATAATCTGGGTTATGGTCAAGAGAAATAGTGTGATGAGCAAGTGCACAAGTTTTTTTTAAATTTTTGATATCACTTTTGTGGGAGGTGATTCTGTCTTTCAATTTCCTTTTAGTTTGGCCAATGTATTTCTTTTCACATTGCGAACAAGGGATGCAATAAACTAAATTTGAGTTATCTAATATAGGATCTTTGTCTTTTAATTTTGAGAAAATATTATTTAATACCATTTGGTTTTTATAAGCAATTTTAATATTCGGAATCTTGGAGAACAATTTATTAAATTTATAATTAAGAGATTGAATATGTGGAAAAGAGAGATAAAAAATTTGATGTACATTGTTGCTCGTAGAATTATTGGTTGTAATGTTATTATTGTTATTATCAGAATTAGAATGATCAATATCTATGGAGGATCTACCAAACATCAGTTTATACAATAGTTTTCGTGGGTAACCACTATTAATGAAAAGTTGTAAAAGTTTTTTCAGGCTAGTTGTTCGTAATGAGTTGTGACTTGTTTTGATTACTCTGTTTTTCATACCAAGTACTAGATTTATCTTTTTTCTGTGTGGATGATAAGATTCATAATGTAAGAATCTTCCTGAGGCACCTGGTTTGGTATACCAGCTGGTGATTAAAGTGTTGTCTATCCTTCTGATTACTTTCGTATCTAAAAAGGGGACACTTTGTTCGATGTTTTCTTCTTCGATGGTAAATTGTACTTTTTCATGGTAGGAGTTGAAAACAAGTAACAATTCTTGAAGTTTGTCCTGAGGGGCACTTAAAATGATGTCATCTACATATTTTTTTAAAAAGGGAATTTTAAATTGAATTTTATTCAAACAATCTTCAATGAGGTCATCCATAACATATTGAGCAATTATAGGAGAAACCGGGCTGCTCATTGGCATTCCCAGGCATTGTTTATAAATTTTATTTTCGAAACTGAAGACTGTTGTGTCATACAAAAATAAAATTAATTTTAAGAATAATTCTTTAGAAACTTTGCAATGTAAGGAAATATCATTCCAGTGTCTGGTGATACTCCCTTTTGCTAATTCTACTGTGATATTATTGAACAAAGATACTACATCTAAACTAATAGTTTTGAAATCAAAAGGAAGTCGAAATTCATTTATGAAGGAGCAAAATTCAAAAGAGTCTTTGACAAAGAAATTATTATTTGAATTATATGATAGTGTGAGTATGTTGGTAACAAATTGAGCTACGCCTCTGTTGGGACTGTTAACGCCTGAAATGATGGGTCTGAGTTGAAGTGTTGGTTTATGAATTTTCGGTAAACCATAAAATTTGTTAATCGTTCCATTATAGATTCTAAAAGAACAACCTTCTTGTTTGGAAATCATATTCTTTTTTTCTAGTTCTGTGATCAATTTGTTCGCCTTTTGTTGAATAGTACCTGAGGGGTTTTTATTTATTGGTTGATGATATGTATTATCATTGAGAATGTTGGATGACAGTGCCGAGTATTGTTCTTGAGTCATAATAGTCGTCACTTTCATTTTATCGGATTGAATAATTTTTAACTGAGGGTTATTTTTAAGAAAATTTTTACATTTTATGTAAGTATTATAAATTGAATTATTAATAGAATCTTTGGTGTGTACAAAATTAGTAATGATATTAGTGCTTTGAGTTAGAAAAATATTTCTTCCATTATTCGGAACAAATTGTGAAATTGAGTCCACTTCTGCTAAAAATTTTGGAATATTAATATCTTTATTTTTTGGTTCAATGCTAAATTTTGGTCCCAGAGCTAGAAAATTCGAGATTTCTGAAGGAATTGCTGTATAAGTTAAATTTTTTTACCCAAGTAGTTGGTGTTTTTATTTTACAATTGTGAAATTGTTTAAGTTTATTGAATTTGACAATATTATTCTTCTTAATTTAGAAAAACTGTCGGTTATACGAAATCGACTGTCGTTTATAGAAGTCAATGGCAATGTCATAAGGGATGAGATTATTAATGGTGGATTTCGTATTAATCAACATCTTTTCCAAGTTACGACCACAGGTTAAGGAATAATCTATTAAATTTATAAATTAAAATTACTTATTCGTAACTTGGAAAAGATGTTGATTAATACGAAATCCACCATTAATAATCTTATCCCTTGACATTGCCATTGACTTCTATAAACGACAGTCGATTTCGTATAACCGACAGTTTTTCCAAATTAAGAAGAATAATATTCTCAAATTCAATAAACTTAAACAAATTCACAATTGTAAAATAAAAACACCAACTACTTGGGTAAAAAATTTAACTGATACAGCAATTCCTTCAGAAATCTCGAATTTTCTAGATCTGGGACCAAAATTTAGCATTGAACCAAAAAATAAAGATATTAATATTCCAAAATTTTTAGCAGAAGTGGACTCAATTTCACAATTTGTTCCGAATAATGAAAGAAATATTTTTCTAACTCAAAGCACTAATATCATTACTAATTTTGTACACACCAAAGATTCTATTAATAATTCAATTTATAATACTTACATAAAATGTAAAAATTTTTGTAAAAATAAACCTCAGTTAAAAATTATTCAATCCGATAAAATGAAAGTGACGACTATTATGACTCAAGAACAATACTCGGCACTGTCATCCAACATTCTCAATGATAATACATATCATCAACCAATAAATAAAAACCCCTCAGGTACTATTCAACAAAAGGCGAACAAATTGATCACAGAACTAGAAAAAAAGAATATGATTTCCAAACAAGAAGGTTGTTCTTTTAGAATCTATAATGGAACGATTAACAAATTTTATGGTTTACCGAAAATTCATAAACCAACACTTCAACTCAGACCCATCATTTCAGGCGTTAACAGTCCCAACAGAGGCGTAGCTCAATTTGTTACTAACATACTCACACTATCATATAATTCAAATAATAATTTCTTTGTCAAAGACTCTTTTGAATTTTGCTCCTTCATAAATGAATTTCAACTTCTTTTTGATTTCAAAATTATTAGTTTGGATGTAGTATCTTTGTTCAATAATATCACAGTAGAATTAGCAAAAGGAAGTATCACCAGACACTGGAATGATATTTCCTTACATTGCAAAGTTTCTAAAGAATTATTCTTAAAATTAATTGAATTTTTGTATGACACAACAGTCTTCAGTTTCGAAAAAAAAATTTATAAACAATGCCTGGGAATGCCAATGGGCAGCCCGGTTTTCCCTATAATTGCTCAATATGTTATGGATGACCTCATTGAAGATTGTTTAAATAAAATTCAATTTGAAATTCCCTTTTTAAAAAAATATGTAGATGACATCATTTCATTTCAAGTGCCCCTCAGGACAAACTTCAAGAATTGTTACTTGTTTTCAACTCCTACTATGAAAATGTACAATTTACCATCGAAGAAGAAAATATCGAACAAAGTGTCCCCTTTTTAGATACGAAAGTAATCAGAAGGGTAGACAACACTTTAATCACCAGCTGGTATACCAAACCAGGTGCCTCAGGAAGATTCTTACATTATGAATCTTATCATCCACACAGACAAAAGATAAATCTAGTACTTGGTATGAAAAACAGAGTAATCAAAACAAGTCACAACTCATTACGAACAACTAACCTGAAAAAACTTTTACAACTTTTCATTAATAGTGGTTACCCACGAAAACTATTGTATAAACTGATGTTTGGTAGATCCTCCATAGATATTGATCATTCTAATTCTAATAATAACAATAATAACATTACAACCAATAATTCTACGAGCAACAGTGTACATCAAATTTTTTATCTCTCTTTTCCACATATTCAATCTCTTAATTATAAATTTAATAAATTGTTCTCCAAGATTCCGAATATTAAAATTGCTTATAAAAACCAAATGGTATTAAATAATATTTTCTCAAAATTAAAAGACAAAGATCCTATATTAGATAACTCAAATTTAGTTTATTGCATCCCTTGTTCGCAATGTGAAAAGAAATACATTGGCCAAACTAAAAGGAAGTTGAAAGACAGAATCACCTCCCACAAAAGTGATATCAGAAATTTAAAAAAAACTTGTGCACTTGCTCATCACACTATTTCTCTTGACCATAACCCAGATTATAATAATGTGACTATCCCGGAACATGAATCCAATTTAAAAAAGAGAACCTTTCTCGAAATGTCAAAAATTTTCAAAGAACCTAACTCAATGAATTCCAGAACTGATATTGATAATCTGAGCATAATTTATTCATACTTACTCAGTCGCCCTCCTTATGAGAGAGACCAAAATTCATTTTAATAATTTTCAAGTTGGTACCCCTTTAGTAATTGGTGTTACTATTTTCCATTTCTTTGTATGTTGGCAACAAGGTCACTAGCAATATGTCATTGCTCGCCAAGTGTCAACGTCATTATTCAGTTGTCATTGTCATTCACACACATCATTTCCTCTTTAATTCAACATTCAACATTCAACATAAGAGCCCTGTTGGAATTTTAAATTGTTTCTCAGTGATTTTAATCTAACATGATCATTTTTAATCATAACGTATAAAAGTTTCACCGATTTTAATATTTATCAAGAGTGTTGTCCGTTGTGACATGATATTTCATAAAGCACGGCGAGAGAAAGGGATTGATAACCTCACTTTTGTAAGTACACACGTGGCTAAATTTTCTCTCAAATCAAATAACGTTTGTATTTCAATTCATTGTAGAGTTCCTGATGAAGAGCCAATAAATGACTCGAAAGCTTGAATAGAAAAAAGAGTACACTTATTTTCCATACCCTTGTTGACTGCATACCCGAATTGAAAGGATTCTTCTATATATATATATATACATATATATATATATATATATATATATATACAACTATATTCAGTTAACATGTCCAACTAAGACGTTTTGAAATAAATTGTTGTGATTTTTGTTCGTTGCATTCTCTACTTTCTGATAGTGTATGATATGATAGTGAATGATAATTACTCATCCATTAGTTTTTGCTTCTTTGATGGCATTATTCCATCGTTAGATTTGACAAATGATCCCGATTCTAGTAGATCTTCCAAATCTTCAAGACCATCATTGTCTTCGTCTCCAATATTTTTTCCACTCTGATTTGGTTCTTCATCTACAATTTCATCTGAATCATTAACTTCCTCGTATGTTTTTTCTTCAATATTGGCGCGGTTTTCAGAACCATGTTTTCGGCAGCCACATTTAAGACTGTCACATCATAGCTGCAGCAAATAGTTTCGAGCAAAGTTTCCGGAATGAAATCTTTAACTGCCAATTTGAGCATAATGCCACATTGATGTTGCTTCCAGCCCCAATCTGCTGCTGTCTGTTCGTTACCCAACCAAGTTTGGAGCTGATAATATGCCCTGTAACAAGGTTGTTCTACTGCGCTTCCTGTTGGTGAGAGATTTGCCCATATGAAACTAAATTTAATTCTTGCCAATTGATATTTTTAAAATATTAATTGATTCAGTGTAATACTTTGATTAAATGCAATCCATTTTTGGCAATATCATCTCTGTTTGCATTTTTTTTTTATAAAAAATATTGGCCAAATTGACTTGATTGTACGACTGTTCAGAACTGGTTCAGAATCGGTAATGAAAGCAACCAAAACAAACCTATTGTCTAATAATGAATTTACTATGGTTTTCTTTTTTTTTTTTTTGGAAAATCCAGATGTTGTATCGCAACCAGTAAAGCAATGCAGAAATGCAATAATATTTTTGAAGGCTTCATATTCTGAACTATTGTGCAGTAAAAAGCCACCGTACACGACATGCACGATACAGGCAGAATGCATTGGTATAAATAAATCATAGTATATTTCGATTTGCAATTTTTCAAGTTATCAATGTGACAAGGAAACAGTTTTCGAGTAATCAAAGTGTAAATTTTGATAAATAGCTCAAAATTTTATATAATGACATTTTTTGTCGAATTCGAGTTTTTTCGTTTTTTGCATTTTCTGAGAAATGTATATTTGTTTATGTTGAGTGTAAATTTAATGAAAGCCTTTATTATACTCTTTATCTAGTGTGTTCGAATGAATGATGTAAAAAAAATAATAATCAAATCAAGCTTTGACACGAGTTTTTCTATAAAGTATAAAGGTCTCAAAAATAGTTATTCGTTGAAGATAAATATAATATTCATCAGGTTATGGGACCAGAAAACTCTACGGCATAAAATTTGGATAAATAAAAACCACGTGGAAAAAGTAAAAAACTCAAGAAATGAAACCAAACTATCGATATCTTCAAAAGCAATGTCTACATCAGAAGAAATCAAGATCGAGAAATTGTTCGATGCAGAAGGATTCTCAATGTAGAAATTCCAGTTAGAAGTATCCTTCAAAGCTCAAGGTGTCTATGAAATGGTACCGAAACCCTATCATCCAATCAAAGAAGAACAGAAGGCAGACTGGATACTGAAAGATGCACGTGCCCAAAAATCAATAATAACAACCATCGATAAGGAAGTACTGATGCACATAATCCATTGCAAAACAAGCAAAGAAATGTTTGACAGAGAAACGGAACAGCAAAAATGTAATCTTCTCCAAGAATTATTTTCCTGCAGTTTTCAAAAAGGCTCAGATATCTCGAACCATGTTAGTCATATGCAAAACTTTGCATATAAATTGACCTCGTTGGGTATAAAAATTGACGATGCAATGATAATTTCGAAAATTTTGGCCAGCCTACCAGAACAATACAAATAGTTCAGTACCGCCTGGGAGTCAACTGCTGTTTCAGAGAAAACTTTGTCAAACTTAATATCCCGATTATTAGCAGAAGAAGCAAAAAATGCCAAGCTAAACCAGAAACTCAAAACTGTTCTTTCAACTGTTCATCGAAAAAGTGTCACATTTGTAATGAAAACTCTCATTTTGCCAAGTTCTGCCCTAATAAAAAAACAACAATTTAGATGAATGATCTGCAAGAAGAACAACCACGAAGGAAGAAATTGTTACTTCAGAAACAAGAATTATAATCCAGTAAAACCAATGACCCCGACAGAGTAGCTTTTATGGCATGTAGCGACATTGAAATCCCCAAAGACATGTTCATAATAGATTCAGCTACAACCTCTCATCTAACCAATGACAACACAATACTCCATGATTCAAAGACAGAAATATTTATTTTTGTAGTTGCAAAGAAAACCGAATCAATGAGATCCAGTGAAATTGGCATTGTCATTAGAAAAACTTGCATTCTGAATGACGTTTATTATGTTCCCGAATTGTCGAAAAACTTATTGTCAGTTAATCGCATCACAGAGAATGGAGAAGAAGTACTATTCAAAGAAAATAAGGTGATAATAAGTGAAAATGATGAAGAAGTAATAGTTGGTAAAAACCTGAAAAATGGTTTTTTGCTGTTAACATAAATCAGAACCCCCAAGAATATTCTTTCCCTGCTTGATGATTTCACTCATTCCACAATGATATACCTGTTAGAAACTAAAAACGAAACTGAAGGGTATATAAAACAGTATGTTAGCGAAGTGGAAGCTTATATGAATATTATATTTATCTTCAATCAATAACTATCTTTGAGACTTTTATACTTCATAGAAAAACTCGTGTCAAAGTAAAAATTAGATAACAGAAGTGAAAAACTAGTATTCATTGGATATGCTGCGGCATTTTTTTTTAACCAAATTAGGTGCTACAAATAATGGCGGGGCGGCATCTTTTCGTCAGAGAGCAGTCAAATGGGTTCGGAGCTATATAAAGTGACATAATGTCATTGAATATACCCTAGGGAAAATTGCCTGGGCGCCACTCAATTTGGACAAAGATAAGTTTTATTTGGGTAATTGAGAACACCATAAGGGTGTCCACTAGTTGTTAAAAGAATTTAAACCGACTAAAAGAAAGACAGTTTGGGATAGAAAACATATGTGATAAATCTGTGATAAAAAAATAGATGTAATTTCCTTGGTGTGAAATATCAAAAGCTTGATGGTCACTAACAATTGACCTCGCAATAATGCATAATGAAAAAATATGTACATCAAATAATCAAGATAGTCGATCAAAGGTGAGATGGGAAATGATTCAGTTTTCAGGCGTCATTTCATAAAAATGATTGTTACAAATATATATGAATATTATTTATACCTTCAAAATGAATATGTATACCACCAAGAACCTTACCTTATATGCTGTTGCATAGTACTTTGTAAGAGCTTCACAATATTGTATCTTTATTTTCCAATAGTGAAGGTTATGGTAATGGTGAAAAAGTAATGTTATAAATACCTGATTGGTATCCTCTATGTAAAAAGTATTATTGATTGGGTAAATAGAATTTAAGCCTGTGAAGGACGTCTCTCTGCTACGGTATTCTCTATAAGAACCCATCCGAGATCTTCTCCTGAAAATAAACTAACAGGAATTCTCTTCAACAAATAAAAGTTTTATGTGGCGTAATTTTTCTTGACACCCTGAGTAGAAATTCTTTTGGCAGGTCTCTGGGCCATAGGTGCCAAGGAAATTATTATTCTGATTGCCGACTCCACTGCAGACATAACCCCATCGAATAAATTGAACTCTTCCAGGATATTTTCCATCAAATAACGTGGATTCCACAAAAAAATAGACTTCAGAAACAATAGTTTAGCTCAACTCTACCATCGAGGTTATAACTCTACCAGATTAACTCCACAAAAGATAAATTCCACCAAAGATAAACTCCATCAAGAAATTATTTCTATAATGTTCTGTATCAATTATAGTGAAACAAAACATTTACTATATATGTACACTGTTACACAAATTCTGATTTTAATTTGCCGGTAAAAATCACTCATCTTCGACAAAAGGGAAGGGCAAACGTGGTCTCAAAATTTTATCGAGTGAGTATCTTGATCAAAGGGGCCAGAGAGGATATCCAGAATAGTTCACCCACATTGACTTGTTATGGTGCAACTTTTATGCGGGGTTTATAACAAAATCCAAAAAAGGTAGACTGAGAAATAAAATTCTCCAAACCCCACAAGTTTTCCACACAGTAGCCCAGTTCAAAGTGACGACGGAAGTTCATCCATATCCTCACACGATTCAGTTGACAATCTCCCCACCACTCTCATGGATAATCGAATGATAGAATCGCCAGTTAAAATACCTGCCATGGGACATAATAAAACTGCCATGAAACATCAAAGTATTGAGTTTGAGTGAACGATCTGTCGAATCCTTACTCTGTGGTGTATGATATGAGAATGACATATTACACGCTCTTCCTTCTATCAGAATTTGGCACTAAATTTAAAACAAAATAAACGGAACGAAAATGATTCTCTGGTATGTAGAGGTTTCAACTAACAACTTTGGAACAACTTTGAATTACTTAACTAACTCTCATCTGTAGAACAACGCCAAAAAATCAACAAAGCACAGGAGGATATTTTTCAAATCCAACTACAACGCTTGTATCAAAAATTTCCATTCTTCGTGACTAGTTGAGTAATCAATTTACATGGTATACCTAGTAAAGCCAGAGCGGAGTGGATAAATCCATTTACGTGGTTCCAACGTGCTTTTTTGGAAAGAGTTGAAAACTATTGGATATGGTATGGATATGGTATATTACATTTCTCAGAATTTATATTTGATAAATTCCGTGAACAAGTGTTGTTATTATCTCTTGACAAAACAAAAAAAATAAGATTTTTAATTTCTCTTAAAGTAAAATCTACACTCTACAATGCTCCAAATGATAAAGAAAGACAAACTACAGAAAATTTTGAAAAAATAGAAGAAACGAAAAACGTGGAAGAATTTCGTCCTAGAAGAACTAAAAGAATGCCTGTCAGATTCGATAACTATGTTCTTTTGAAATAACAAGAAGCAATAAAAAAATGTTTTCCCGAAAGTGAAGTTGCAGACAAGAGACTTCTGTCAAGTGAATGGGTTTTTCGCATAAAAGATGGATGAAAGCATAAAGCACGTTTAGTTGCTCGAGGCTTCGAACAGATATAAGGTTCTGACTATGATGAGACTTTCAGCCCTGTTGTCTCAATAACAACATTGAGGATACTTTCTGCTTATGCAAAATCCGCAAATAAAATCATCAAGCAGTTCGACGTAAAAACAGCCTTCCTTTACGGATATTTGGTAGATAATCTAAACTTTGTAGCAGAGTCGTCCTGTATTTGGCCATTCCTACCGTTCGAGAACTGATTGATTTTTGCTAGTGAACGAAATATTTCCACCGATAATATTAAAAGCCTTTGGGCGAAACTATCAGAATTTTTAGTGAAAGTTACGAATAGTGTGCATGGTTTCAGGTGAGTTTTCAACTACCATTCTGAATTGTTTGTTGTATCAACATTTGACGAAATGTATTCTGAATACGTTTTTATTACTTTTAGTTTGAATTCGAAATACCCAGTTGATAACCGACAACCGAATAAAGTTGCTTTTTCTCTTTATATATATCCTTATTTCTGAACAAATCCTGTTACAACTTGAAATTTCCAGAAGGTTTTGAAGAAGAATCTGGAAATGTCTGCCTCAGAAATCACTATATGGACTGAAACAGGCTCCATTTAACTGGAATCTTAGATTGGTTGAATTTCTCAAGAAGAAAGGATTGAACCAACTGACCAGTCAGTGTTCAGAAATCAGGAGAGCACTCTTCTCTTGGCAATTTATGTGGATATTCATATCGGAAATGAAGAGTCTGACATAAATATTCTCCTGAAAAAACTACAGAAAGAATTCGAAATAACAATTGATGAAAACCCTGAAACATTTATTGGTTTGGAAATAGTGAATCATGAAAATTCGATCAATCTTCATCAAAAATTGTATATTAAGGAAGTACTGAATAAAGCTTGTCGCCCACTTGTCCGACACAGCATGGCACGGCCCGTTTCGCCAAAGTACGGATAGGATTGGAACAATGCAAATAAGTGGACAATCGCCCACTAGCCCGGCACGGCACAGCAAAGAGCGTCCATCGCCGGAAAAGTACAGCTCTTCGATCCTTTCCAGCAAACAACGGTACGTGCTGTGCTGGACAAGTGGGCGGCAAGCTTTACAGTCCAGCACAGCACGTACTGTTGTTTGCTGGAAAGGATCGGAGAGCTGTACGTTTCCGGTGACGGACGCTCTTTGCTGTGCCGTACCGGGCTAGTGGGCGATTGTCCACTTATATGCATTGTTCCAATCCTTTGCGTATTTTGACGGAACGGGCCGTGCTGCGCCGTGCTGTGCTGTGCCAGACAAGTGGGCGATAAGCTTAAACATCAGGCGACGGACAGCGCCGTGCCATACTGTACCGGACAAGTGGGCAGCAAGCTTAAATTTCAAATGGCGGAATCGAAATCAGTCAAGACACCTTCGGCGAATTGCAATAGTAGTAGTGACATGTTGACGAGTGATGACAGAACTGACATAAAATTCCCGTATAGAGAAGCAGTAGGAAGTTTATTTTATTTATTCAACCGAACCAGACCATATATAAGTTTTGCCGTGAATATTGCATCAAGAAACATGGAGAATCCAACTGAAAACGATATTATTAAAATCAAAAGGATTCTAAGATATCTCCAAGGCACGCAAAATGTATCTATCGCGTATTGCACCAACCGGAACCCACATCTATTAGAAGTACAAGTGGCTACGTCATATTCTTTGCTGGTGGACTTGTGACATGGGGAACGAGGTATCAACCAATTGTCTCCTTGAGTACAGCTGAATCGGAATTGATTGCAGCTAGTGAATGTGTAAAAGAATAGTATATTAAAGTAAAAGTGGATAAAAAGGTCTGTTTAATCGTCAAAATCAATAAAATCTCGGACTGTTTTACTCAAAACCTTTTACTTGTCATATATCTGACATTACCTTCTTTCCATCCAATTCACAATACAAAGTGTCCAAAATAAATAACATATAGCATAGAAAAATAACAGATTCAGAGAAAACATATTCAACATTTCTTCCCCCCGTGACGAAGGTTTCAGCTTCGCTCACTCGCCGTTGATTTCTAAACGACAGAGTTTCGAGACTGGACGTTTGTAGACTCCGTTCTTCGTCCGAACTTCCACCACACGAACTCTGCCATCTGTCCCAGGAAAAATCTTTTCTTCTCTTCCTAGCTTCCAACTCTTCCTAGGTGCATTTTCTTCTACGACGATCACCATATCGTGTTGCTGGATCGGCTTGCCATCATCACTCCACTTGGTTTTCTTTGTTAGTGTTGGAAGATATTCCCTCGTCCATCTCTTCCAAAAATGATCTTTTTATATTTGAGATTTCATCCAGTGGCGGCGCAAATCTACAACTTGCCACTGCTCAAACGGTGTCAAGTCATTAGTAGATCCCAGCAGAAAGTGGTTAGGATCCACAGAGACTTTAGTTATCGGTCGAGAGTTGATTATGTTCTCACATTCAGCAAATAAGGTTAAGAGGAGTTCATCAGTCAGTACCTGTTCATTCAGTATACAGTGAAATGTGTTTTTCACAGAACGTACGAGTCTTTCCCAGATCCTCCCATGTGTGGAGAAGCTGGTGGTATAAATTTCCATTTTATACCTTTTGTAGTCATTTCGTCAGTCAGTTTCATTTTATTCAGATTCGCAACTGCAATTTTCAACTCTTCTGATGCCCCATGAAAATTAGTACCATTATCCGAATGAATTTCTTCCGGTTGCCCCCGTCTGGAAATCATTCTTCGTACGGCCATTATCGTAGAATCCGCGGTTAGTGAATGAGCCACCTCGAAATGGATAGCACGTACTGTTAAGCAGGTGAATATCACTCCCCACCGTTTCTCACGTCGGCGTCCAATTTTGACATACAGTGGCCAAAATAGTCTATACCTGTGTACGTGAAGGCTCTGGAGGTAGAAGTCAGGCTAAAAGTAGGTAGCTGCCCCATTCTTGGTATCTGTGGTTTCGCTCTAAGAAGTTGACATTTGTGACATCGTGCAAAAACAGATTTCACAGCTGCCCGACAATCGAGTACCCAATATTTACGTCGGATTTCATTGAGAATGGTTTCTATGCCTTGATGGGTGAACTTTTCGTGGTGATACATCAATAGAATTTTTGTTAGCCGTTAGCCGTTAGTCCGTCTTTATCAAAACTTGGGCAGAGTTATCGTAATCGGCCTTTCAATGTTCTGTTTTTCTTCAAGGCTTCAATATCTTCAGGAAAACTTTCCTGTTAACATCGCCATATCCATATTCCTTCAGCTCTCTGTATATCATCAACAGATAAAGTCCACGATAGTTGGCAGTGCTTGTCGGTAATTTTTGAAATCCAATTTTTTGCAATTTTTTTCACAAAGGCAGTACTTCTCATAAGTCTGGTCCACTTTGAAAACCTTCGGATATCTGGGAGACAAGTAGTGTCTGATTCAGTCACAAGAACGATTATTTCTGGCTCTGTATCCGACTCTTCCAGTTTGTTCAGTGATATCTTCTGAATTGGCCAGGACGTTTCATCTCTCATATACAGGAAATTTGGACCGGTGTACCATTTGTCGAAGTCTACATTTGCTCCACATGAGTAGGTCCTCGTTGCATCGTCAGCAGCATTCTGATTCGATGGAATCCAGTGCCAGTCATTACTGTCTGTATTCTCTTGAACTTCCCCAACCCGATGAGCTTCAAACTGTCCTAATTTAGTCCCATCTCCTTTAATCCAAAATAAAACAGTAGTAGAATCCGACCAGAAATACAACTTGTCCGCTCGTATTCCAATTGTACTTGCTACTGTTTTCGCCAATCTGCTCCCCATCAGAGCAGCTTGGAGTTCCAGTCGGGGTATCGAAATCGGC
The DNA here is from genome assembly GCA_958298965.1 of Chrysolina haemoptera. NCBI lineage: Eukaryota > Metazoa > Arthropoda > Insecta > Coleoptera > Chrysomelidae > Chrysolina > Chrysolina haemoptera. The sequence goes on along the minus strand of OY282585.1, from coordinate 30,067,530 downwards.
TTGGTTGGTGCTACACGTGCTTTGGCGATTATAAACGATACGTCAATTGTTTCTTCGGTTATCACTCTGAGGTAAGCTACAGATGCAAAGGCCTTCTTACTGGCGTCGCAGAACAAGTGAATTTCGATTTTTCGAGCATTGGAAATATTCAGAGAGTAAACTCTTGGAACGGTAATGTTTGTAACTTTCTGCAAATCTGTCAACCACATTTTCCAAATTTGGTGGAGTTCATCGTCAATTTCGTCGTCCCATCCGATTCCCGATTTCCAGATTTCCTGTATCAATATACGAGCTCTTATTGTCAAATTGACAATAAGTCCTAACGGATCGAAGAGTGACATCACTATTTTCAATATCTGTCTTTTGGTAGGCCTCATTGGATCTTCAAATGTCACGTTGTTCAGTGTCAGCTAAAAACAAATTTCATCGGTTTTTAAATTCCAGGAGAGACCTAATACACGTTGAATTTTCGATTCATCTAGATTTAGATCTTTGTTTGAATTGCCATCCAAAGAGAGTATTTCCAGTACTTCTTCTGAATTCGAAGTCCAGTTCACAAGATCGAATCCTCCTAGTTTTTGTACTCGTCTGACTTCCGAAATTAATTCTAATGCCTCTTCGACTGTGTCAGTGCTATCCAAATAATCGTCGACATAATGTTTTCTGATTATGGCATCCAAAACTTCTGGTCGGGTCGCCTGTTGAGTTGCGATCACGTTTTTTATATATTGGGCACAGCTAGGAGACAGGTCGCACCGAATGTCATCACTTGCATTTCGTAAGTGTCGTAAGGTATATTGGTCTCTTCATCTCTCTTTGAGAGCTCTGATCTTCTGGAATGATACAAACTTGATGAAACATCTCCTTGACGTCAATGCAGAAGGCGATTTTCTTTTGTCTAAATTTCATCAGAACTTCTACCAAAGATTGGAGGAGATCTGGACCCGAAAGAAGATGATCATTCAGACTAACTCCATTTGAACGGGAAGCTGCATCAAAGACCAGGCGAAATTTATTTGTTTTTTTGGGATTGACAACTCCGAAATGCGGCAAATACAAACATCTTGAACCTTCTTTACGTGCTTCTTCTCGAGATAGTTTTCTGGCATATCCTTTTCCAATGTAGTCCTGAATTTTGTCGCAATAAGATTGTCGGAAAACATCGTTCAATCGCATTTGTCGTTCTACAAAGTGGAGTCGTTGTATCGCAACGGCCTTGCTCTCAGGTTCGAAGCAATAGGTTGATAGTCTTGTCCTTGGACAACCTGTCTTGTTACGGTCAGTCGAATGTTATCTTGCCCTAACAAAATCATGGGTCTCTTAGTGATTTCAGTAAATGGCAAATTCTTCAAGTGAAAATATTTTATCCAATCATCTTTTTTTATGATTTGGATGGGTAAGGACAAATTTTCCACCGAACGGACGTTCTTCATGTCGAATATTTTGGCACCTTTGTATATTCCCGAGATTCCAATATCCAGGCTGCTCGAATCCTCATGGCAGGTTTTCATGTTGTTGGTCCACTGTATACAAAGCGGTTGTTTTTTACCTTCCAGTCCAAGTTTTTCTCAACAATTGATTCATCTATAAGAGAAACGGTGGATGCTTCATTACAAAGAGTTGTCGTTTCTACAACAGAGTCTGGTCCATGTAAACGAACATTCACCATCCTCAATAAAACGTTTTTATCTCCATTGCCAACTGCAAGAACATTCTCGTTGGGTTGAATTTCTTGAACTGGCTCTGAATTTTGATTGTATCCTGGGATGTCCTTATGAAGAAGTCTGTGGTGTGGTCTCCTGCATCCGTCGGTTCCACATGGATGTTTTGATCGACATTTACTGGTTTGATGTTTACTCTTGAGACAAGAGAAGCATAGTTTTCACATCATCTGCTTTGATTTTGTCACAAATATCCACTTTATGACCTCTTGTCTGACAGTAAGTGCAGAAATAGTCGTGGCTACTATTTTCTGCCGTCATGAAAGAGGATTCCGGTCTTTTTGACTGGTAGTTACCATACTGCCTCGTCTTAATATCGACTTTTTGGCTCTTTGTTGTTGGAGTTACGAAGCATGCCGCTGTAGCCATATCATCTATCCAATTTGAAAAATGTTCTAAGTCCATTTTCCCCTGAAATTTGGCAACTTCTTCTCCCCATCTCAGCTTGAGCATGTCGGGAAGTTTTTTTACTGAAGTTTTTAGGGCTTGAGAATTTTTCAAATGATCTACACATTCTAGAGATTTAATGGTAGCTACTAGGCAACGAACATTATTTGAAAAGTGGATCAAATTTTCGAAATGCTGGTCTTTCATGGCAGGAATCGACTGGACTTTAACGATGAGTGTTTCGATGATCTGGTCTGGTCTTCCGAAATGCATTTCCAATGTCCTCAACACCAAGTCAATATTAACAGGGGACACCATCATTCCTGACACCACAGATTTTGCCTCACCCCGTAGATATTTTTGCAGTTTGATCATTTGTTCCTCGTGTGTGTACTGACATAACAAAGAAATTCGCCGAAATTGGCTAATGAACATTGGCCAACCTTCGGAAGCACCGTCAAAGAAGGGAAAATCTCTTTCAACGGTCTGTCTTGCAGTCAATTTATTTTGAAACGAATTATTAGCTACAGATTTGATAGCATCAGCTACAGTGTTACAAAGTTGGTTAAGTTGTGATGTTTCGTTGTTAATAGCAACCGTTTAAACTTGATGAGAAATATTATCAACCCACTGAGCGGTTCTTATGTCTGAATCTAGTACACGCTCAGTATATAAGTCATCAACTGTTTCATCATCCGAATAAACTGACTGAACAATTGAATGTGGATGAAAACAAGATTTTACTGACGGTTGTTGACGTTTAGAAACTTCGGACTGACAATCTTTATTTTCTAATTCTAATAATTTCAACACATGTTCTAGTTTCTTTAATTCAATTTTTTGTCTGAATTTTTCAATTGCTCGGTTTTGAACATTAACACTAGATTGAGAACCCCTAAACTGCTGAATGAATTGGCGAATTTTCAGAACATCGATAACTAGTAGATGGAAAATTAAGGTCTCTACTCATTGTTTGTGGTCTCCTTATACTCTCCTCTACTATTATTGGTTTTGGCATACCTCCGTTCTTCATCGATTCAGCTCCGTCTTTCGTATCTTCGTCTCGGATACCTTCTCTTACTGGAGTGATGATGGACGGGACGGCATTCACGGGTCCGTTTTGTGAACCAAATCCATTCGGTCATATGAAGTTCGCATCTAGATTTCTGTTCAAACCTGCACCTCGTCGGCGGGTACCTGGTAGACTCGAACTTTTTCTGTCCATATTTATGTCGTATTTTCCACAGAACTAGTTAATACGGCTCAAGGACCAATGTTTAATCGTCAAAATCAATAAAATCTCGGACTGTTTGACTCAAAACCTTTTACTTGTCATATATCTGACATTACCTTCTTTCCATCCAATTCAAAATACAAAGTGTCCAAAATAAATAACATATAGCATAGAAAAATAACAGATTCAAAGAAAACATATTCAACAAGGTCTTTCAAACACGCACAATTTTTCGAGCAGAACGGCGCAGCTAGAGTGCTCGAAATAGAGCAAGTGTTTGAAAGATCAGTTATCCACGAATACTTTACGATATTTTTTTCAATAGATGCATTTTGAAATCATAAATAATGGTTTCATTCTTACAAATAATGAAAATAAGAACTTATAATGTAAAATGGTTGAATTCGTGATGTGACCTCAGTATACCTTTCGTTAATGTTTGAATAAAAGTTTTTCATTTATTTGTAATATTTCATTTGACTTTACAAGGTACTCCTGTCAGATAAGAATCATAACATTGTCATTCTGTTCTCGCTGTTCTCGAATTGTTAATGTAGCCATGGTAACTTTAAAAAACGCTCGTTTTTGAAAGTTCGATTTGCACACTCTAAGGCGTGCATTAAACAGGTAAAAAGGGACACCAATATATAAGAATATGTTCAAAGAGCTCATAGATGAAGATATTGATGTGAATTTCAAGCTTGATAATCAAAGTGCAATACATATGATTAAAACCGGTTGTGACTCTGAAAGATCGAAACACATTGATGTTCGTTTCAAATTCATAAACGAAAAGGTTATCGAACATAATTTCAATTTGGAATATTGTCGATCAGAGTGTCAGAAATATTTGAACGCAAATATCTTCGGAAATTTCAGAAAATGTATTTTAACTGAAATGGCTGTTGACAGGTAATGTGTTTCGAAACTTTTGTATGTGTGTTCGAATGAATGATGTTGAAAAAATAATAATAAACAAGTGAAGCTTTGACACGAGTTTTTGTATAAAGTACAAAGTTCTCAAAGATAGTTATTCATTGAAAATAAATACAATATTCATCAGTTTATACCATCAGAAAGTAGAAATTACAACGAATAAAAAGCAGGTTTTTTTCAAAACGGTGATATTTTGACTGGAGAATTTTCGACTGAAAATTGGGATGCTTTTTCGATATTAATTCAGAATAATTAGAAACAATAAATATTTTGAAACCAAAAAATTACAGTGCGTTTGGTACATGAAAAGGTGAGTTTTCACCAAATTTTGTGAGAAACAACAAATTTTTGTGGGAGATAAAAATACAAAAATTAAAAGTTTTTTTAGATTTTTCTCATAAATCCTGAGGTTACCTACATCTTTTCTTTTTAACTTTTTTTGGTAGGACTTCTACTTTTGCCTGAAATCATGATGAACCGTTTTCCACCCTTAAAAACCCGTTCCCGTCCCCCCACCCCTTCTTCCTGACCTCTCAAATCGCCCGTATTTGATTTTTTCTTTGATTTTGATGGTGTCAAAAATTATCGACCCTGGCCTATAACACATTGTTACTTGCTCTGTCGCTGAACGCTTCGCAGGGGGAGTTCTAAAACTGTGCTGAGACGCACTGGCATTTGCCTGTGCTGGGACAGGTGAAACTACATAAAAGCTTGTAAAAATAGGTAAACTCTTCGCCATAATACTTGTTGACAAGAAACCAGGCGCCACCTTAGGTATATTTATCGAAGTTGAAGGGGCATTTGACAACACATCATTTGACTCTATATGTCAAGCAACAAGGGAAAGGGGCGTGAACCCAACTGTAATAACATGGATTCACGCCATGCTGTCCAAAAGACTTGCCAGAGCAACTCTTAGAAGTAGCTCCAGCGAGGCCATACCCATGAGGGGCTGTCCGCAGGGAGGAGTTTTTTCCCCCTTTTCTTTGGTGCCTCGTGGTGGATGGCCTCCTAATAAAAATAAAAGATCTGGGTTACTACACTCAGGCATACGCTGACGACATTGTCATTCTGGTCGATGACCGGGGGTTCGGCCTCGTGATTGGATCTACACAATTCTCATACTCCCAATGATGTCGTACGGAGCCATCGTGTGGTGGCAAGGTGCAGCATCCGGCAACTCAATTAGATAAGGTAAAGACTTGACTGTGTTACGATAACAAGTGCAATGAGGACGGCACCTATCAGGGCGCTGGAGACGCTCGTAGGACTGCCCCCCTTGTACCTAAACATGAGGCATGTAAATCCGCAGCTCGCCTGAGAAGTTCTAACCAATGGCGGAGCGAGGGAATGTATGGACATTCTCGATTATGGAATAAGACGGTAAGGGATTGTCCCCTTCTTGAAATGCCGGATGACAGTTCGTTACCTGCCATACGATTTGGTAAAAAGCCGCAGACAGTCATTTCCAAAAGGGAGGACTGGAATCGAATCAGGCACCGCCTGCTTCCCACCAAGGGGATCATCTGGTACACAGGATAGATAAGTCAGCCGGCGCCGGGATATACGGGCAGTCTCCGAAAGCGGAACTCTGTTACGCTCTAGGAACTTTTGCTACTGTAAAAGAAAATCTCAACAGAGGCTACCGCGGCCAGCAAATTACGATATGCACCGACAGCCAAGCGGTGATCAAGGCTCTCACATCATAGAGTCACCTCTCTGTTGATGTCTAAATGCATCGATGATCTGCAAAGGCTATCTTCCGCCAATAAAGTAAAGCTACTTTGGGTCCCTGGTCATACCGGAGTACCTGGAAATGAACGGGCTGATTATTTGGCCAGACAAGGTGCGAAAAGCCCAACGATTGGACTAGAACCTATCCTAGGAGTTTCTAGATCATGGTGCGTCTCAAACATTAAAGAAATTCTGGAAATAAAATTCCAGGACTCATGGAAAGATGCACCGGGAATGAGGCAATCGAAACTCCACATCGGAGGCCCTTCTACTAGGAGAACCAAGACTCTGCTCACACTGAGAGCAAGGAAATCAGATTAGTGACAGGGCTCCTGACAGGACACTGTCATCTCAACAGGCACCTCAATATTTTAGGTTTCACGGATGATACCGAAAGCAGGTTGAGAGGCCTACATGCTTATGGCTCCGTCCGCCCACATACCTTTTTCTATCTATCTAAACCAGGAATAGAAAAATCCTGATTCTCTTAGTAATCTTTCCTTGAAATGACCCAACTACTCCATAGCTATTTATCAAAAGTACAATCTGAAAATGGGAAAAACTTTTTGGGCTACTTACACCTTAAATCAGAAATCCATCATCATGTTGTTGAAAATGTATTCATCACTACCTAGCTCGTACTTATACGTTCGGTTATCTCCAACTCTGGAATTATTCTTTTGTTTCGCCCAGGAATGAAATAATGCCAGGGAGTTGGTCATGACCAAAGATAAAATCACGAAATGAGTCTGATTCTTTCTTTCTGTATCTGAACTTATCCATTATCGGTTTGAGTTACTTCTTTAAATACTGTCAATATTGCTTGTTGTTTAGACGGTACAATAAAAAACAAATGCCTATATTGTTCCATGTATATATATATATATATATATATATATATATATATATATATATATATATATATATATTAAAAGACGGGTAGTCTCTTGACTGTTGTTGTTGACTAGTTGAAAAAAACTAAGTTTTGGAAAGTATCAAAAAAGAAACTTTTCCTTGAGGTTGCAGTCAATTGGGAACGGCCAGTGGTTAGAAAAACTATTTGTTAAATTATCAAGCTTTCGAAAATTATATTTTCTTTATCAAGATATTAACTCGAGGTTGCTATTAAGAAGATCACAGTGCACTTCATAATTAAAAAATCTTACACATTAGTTTGTAAAAACGAATAAAATATAAACATGAGCTTATTCGAAAATCAACCAAGAGCATGCAGCTCTACTCACTCTACTAGGTGAGAGCATGCAGCTCTACTCACTCTACTAGGTGAGTAGAGCTGCACGCTCTTGGTCATAATGGGTGCCGACTGAAATATTCTTAAATCATGTTTGATTTTCGAATAAGCTCATGTTTATATTTTATTCGTTTTTACAAACTAATGTGTAAGATTTTTTAATTATGAAGTGCACTGTGATCTTCTTAATAGCAACCTCGAGTTAATATCTTGATAAAGAAAATATACTTTTCGAAAGCTTGATAATTTAACAAATAGTTTTTCTATCCACTGACCGTTCCCAATTGACTGCAACCTCAAGGAAAAGTTTCTTTTTTGATACTTTCCAAAACTTTTTATATATATATATATATATATATGTATATATATATATATAGGGTGTCCCAAACTCTTGGCCTATTAGACGTTTTCGGAGAACGGAACGTAGGATCATTATGAAAATTGAGTTTATTGGATAATTGGTTTTGTTCTATCGATATAAAAAATTTGTCAGCACTGCGGTGTTGCCGCTTCTATTGAAAAGTAGCAAATACTTTGATATTTCGAATAGGACAACCAGTATATTATTCCATTTTTCACTTCGTTACTACTTTTGATTATTTTTGTATAATACTTCCCTATACCTATTTCCGAAAGTTTTCGAGAAATTTCCTTTTTTTGTGCAAAACATAGCTTTAAGTAAATGTTTATTACTACAGTAAGGGTCAAGTAGCTCAGTGATTGAGACTGCAGCGTTCAAAACCATTGACTGCTGGTCGGCTAGGTTCGAATCCTCAGCGACTTCAGATTTTTATCTGATGGCCCGAAAAAGTGCTAGGAACCGCACGTTAAAAGGTAAGACCTCGTTAATCCTTGGCTCGCACAAGTTTCGACTTTTGAGGGCTGCCGTTCGTAAGGGGACAACAGCTGGTTAACGGTATTTGAAGTAGTTTGACAGTAGTTTGACAGTTATGTATAAGGGAATTCGTCCTCCATAATACAGGGTCCTTCAAAATTTATGATTTTACCGATAGATACAAAATTGGTGAAAAGTGCATTTTTTCTAATAGAACACTCCGTATATTGTTGAGTATCCTGAAAAACAATTAATTTTGATTTCGAATTAAAAGCAAGTTTCTATAAAAATTAGACTATTTTGCCAGAGCACCAATAATAAAATGTTTGCGCGTTCATTAACGTAAATTTTATCTATAATTTTCAATTCCCACATAACGAAATAAGTAATATTTCCCAATTGAAATTATTTGGAGTTTGCCGTGACCAGAAAAGAGCAAAACAAATTTTTAATTTGACAAGCAGTGATTTTCATGATCTTTCTGTCAGGAGAAAGCATTTAAAAAGATTATAATGCATATTCAAATGCAGTTATTATGAATTTGTTCTATATTAACGGTGAGAATTGTTTTAAGAACATGCAGGATATTCAGTGAACTTCATCCTTTACTACAATTTACTTCATAGAAAAATCTTCCGAAGTATTGAACGGAATTGTGCTGTTTCGTAAAGTTGAAGCGCCAAGAAATCAAATTTGTTATGTCACCAGTTATTAACGAAGTGAATGAAATTAACGTCTTCGGGTATTTCTACGCCTACCCTCATGTGTTGGTACGGAGAGACATTGTGGATTTAGGTATGCTCCGCAGTTCGATATGGAGAATTAGAAAAAAAAACATAAAATGCATGATTATAAAAGAAAATGTTTTTCAGACACCTGTATAAAATACGGTTAAATCATTCATAGATGGAACTAGAATTACTCAATATTTTCTGGTAACGAGTTATTTGAATTCGAATTGGACCCATTTTGGTAGAAAAACAATTTGAAAATACTCGATATTCGATAAATGGTAAAAGTTATTTGTATTTATCAGTAGAATCCAAAGACGAAATGAAATACTGGGTGTTTCCCATTTGAAATTAGAAGTCGATATCAGTTCTGAGCAGAGGTGGCAACACTGCAACAGCGAAAATCTATTTAAGAGCTAGATCGCAATCTCTTATTGTGGAATACAATATTTCAAATATTTATCTCCTAGGTCTCCAGAAACGTAAAATATCTAAAGGTAATGGAGTTTGGATTAACCTGTATATTGATCATTCTTTGTACAATCAGTTCATTATCTCATCAGTTACACAATTCAATATACCGAACCTTTTACATGTTTCTTGTTTATTCTGTCAAAACTATATTTGAATAGTCTTTAATTTTGATTCTTTTCTAACCAAATTTACGTTAATGAAAGCTTAAACGTTTTTTCGTTGATTGTCGATAGCTATCTTATACAACATGGCAAAATGATCCAATTTTTATAGAAACTTGCTTTTATTTCGGAAACCTGACTATTTAGATATAAAAACATACTACATCATTTGAAAGAAAATTTAATTGTTTTTCAGGATATTCGATAATATATAGGGTGTTCCATTTGAAAATCTGCACTTTTCACCACTTTTGCATCTATCGGTAAAATCACAAATTTTGAAAGACCCTGTATAATGGAGGACGAATTCCCCTAGACATAACTAATACACAGGACATTGTCAAACTGCATCCATCCCAAATTAAGGCTTTCTACGAATCCAAATACTGTTGTAATAAACAATTAATTACAGCTATGTTTCGCACAAAAAATCAGGAAATCAATGAATTTCTCGAAAACCATCGGAGTTAGGTAAAGGAAAGTTATATAGAAATAATCAAAAAATAGTAGCGAAGCGAAAAATGCAATAATATATAGGGTGTCCTGTTTGAAATATCAAAGTTGTTGCTACTTTTCAATAGAAGCGGCAACACCGCAGTGCTGAAAATATTTTAGATCAATAGAACAAAACCAATTACTTCGAAAACCTAATTTTCAGAATAATCCCATGTTCAGTTCTCCAGAAACGTCCAATAGGCCATCGAGTTTGGGACATCCTGTATATAAAACTTATGTGATGAGGAATATTCGTAAATTAGTCTATCACATCAGATGAAACATTGGAATTGTGGACCCTTGTTCATGAAATCCAAATTGGTTGACCATGCATCATGCCTTTCTGTAAGTTGAATGTAGGTGCAAGCCATACACTAAAAAAATATGAGCCTACTATACTATTATTTCATTACCCTACTCACCCATAATAAGGAACAACTAGGTACATAACTACTTTATAAACGCAAATACAAAAATTGTCATGCGTCATTCACAGATCAGATTTCCACTAAACTAATTCGTTATCATTCAAGTTTTCAATCCGATTTATTTATGATATGAATCGGTTGACGATGAAACCACCACGAATACATCCGACTTGCTTAATAACGTTGTCGCTAGGAAGATTTTTTAGCAGTAACACAGATGAAGGATGTGAATGAGACGTGACAATTATTTGAATCGCCTATACGTTTCATTTGCAAAAGTCGTTAAAAATTAAATGAAGTTGCCATGATTTTTGAGGCTCTAACACTGTCTACAGAAGTCATAACGTTATAATATTACCTCTTTACAACGTATTAACAATGTATTCTCAGCTATATCGTCATAGGTTCCATAATAAAGAAAAATCAACAAACCTCCGGGTGATGTTTCTTGCTTAGTGGGTGATATTGGCCGAACGCCAATTTCATATTGGGTAAATTTTGGTTACCTATATTGCATTTGGAAAAATTATATTGAACCACAACCTACTGATAACTATACAAACCACATAAATAAAAGATGCATTTTTCCAGATTTTTCATTTGCAGTCTAACAAAAACAAATTGTTATTGGAAGGTACATATAAGACTAGTGTCAAAATATTACTTAGTTACGTTCTCAACTGTATTTAGGGCTGTAACTGAGGTAGAAAAACTTCATCGTCTTTTGAAAAAGAAAATACTGAGATAAGATTTCTCTATTCTTTTGTTTCCCTCTCTCTCTCATCAACCACAGCACTCCTCTCTCTTTCTTATTCCGTCCCGCTCTCTCTCTCCCCATCTATATTCTCTATTCCTCACCCCTCTTTCTCACCATCTCTCTCTTTCTATCTTTATCTCTCTCACTCTCTCTCGCTCTCTCTTTCTCTGAGAAATCCACAATTTTCATTCAGATGTTAGAAATCTCAGGAAAATATTTGTTCTAGCCTCTAGAACACGAATGATTTTTGTAGAATGAGTTAAAAATTATATTTTATTTTGTAGAAGGTGACAGATCAATTTCATTTCGATCATCCTGCTGGAAAGTTATAAAATGATTGGGCAAGTGAATACAGTTGTTCATAAATCCAATATCCAATCTATGTTAGCGTACCGCCCTGTAAATTGATAGAAAATTAAACTCCACTGTAATATAAATTCTATCCAGACGATGCGTGGTGCGAATGTATCGTCCTAAATGCTACTAGTGAGAAATGGAAATTGTTTGACAAGTTCATGTTTATTCAATCTACTGAAATCTGTATTTTTAGAAAGTAAAATAAACTTGATCGAAGTTTATTCACGTATAACCTCGAAAAAATATTTATGTTCTTAAGAAAATTAATGAAGAAAATAAATACACATACAATAATTTTTCTTAGTATCTTCATGTTTCCAGTGTGTCGGTGATTTGCTGCAATAACAAATAATGATTGAACCGTGTACCACTATAATTTCGTTTAAACTAGCCGTAGTGTTACGAGGATATTGTCACGTACAGCAAAATATTTTCATAATCATATATCTTCCTGAATTTTTGGTCAGGTCCACTTCTAGAGCTTCGATAGATGCAGAGGGCACGAAGCATCATCAACCCAACAACTGCTCCCAGGCTGGGTAGGTGGACAACGGGCCAGACAATATTGTGATCTGAGCGAACGTAATCAACCAAGCGTGATGTCCTTCCCCATCTTTTCATCTGAGATCATTACCGTCTTACAGAAAAGTACCCGTTTCTTTGGCTTTCGGTTTATTTATTGGCTTGAACGATTAATTCGAAGAAAAATGATTCCAATGAATATGGTAGTTCTTATTCTCCACACTTCCATTCATTACCTTCTTCCATCTAGAAAAAGCACCTTATTTTGAACATGTCTACTTGAGCTGCAAGAATACAACCCATCCCTGAAAAGGGAAAAATGTCTAGTCTAGTAACAATAAATTTATCGCTTCTTTCATCTTGAAGGTCATAAACAAAGTTAAACTATACCAAGGCATAACATATATCCAAAGAATTTGGAGTGTTACCTCACTACTAAACTCGCTTACATTTCTGGACTACACCAGAGGCAGTCCAAAGCCTCATCAGATGGTGCAAAAAGCTAGCCAAACTTTGGAAGAAGTCAGAAGACTTTTCAATAGTCTGGAACGCTGGGAAGACTATAAAACAGCCCTTTCTGAGTGCAACAAAGAAATCAGAAAATTGAAAAGAAAAACATGTAGACAAATGTGCGAGGGGATCACTGAATTGGTCCCAGCACGTCTCCAATGGCATCGCTCTGATTGAAAATCCAAACTTCGGATACAATGATAACACTCAAGTGTTATACTGGTTCTAAAATGGCTTTGCAAAATGCACAAACAATAGAGCGCTTATCTGGAAGGAGTTGTCCACAACCCTAATAGGTTTAGCAGGAAAAAATTGTCACAACTGGAATAATAAAATGGGCTATCAAAAGCTTTAAACCATTTAAGTTACCAGGAGAGTATGAGTCATTACGGGTTTATTACTCAACATGGCGTTCAAAATTATGTAGCCGTTTCTGAAAAGATTGTTTAAGGTTATCCTCCAACTACGTGTATGTTGTCTGTGCCGCTTTTCAAAATTAAGCCATGTAACAGACTTGTATTTTGTGTTTAATTTGACAGTTTTTCTTTGATAGATATCTGAACAAAGTATAAATTATTCATTAAATTCAATCTGACGTTTTATTCAAAATTTTTATTTTTTAATGACGCCGTTGCTATGGAAACTTCTTGATCTGCTAGATCTAGCACGCCAGCAGTGAATATGAGGAAAGTCTGAACATACCGCTGCCCTTTCAATAAACTAACTAACCAAAAGTCCACTGACCACCGAGCTGGAGGGACATTATCTTCCTTTAAAATTACCAACGCTCCATCTTTGGAAAAAACGCCACTTGTTTCTTTTTTGTAAGGTGTGAAGATAGTCGTTCCGCCATTTTGACCAAAATTGCTTTGGCGTTAAAGCTTCAAGGTCATTAGGATCAGGTGAAGGGGGACTAGAGGTCGAGAATTTAAAACAGGTTCCATCTGTACTATCAACGTATAAAACTCTTCATGAGTTGGGGGATTATCATTCAAAATGCGCTTTAAGTGTTGCTTAACTGATTTCACACCAGCCTCCCACAACCCGCCGAAGTAGGGGGAACTAGAATGAAATTCCAGGTGATTTTGGGTTCACTTAGGTACTCGTGAACAAAATTAACAACTAACTTAGTTTTAGTTAGTTTTTTACACTTGATAATGGGATAAAACCCGAAACCGGTCGTAACAATAAAAAACTAGTGGAAATAAGACAAAAGAGTGTTCTTTCGTTTCATCACAGTTCAATAAAATATCAGGTATGTTAGATTTGAACTTACTTAATTCAAATCCGTATTTACTTCTTCTTTCGTTAACCTGCTGTCGCCCCCCTACGAATGGCAATATTTTTGAAATGCTATTTTTTACTTTGATCAACGATTCGATATTATTACTACCAGTAAGTAAATCATCGACATAAAAATTAGAACCAATTATTTTACTTTCTTCAGGATATTCCTTCTCAACATCTAAAGATATTTGTTTTAAACAGCGAGTGGCAAAAAATTAACTGGAAGCTAATCCGTAGGTGACTGTATTCAAACAGAAATATTTTACAGGCTCTAATGGGTCATCCCGCCAAACAATACGTTGTAGATCCCTCTGATCGGGATGTAAAAGTATTTGCTGGTACATTTTTGCCAAATCTCCTGTCAATACAAAATTATGAAACCTGAAACACAACAAAATAGAAAATAAGTCTGGCTGAACAGTAGGACCAACTTTTAAAGTGTCGTTCAAACTTATTTGAGTTGAAGTTTTTTGACTGCCGTTAAAAACAACTCTTAATTTAGTTGTTGTGAAGTAATTTCATATCATGTCGGTTTTTGTTGTTATTGATAAGACGTCAAGCAATTGTCAGAATAATATTACCAATGTACAAAGTAGAATAAACGTTTAATATTCACAAGAGAATTCTTTACATGGTGTCAGAAGTGAACTGATAACTGTCGATTTGAGTTGAAAAATATTGATATGGAATCAATTTTTCGACCACCGAAACCTCTCACGTTCGAAGGGAACTTGGCTGAAAACTGGGTCTTATGGAAGCAGCAGTTCAATCTATTCATGAAAGCTTCAGGCAAAGATGAAACCGCTGTGAAAGAAGACGTTAAAGTAGCAATTTTTCTCAGTGCTATTGGTGAGGAGGGTATGAAAGTTTTCAATTCACTGAAGCTGAATAGTGAAACAATCAAACTGGTAGATTTGATCAAAGAATTTGAGAACTATTGTAAACCAAGAGCGAATATTGTGTACGAAAGATTCGTGTTCAGAAATATAACACAGAAGGAAGGACAGACATTCGATAGTTATCTTACTGAACTGAAAAATTCCGTTTCCAAATGTGCATTTGGAGATCAGGAATCAAGTATAACTAGAGATCAAATTATATTTGGAATACGAGATTCGCATGTGAAAGAAGTTCTCCTACGAGATGGAAATATAACTTTGGAAAAAGTTTCAGAATATTGTCGAATTGTAGAAGCAAGTAAGCAACAAATAGAAGAACTTCAGCGTGAAGTAAGTGTCAATGTCAATGTAGTCCGAAGGAAATCTATTAAAGGAGACGTTATTGATGATTGCAAATTTTGTGGTTACTCTCATAGAATAAGGAATTGTCCAGCGTTTGGTAAAGAATGCGGGTTTTGTAAGAAGAAGGGGCATTTTGTCAAGAAATGTTTGGAATATTCAAAAACCAAAAGGATATTCATGAGATACACGAAGATGAGGCAGAGTCTGATGATCCAGATTGCAGGGAGGATCCCAATGAACATAATTCTGTTGAGTTATATGTGAGTGAAGTTAGAAAGTCACAAATTAAACGTCATCAAGTCTGGTATGAAGATATAATCGTCAATGGTTTCAAAATCAAAATAAAACTAGATAGTGGTGCAGAAATAAATTGTTTACCGTTGAAAATTTTCTCAAAATTCCAAAATGTAAACATGCAACCAACAAATATTATGATTTTAGGATTTGGGAACATTAGTTCGAAAATTAAACCTTTGGGTATTGCTAAATTGAATTGTATTATAAGAAAGGTTAGGAAAATTGTTGAATTTGTAGTAGTCGATGTTGATTCTGAACCAATTCTAGGGTTGAGTGATTGTGTTAATTTTGGACTCATCAAAAGAGTAGATATTCTGAATCATTCATTGAGATCTGAAAATGATTTGTTTAGTCACTATTCCGATTTATTCACTGGTACAGAAAATTTTCCTGGAACATATCATATACATATTAAATCAGATGCCATTCCCGTAGTGAATCACCCTCGACGAGTCCCTCACGCTCTATTAGAAAAACTGAAAGGGACACTGGAGAGATTGGAAGAAAGAGGTATAATTTCTAGAATCGACAATCCAACCAATTGGGTGCATAACCTAGTAATAAGGGAGAAAATCAATGGTGAGTTGCGCTTATGTCTTGATCCCAAGGACTTGAATGCTGCTGTCAAAAGGGAATTATATCTCATCCCTAAACCAGAAGACATTATCGCACAATTAGCAGGTATGGCACTTTTTTCAGTTTTCGATATGAAAGAAGGGTTCTGGCACATAAAGCTAGATGAGGAAAGTGCAGATTTATATACATTCAATACACCCTTTGCGCGATATCGTTTTAATCGGCTTCCATTCGGGATTTCATCTGCCCCCGAAGTTTTTCAGCGAAAGAACATGGAAATTTTCGGGGATCTACCGGGTGTTTTTATTTATTTTGACGATATAGTCATTTGTGGTAAGAATGAACTTGAACATGATCAGAATCTAATCACATTTCTGGACCGGGCAAAACAATTTGGGGTCAAACTCAATAAAACCAAATTCAGTTTAAAGTTTGCCAAGTCAAGTATTGCGGACATGTAATTTCGGAAAATCAGGTCAAGTTAGATGACAAATATATCAAAGCTGTTACATTTGATTATCCGTCCGACAAATAATCTTTGGAGAGATTTCTGGGGTTCATACAGATCATAAACCTCTCGAATCGATTTTTTTAAAAAATATTAGTCAACTCACCTGTAGACTTCAAAATTTACGAATGAAAACTTTGAAATATTCTCTGAATGTAAAATATATAAAAGGTTCACTTATGTATATTGCAGATTTTTTATCTAGAGCTCCCTTGCCAGAAACTGGGGAACATGAAATAGACGATGAAGATAAAATTGTACACTTGGCATCCAAATATATACCGATGTCAGACGAACGAAAATCAGAGTTCCAAATAGAAACCCAAAAAGTTACCATATTGAGGAAGGTATTTCAATTCACTGAAAATGGTTGGCCACGAAAAAAATTAGATAATGAGCTAGAAAATTTTAGAAAAATAAGTAATGATATTTCTATAGGAGAAAAACTGCTTTTTGTGAATGACAAGTTGATTATTCCTTCTTCATTGAGACAAAAAAATTCTAATTTTACTTCATGAAAATCATTTTGGAGAAAATAAAACGAAAGCTAGAGCAAGGGCTTTCTTTTACTGGCCTAAAATGTCAAGTGAAATTGCCTCATTGGTAAAAAATTGTAAAGTCTGCGAAAAATATGCCAAAAATAATGCAAATGAACCTCTTTTACAACCCCAGGTCCCATCAAGGCCATGGGAAAGAATTGCAGGGGATATTATGTTTTATGGAAACAATGACTATCTCGTTGTAATAGATGCATATAGTGAATGGCTTTAAATTCGTAAATTGATGTCGAAACGATCCTCTGATATAATTTCAGTTCTGAAAGACATTTTTAGTTCACAGGGTATTCCAGATATTTTCTGTTCTGACAATATGCCCTTCAGTAGTATCGAATTTCTGAGTTTTGCGAGTGAGTGGCAATTTAGAACAGGGTATTCCAGATATTTTCTGTTCTGACAATATGCCCTTCAGTAGTTTCGAATTTCTGATTTTTGCGAGTGAGTGGCAATTTAGAACAATCACTTCTAGTCCTGCATACCAATCAATCAAATGGCTTGGCTGAAAAAGCTGTTGGCATAGACAAATCAATTATGAGGAAAAGCAAAGACCTTCATGCGGGTCTCCTAGAATATAGGAATTCACCAATTGTATCTATAGGACTCTCACCCAGCCAACTTCTCAATAACCGAAGATTACGGGATAAATTACCAGTTCATTCTGGATTGTTGAAGCAGGAAGGGACAAACAGCGAGGAAGTCAGAAGGAAACTGATAAAAAATCAGAACGTGCAGAAGTATCATTATGACAAGAAAGGAGTTAAGAATTTGCCGAAGGTGAAAGAAGGTGATAAAATTGTTATCAGAAAAGATGGAATATGGGAGCCCGGAACAGTGATAAGTGAACATCAAAGTCCAATATCATACATTGTGGAGGATGACTCAGGAAGAATACTAAGAAGAAACAGAAAGCTATTGAAAACCTCATCGTCCGTTTTCACTAAACCATCTGATGAAAGTACTGAGGGCTCTGAGAGATCTGAAGGAAGGGTATCCAGAACAATTAAAAGACCTGTTAAATTTGATGACTACATTTTGAGCTAAATCGAGATTCTTTAAAACTTTTGAATCACCAATGAATGATTTGAATAATCTGCTTTTATGTTTGTCCCACTTTTGATTTTGCATATTTTGCATTGTTTATTGTTTTCCTTTCAACCTTTTCGTTTGTGTAAGGATGTGAAGTAATTTCATATCATGTCGGTTTTGGTTGTTATTGATAAGACGTCAAGCAATTGTCAGAATAATAGTACCAATGTACAAAGTAGAATAAACGTTTAATATTCACAAGTAGAATTCTTTACAGTTGTTGAACTGTCAGCCCTTTCTACGCAATGCTGAGGAAGGTAAAATGTAATTTTATTATAACAATCAGATTCTACTTCTGTCATGTGTCCTAAACTTTTATATTCAGACATGAAAGATGTATATAATTTACGCATATCTGAATTTTTACATAATTTTCGTTCAACAGAATACAAAGTACGCAATGCACTTTCCTTTGATTTTCCCCAATTAACAAAATTAGGCTTTTTTGAGTTTTTTTCAATGTTCCGTCACGAAAATTTGTTGTAAACCTCAGATTCGGATTCAGCACCCCAAAAAACATAGAGAATGGAAGTAATCAAAACTACCCCAAAACTTTCTTGGTAGAAATACAATTTGATTACATTAGTTATTGTTTAACATTGTTTGTCAATAAAATATAAAGTTTCGATTGAGAAGTGCTTGGGCTTTTCATTCATTAACTGAAAGCATTGAAAAGATATACGTGACAAAACGAATTTAAACGCCCCACTGATCAGATGGGTACAATCAATGCTGAAAATCAAAATCATTGTTGCGATTCTTGGGAGGAGACAGTCAGAATGACAGCTGAAAAAGTTGTCCCCCAAAGGAGATTTCTATCGCCTTTGCTGTAGTCATGGATTGTCGATAACCTGATAATGCAGCTACACAACGCTGGTTCCATGACTCAAGGTTACGCCGATGACCTGGTCTGCAAATTATGTAATAGGTCAAAGTGCTGATGAGGTCGTATATAAGCATGTTCAACCCCTCTTGCAATTTACAATCTACCTAATACTGCAGAAAGGTTGGCGATCGATGCCTTTTTTATATTGTCCAGCCTCATGACCCTTTCAGATATTATTGATCGTTCTATTATTATAAGTTCAATCGAGATTGACCCGATGAGTTAACCTTTGTCGTTTAGCCAAGGGTTTGTTACTGATTTTCTGTGAAGATTAAAATATTTTCCGTTTCGTGGGAGTCACAAGATAACAGAATGTTCTTCTCGTTTGGTACCAAGAACTTCATTTCATCACATTGGTTGAAGTTCGTCCAACGCACTCTAGGTGCAATTTTTTTTTAATCAAGTGTCCCTAGAACCCAAAAAGAGTAAATATACAGGGGGTGTTCAATTTGGAATTTCCAAGTTGGGGTCGTTTCCGGTGGAAGCGGAAGTGATGAAGAGTATCAAATATTCGAAAATTTCTCTATTCTTGAGATCAGTGAGCTCGTCCGAACAGGGTACATGGCGAGAATACATGCTCTATGGTGTGAAATATACCAAGAGCATTCCATCTTTTCCGCCCAAAACCAAAGAGCAAATTATCTCTGCTGTATGTGACGCCGCCGCTCAGATTATGTCCCATAGGAAGAGAAGGGATGCTGCCCCAGTGGCGGGGAGGCATCAGCGACGCATACACGAGATGGACGCTGAGCTCAAGTTGCCGAGAAAACACGCGTCTCGTTTCCAGTGTGTAGAAGACTACGTGACTAAAGTTTAGGATATATAGTTGTCCGACTTCAGCCAAATTCTGTTGTGAATTTTCCATTGCACACACCCCGGAGTTTCGGTTTATAGGTGCGTCGGGGTGTACTGTAGTAAAACATATGAATATTATTTCTAGTGAAAGATCCTCATAAAATGGTCTCTTATTTAATCACATTTCAGTTTCGATGAAATTAATCTTGATGTGTGTGTTTTTTATTCGTACCTTTTTGTACGAAGAGGCCAGCTCATGTATCGGGAACTAACAGGTTTATTCTAATAAACTTTTTCAGTAACTGTTGGTCCTGTTCAAAGTTGAGATTCCAAAATTAATATCATGAATTTTATTCCTTTCTAATATTTTTGTTTCAAACGGTAGAATGTCTAGAGGTGTAGCTTTTGTGTCATGCAAAGGACACCGCACACTTTAATATGGAAAGTGGCACTTTGTCGAATCGACTGAATTTTTGATATGTTGTAGTCCAAGTCATTCCAAACAAAAAGTCCAATTGGACACAAGTTTTTCTATAGGCTAGTTTTGACGCTAGAGGGCGTTGAAAATTCCCATTTTTTCTCTATTGTTAAACAACAAAAAACGTTACCCTGAATAATTTTCACTATTCTGAGTCATTAAGGTCTAAACATTCAGATATATTCAGACCTAAGGTAATATTAGAATTATTTTTCATTGGTGTCATTACAGATGGTCAATTATACAGTGTGTTCTATCTGGTATGGTCGAACTAATACGTCAAGTTGATAATTAAACTCAAGGAGGATATAATAAAAATAGATCGAATTCATTTTGATAGGGTTATGTCGAATTATTATGTGAATATATCCGATTATTTTATTGATGCTGAAGGAGTGTAATGGAGAAACTCTTCCTGGTGGGTCAACCAAGCCCCATTCGCACATTTAACATAAGCATTATATGGAGAAAATGATGGGCTCTAACTCAATATATTATATGTTATATTTAACGTACCTTTTGAACTTTCGTTGACTCTAATGAAAAACCGCCGAATAAACCCTAATAATAATTTACAGGGGGTTTCATCTGGGAAAATATCAATACGATCAAAGAAACTGACATTGTAGTTGATCCACAGTCGGTATTTAATAGTCTTTCAATGACGAAATTTTATTCTCATCCCCAATAGACCTGGAGTATCAATACGTTCGTCAAATTCTGCCTATTATCTTGTACATGAGATTGGAGTTCATTAATTTCATCGGTTTCTTCGCCCTCCATTGTATTCACACTCGAATCTCACTGTGAAATTATACGCCATATTCAACTTTACATTGACATGAAGTCACAAACAATTAAAACTTTGCTAGAAAAGCCATCTACAGATATTTTTTTCCGCAGTGAAGGGATGCAATGTTTTCATATTATCTAGTACCCCATTCTCGAAAATGATTGAACAATTTTTTAAAAGAATCTAGACTATAATATTTTCATAATTCAAAGTTCAATTTCTCGAGTACTGTTGTGATATCGATATAAAAACGAAAGTTGACCAGACACCAGGATCCAGAACTAGAATTTATTGCCTCATATACTGGGCGATGCGAAAAAAATGGGGTTGGATGGTGGAACGCATTATTTTGAAATGAAATATTAGTTATAACATCTGCGTAACCTTGATTCACCTCTCTACTACTATTTATTGTATCTGAATCAGATCCCTAAGGCGATTTGTAACCATTTTCGAATTATTGAACTTCAAAAATTGTAAGTAGTTAGAACATACTGTATAATTGACCATATGTAAAAATTTCAAAGAACAATACTTAAATAGTATCTCATATAAATGAATTTTCACATCTTGACTACACAGAATACTGATGATTGTCCAGGATAACGATTTGTGTTCTACAACAATGGAGAACAAATGAATGGGCCTCTAGGGCCAAAACTGGCCTAAAGAAAAAGTTGTGCCCATTGAACTTTTTGTTTGGAATGGCTTCGACTACAACATATCAAAAATTCAGACGATTCGACAGGGGGCCACTTTCCCTATTAAAGTGTGCGGTATCCTTTTGGGTAGCATGCACAAACAATTCGCGGGAGAGTAGATAATATATTTTCCAACTTGAATTCCTACTAGTCGATGACTTACTGACTACGTTCAACACTGAAACTATAAAAGCTAGTGCAAAATAATTTAATCAATCACTACCCATTCATAGAAAGTTCAATGGCCACACAAATCTCGAGTTGCCTGGGAAAAACTCTTTCACTTCATAAGTGGCAATTTACAATTTTTTTTTTAACTACAAATGTTACATTTGCATTAAGTACGTAGAAGAAAATTATCTTTTAAGTGCAGATACTGTACACAAAGTTCAAACCAGTGCAAAATGCCAACATTGATACGAATAGAAACTTATTTTGAAATATATTTTTACGGAACATTTTCCGAAGGTACCTATTTATATGATTGACTGTAGGAGTAGAATAAAAAATGAATTCAAAGAAATGTCTTTTTCCGACGACCTCCTTGAAATACGTATCATTTCGCACTGTAAACTGGTACACAAAATTAGATATTTTGCACTAGTGTGAAATGAAGTATTGCGCACGGTCTCCTCGCTCTGCGATTGGTGTGATTACCAAACAGCTAACTATACTCTAATTTTTACTCATAGGTATCTGTGACAATGACATATCTACAAACGAATTCATAACATTATATAGTGTCAGTGTCAATGTGATTTACTTAATAGATCGGTACCGAATCGTAAAATTTCTTCAGTTTCCTTTGGTACAATGTCATCTCACGATGAAATGTTAGATTTCACTCCCGAAGAAGTATGCAATTTAGCAAACCAAACAACAAAAGAATTGCTGCCAGAAAAATCAAAACAGAAGTATGATTTGGCGTACGATAATTTCATGGCATGGAAAGAAAGAAGTAACGCAAAAAGCTTCTCCGAGATATTTTTATTGGCTTACATAGGAGAATTAGGAAATAAGTACAAGCCAAGTACTGTTTGGTCAATTTATTCAATGTTACGAACATCCTTGATAGCTGAACATAACATAAACATTGGAAATTACCTGAAATTGAAAGCGGTACTCAAAAGACGCTCGGTCGGATGTAAACCAAAAAAATCAAACATTTGAAATCCTCAGCAAATCAAACAATTTATGGAGACTACTCCGGATGAGAAATGTTTTATAATCAAGGTATGTTTTGATTTGCATTTACAGTTCATTTATTTAGATTGAGGATTTTTTTTAAAGAATATTGAAATTTTACTAATTCAATACTCATATTTTGTAGGAAGAAATCGTTGTTTTTGACAAAATATATTAATGTCAATGAATAGCTCATGGCGTTAATGCATCAAACATTCGACACGGGTCACAAAACAGAATCTATGGAGTAGGTTCGAATCTTCTTCTCAACAGAATTATTCGGAACTAGCTCGGTATCACAATCAGTCCCTACTGCGAGACCATCAACCTCCACTACAGTTTTGGAAACTAATAGTAATATGACAGGAATTAATAATCAAGCCATTCAAGATTTGATAAAAGAAAATAATAGTATTCCGTTAGTACTGAAAAATTGTTCAAATATTACCATCAATAACTATTTTTTTAATATTTCATAAATACAGACCAAAATGTACCCAAATATTTTTGTTGAATGTTCAATAAAATGTGTTCTCTTTGTGCGATAAATCTTTCTTATATGCTTCTTCAGGCAATTGAATTGGTTCACTGTAAAAATGATTTGTAAGTAGGTATAATACAGTCATGCGAAATTTAAATCCGACATACCTATGTTTTTGATGTAGGTCGTCGGAAAAGTATAGTGTACAACTCGTGCGGAAATTGGATATTCCATACTCGTTTGAAATATTCTATTTCTCGCACTAGTTGCACATTATACTATTTCCCATCCATGTATACTTTTTTCCATATGATTATTTATTATCGTTATATGTGAAAGTGACAATTTATCATTTTATAACATTTTTTAGTGGTAATTTCGATACATCAAAAACAAGAAAACAAAATTCAAAAGTACGGTACCTCAAACATTTGCCACGGCAGTGCGCAAACTATGAGTTTACGCACTGTTGTATTTTTTTACCCACTGTTCATACATCTGTGCATTTTTGAAAGATACAGTAGTTTGCGTCAAATATAACTTGGAAGTCATGATTTGATAATGCGACGACAATTCGTAATATAAACATTCAAATTAATAATACTATTGCTACAATTTGGCAATTAACAATAATTGTCGAAAAAAAAAAACTTTGTATGCGCCTCATTCGACAAGCTTCACTCTCATACAAAAAAGTCCTACTATGAACTTGTATCATAAATAGCTATTTTGTATGCATGTGTTATACTCATAGCTTAGCAATAGATCAATATGTATTTTTTGTCAGAATAAGGTGTATTTAAATTATGATGAGTTTATTTTTTGAAGACTAAAATTGGGCATTGTACATATCAAATTTATAGATTTGATTAAATTTGCAAAAACTGTCATTCTAAGAACATAGCTATTTGTTCAACTGGGCAACAAAGTATTAGATTGCCTATCGAGTTTGGTAATTCATATCCAAGCGTAGCGTGGCTAGGAATTCATTCAAGGCAGTCAATAAGCTTTTTTGTTGCTGAGTTGAACATAACACTTTTTTGCTGGTTATTTAAATGTATTGTGCAAAATACAAATCCTAGAATCTATTTTATTCCGTTAGATAGTGACAGATTTAGGTGCCCTATTTTCGCATACAAGCCTCGAATAGGGTTGAAAAGTACATCGATTTTGAGTACAAATGAAGATACTTTTAGGAGTGGCTCCTGGGAATAATATACCAAGAATTCGATTTTTCAGAACAGAAATAAAAGGAGTCTCGCAAGCCGTGTTTACTACATTATTAATTGATAGAACCTGGCTTCGGAATATCAAAGGCTTGAGTGTTGCAGGTGGCTAAAGGGTGAAAATAAGGCAGTAATCTTGAAAAAAAAATTTAATGATTTTCCCACACAAGCCCATCAAGAGTATACAAACTTTGACGGAAATTCTTTTCGACTTTTCAGTTATTTTTTCATGCAAGCCTTTGAAAGTATAGAATCTTATTGAGGTGTTAGATAGAAAGTACAATAAAATTGGTATGACTATCGAATGTAGCCGGAACGAAGGCTTGCGTCGGAAAGTTGCGGAAAATTCTATTGAAATTGACACCATTTTCTCACGAAAGCCGTTTGGCATATGCTCAGAAAAAGCGATTATAAGACTGAAACAAAAGGTTTGAATATCGAACATGGTGATCATATTAATTATACACAATATGTACAGCGAGTTTCAAAAAGTTTGCATCACATGGAAAACTTGTTTATTACCCATTTGTCAGAAAATTTTATTATTTTTTAAAAATCGATGCATTGCAGAAAACATGCATAGGGGTTGTCAGAATTTTAAATTTCTGAACGGTAAACGGAGAACAAAAAATAAATTTGATCAAGTGTAAACTACCCTTATATTCAACATTATCGAAAACGTTTATTGAAAAAAGTTTTTTTGAATCAAAACCCACATTCAAATTCAAAATCATAGACTTCCTACGCGGAAGAAATGAAAAAATCACATTTTTATAATTGAAGTGATCTTAAATTTTCAGATTTGTATTATCGTTTATCAATAATTCAATAATTTCCTTCCACAAAATCATACTTGTTAAAATCAATAAGATTATTTTAGTTTGGTAACAATGTTACGTATACATTTTAGATTGGTAACAACGTGATCGTATGTACGCTTGTCAGTTCTGTCGTTTTGTCGAATGTCGATGTATTGAGTTGTAAAATTTTTACAAAAGTATAGTGTTAATTTTCATCGTTTTTCCTCAAAATTCATTATAAGTATAAAAGTATTATTGTGTTTCAATCTTCTGCGACCTCTGAAGACAGGTTATGGGCCCAGACTCGAAGGTTTCCAGTTGTTAGATAGAAGAAATTTTGAGGGTTAAGAAAAAGTACCGCAAAAAAAGCACTTTTTTGTCGGGTTGGATCGTTGGAATTGAAAGTTGAAAAAGTAGAACGACGTACGAAAATTAAAATGGACCAGTCTGGATTGATAAAGTTCAATGGTGTAGTAGCTGAGTGGAGTAAAAATGATGCAAGAGCCCAAGAAATAATTGTTGTTCGGATGGAGGAAAAACCTCTTACACATATTCTGGCATGTGATACAGCGGCAGAAATGTGGGCGAAACTAGTCACAATATACGAACACAAGTCGCAGGTCAGTGTACATTTATTGCAACAAAGATTTTTCAATGTTCAATATAACAATAGCATAGCAGAATTCGTATCTCAGATTGAAGAGATTCAAACTAATTTAAAGACTTTGGGAGAAGCGATTAGTGACAAGATGGTTATCACTAAAATTCTCATGTCTCTGCCAGAAAGCTTAAAACACTTTGTTTCCGCATGGGAATCGACACCCAGTGATAACCAAACAACCAAAGAACTGATGTCCCGGTTGATGGTAGAAGAAGAGAGGAGTAGAACAACAAAAAATGTGACGGCTTTAACTAGCCAAAGTACCTCAGTGACAAATCAGAAAGAAGTTAAATGTTTTTTATGTGACAAAACTGGCCACATGAAAAGATTTTGTCCAAAACTAAGAGTTAAAAAGACATGCCTGTACTGTAAAAAGGACGGGCACCTGATTCAACATTGTTGGTTTAAGAAAAAGAAGGAAACCGAGCAGAAAGACCAACGAAATTCACGAGATACCCAAGCCCTTATAGGAATGTCAAGTCTGTTGGAAGGTGAAAATATATTGGCATTAGTGGGACAGTCGCAGGCCTACACAAATACTGAATGGTGGTTAGATAGCGGTGCCACAGAGCACATGTGTTTCACAAAAGAAATGTTTTCAGCCATACACCGACTAGAAAAAGAAAGAAAAGTAAAAATCGGAAATGGAATAATGCTAGAAGTCCGAGAAGTAGGTAAAGTGAAGATCACAGCCTGGAATGGCAAAAAGTGGTTGAAAACCGAGCTGACCAATGTCTTATTTATGCCAGATTTAAATGTAGACCTATTTTCTTTAAGCACATCCCTAGATAAAGGCCTAGAAATGCACTCTACCAGAGACAAATGTAAGCTGATTGACAGTGAAGGTGAAGTAAGAGCTATAGCTGAGAGAGAAGGTAAAATGTACAGAATGTGCTTCAGAACAGAAACCACAAGTGTATCATTTGCTAATGTAGCAGAAAGTTTGTTAGAATGGCATCGTAAATTTTCCCATAATAATTTTGGCCAAGTGAAGACAACTTTGAGAAATGAAAGCATATCTTATAAAGACGAGGAAAAGCCCTACTGCAGAGATTGTTTATCAGGTAAGCAACATAAACTACCATTTTCTTCAAGCGAATCGAGAGCCAAAAAGACATGTGAATTGATTCATGGAGATTTATGTGGACCATTTGAGGTACCTTCATTGGGAAAAGCAAAATATTTGTTGTTGCTGAAAGATGATTTTTCAGGATATAGGTTGGTTTACTTCTTAAATCAAAAATCAGAAGCAAAAGAAAAGATTAAAATTTTTATATCTCTTGCCAAAACACAAACAGGTAACAAAATTTTAACTCTACGTACTGATAATGGCTTAGAATTTATCAATACGGATCTGAAAAATTTGTGTGACAAGAAAGGCATACGACATGAAAAATCTTGCAGCTATACACCACAACAAAATGGTAGAGCAGAGAGAGATGCGCACATTGGTAGAGGCAGCAAGGACAATGTTGCATAGTAAAAAACAAGAAAAATTCTTGTGGGCTGAAGCTATAAATTGTGCTGCATACACACTTAACAGAGTTGGGGCTTCTCCAGTAAAAAATGAAACCCCATTCAAGTTATGGAGCGGAAAAGACTGTGATGTGAAATTTTTCAAAGAATTTGGTTCTGAAATAGCAGTACATATACCTAAAGAACGAAGGTTGAAGTTAGACTGGAAAACAAAGATGGGAATATTTGTTGGATATAGTGACCTAGTGAAAGGTTATAGAGTTTACTTTCCACAGACACAAAAAGTGGAAATCCATAGAGATGTTGTATTTATACCTGAAAATACTCGTAACGAAATAAATCGAAAAGAAAATACAATACAGCTAGACTTATATTGGAAAACAGATACTGAGCAAAATGAGACAGAGAATGAAAATGAGCAAAATGAGGCAGAGAATGAAAATGAGCAAAATGAGACGGAGGATGAAAATGAACGAGAAGAGGATATTCCACAGTTCGAAAGACCTAGAATACAAATTAAAGCACCTTCCTGGACACGAGACTACGACATGAGCTTTTTTACCACTACAGAAGAACCCATTACATATGAAGAAGCAGTCACAGGATATAAAAGCGAAAAATGGAAAGCAGCCATGGACAATGAATTGAAAGTGTTACGGGAAAATAATACATGGTCTGAAGTGCAGTGGCCACTTAATAAACAAGTGATAGAAAGCAAATGGGTTTTTAAAATTAAAAATGATTGTGAATTTAAAGCTAGATTAGTGGCTCGTGGGTTTCAACAAGAAATTACCGAAGAACTCTATGATATTTATGCACCAGTAGCAAAGTTGGCTACATTCAGAATTTTGCTTGTAGTAGGCAATCGGCTAGGCAAGCTAATTCATCAAATGGATGTTCGAAGCGCCTTTTTATATGGCGATATTACTGAAGAAGTTTTTATGACTTTACCAGGTATGAATAAAAATAATTCTGATGTTTGAAGTTTGCAAATTAAATAAGTCAATTTATGGCTTAAGAAAGTCTCCTCGTTGTTGGAACACCAAATTTGATAACTTGATGAAAATCAAAGGATTTATCAGATCACAGAATGATTTTTGTTTATATTCAAAATGTTCTAACAAAAATAAACTGTTTATTTTATTATATGTAGATGATTTATTAATTCTGGGTACCGATTTACATGAAGTTGAAGTCTTAAAGTCTACTCTTAATGAAAATTTTCATATGAAAGACCTAGGTATTGTATCTCAGTATTTAGGAGTGGATGTGAAACAGAATTTGAAAGAAGGTTTTACTGAATTAAGTCAAGTAAATTACCTAAATAAAGTATTACTAAGATTTGGGATGCAAGATTGTAAATCGATAAGTACTCCATTAGATTGTAATTTAGACTATACTCTTTTGAAAGCTGATAAAAGCAACGAAAATGTTATTAAATTATGTAGACAGATCATTGGCAGTTTGATGTATGCTGTATTAGGCACTAGGCCAGATCTTTGCGAAAGCGTTAGTTTATTAAGTCGCTTTCAAGATAAAGCAAATGAAAATTTATACATAGCTTTAAAAAGGGTACTCCGATATGTTAAAGGTACTATTGAATTTATTTTAGTTTTAAAACCTGAAAACGATACTGGTTTGTGTGGGTACGTAGATTCTGATTGGGGTGGGGATTTAGTGGACAGGAAATCTACAACTGGTTATATTTTTAAACTCTTTGGTTGTCCAATTGTATGGACTAGTAAAAAACAACAAAATGTAGCGATTTCTTCTACTGAATCAGAATATGTAGCCCTAAGTTTAGCTATAAGTGAGGTTTGTTGGTTTAGGAAATTATTATTTGATTTTTGTTTTGTGATGAATAAGCCATCTATTATATATGAGGATAATCAATCAGCAATATGTATTGCCAATAATCCTGAAAATAATAAACGGCTTAAACACATTGATGTGAAACATTTCTTTGTTAAAGAAAAAATTGAATCTGGTATAGTAACTGTAGTTCATATCAATACAGAAGATCAGATAGCAGACATATTTACTAAACCTCTGGCCAAACCAAAATTTGAAAAATTTAGAGAAAAACTGAGTTTGCTGAAACTTTAGATTTTTTGTTATTTTTTTGATGAAATAATTTTATTGAGGAGGAGTGTTAAAATCAATAAGATTATTTTAGTTTGGTAACAATGTTACGTATACATTTTAGATTGGTAACAACTTGTATTTTGACAGAACAGTAGTTCTGGTAATTTCCGTGATCGTATGTACGCTTGTCAGTTCTGTCGTTTTGTCGAATGTCGATGTATTGAGTTGTAAAATTTTTACAAAAGTATAGTGTTAATTTTCATCGTTTTTCCTCAAAATTCATTATAAGTATAAAAGTATTATTGTGTTTCAATCTTCTGCGACCTCTGAAGACAATACTGATAGTTATTATGGACATACATACAGAATGAGATATATACAATTTGCACAGAAAAACCAGTAAATTTTGCATTGCAATATCGTTGTAGAAATAAGAGGGAGGCACCCAAGGTGCATATGAAATACTAGTACTCTTTATGAGGCTAAAACTATGAAAAATTAGTGGAAAAAATCGTTTCGTAGGTGGCTGTGATTTCAAATATTTATATTGTTTTCGATTCTGAACAACTTTTCTAAATAAACTTTTTCGATAATATCAGAATAAGGATAGATTACTCTTGATTAACCGTTTAGAAATTCAGAATTTTCTAAAGAATAAAATTTTCTGAAAAAAGTTTCCCATATCGTGCAAATATTTTGAAACTATTATGATATTCATCAAAGAGCTGACAAAAAAAAATAGAAAATTCCACTATTTTCGCACCCGAGCGCTTTGGCATATGCTTAGCAAAATGATTTTAAGACCCTATAATGAAAGGCATGAGTGTCCAAAGTGGAATATATTATTTATTTAAAAAATTGAGAAATGTTCAAGCGCAGTTATTAGGCCGTATTTATAAAAATTGAGTACTTGCTTCAAAGGTAAAGGTAAAGTAAAAGGAAGAGCTCACATTGAGAGAACAGAAGGAAAAGGTTTTGCTTGATTCGTATTCAAATCCACGCAAAAGAAAGTTAGGTGTGTAAGTTGCCGCCGAACAAGTTCTATATTTGTGCTTGTTTAGTGGAGTTATAGCGTATCCATAACAATAACAAAAATTGAAATATTGACAAGGGGTCAAAAACTTAATGTCATCAGTATAATAGACTACAAGCTCGCATAACAATTTGGGGGGTCATTTGACCCAGCATGAACCATGTTCAGAACGATGCTGCTATATGAGAAAATAACTTTAAGTACTATGCCATCAATTCTGATTGGGGCATAATAATGATAATAATAATAATAGTAGTAATAATAATAATCCTTGGTCCACTCCGTCTGCTCAGGGCACATGATTCTCGGACCCAGTAGTTGTTCACCCCACGAACGTGGGGAGTGGCTATCTGGGTAAATGTCACCAGCGCACCCTCCGGATGTGTCGGAGCTCCGGAGACAGGGCCCGACTGGTATAATCCAACCGTATATAAAAAAATTAAAATAATAATAATAATAATAAAACTTCTCGCTTATTCCAAGAGCCTCCACGTGCTGTGGATAACCTGCTAGCCGCTGATCGGGTGAAGACGTTCTGGAAGAGCATCTATGAGTTTCCGCAATCTCTCAATGTAGATACTCCAGCCCTTGCGCAGCTCGAAGTTTTCTGCAGGAGGCTTCGTCAGCCTGAGCCCGACGGAATGAGTTCGACAGGCCCTTAAAGTTTTGAAGAACTTCGCTGCTCCAGGCCCTGATGGGCTGAATAACTATTGGTGGAAAAAATTTCCAAGCACCCACCACCATCTGGCAAGAGTTTTCAACTCATGGCTGGATGGGGAGCAGCAGATTCCGGAATGGTTTGTCGAGGGGCGAACCGTGCTCATCCCTAAAAACGGAGATTTGTCTGATCCAAAGAATTACAGACCGATAACATGCTTGAACGCATGCTATAAGTTGTTTATCCGTATCTTGTACATGCGAATACTCCCCGCAGTTGACACAGTGTATGAACGGATATATGAGCGAAGGAAGTCAAAGAAGGGGGTCGCTGGCTGCAAGGAGAACCTGCTCATCGACAAATGTATAACGCAGGACTCCGTGCAGTATAAGCGTAACCTTTAGATGGCCTGGATCGATTACCGCAAGGCATTTGATACAACCTCGCATGAGCTTATCTTGCATTCGCTCAGATGCCTTTCGGTGCCCGATCCGATAGTGAGATGCATAAGACAACTGATGCCGCTCTGGAGGACTTGCTTCACCATAAGATCTGGTCAAGTCAGAGTCCAGACAGAGCAGGTAATCTTTAGAAAGGGCGTATTTCAGGGAGATTCCCTCAGCCCTCTTCTTTTCTGCATCTCACTACTGCCATTATCCGTTGTACTCAGAAACACCCGTGGTTACAACTACGGCACCCCCAGCAACCGAAGGCACAAGGTCGCCCATTTATGGATGACCTGAAAATATATTTCTCTGGAGAAAAGGGTCTACATCAGTCCTTGAGGGTGGTACAAGAGTACATGCATGCTATCGGAATGGAGTTTGGGATCGACAAATGTGCCACGGTTCATCTCAAAAGAGGACGATGCGAGGAGTACGGAGAGAATGTCCAGCTCGTAGACGAAAGCATCCTACATCATCTTGATGTCGGAGAGACGTACACTTACCTAGGGGTAACCACTATTAAAAACTCTCTCCGCGGCAAGTATCACCACAAATTCCGACAGATCTGGTCGTCAGAACTGTCGGGGAAGAACAAAGTTGCTGCAACTAATATGCTTGCCGTTCCGATCCTACTCTACTCCTTTGGAGTGGTGAAATGAACTCAAGAGGAGCTGCGACAACTCGATGTGAAAACTCTAAGATGATGCATCTTAATATAATATAAATCGTCCGTTCCACGGTTGTGCTTTCCCAGACAGCAGGGAGGCCTTGGACTTTTGAGTTTGGAGTGTCTATATAACAGAATGGTACTGAATGGAGCCTGTAAAGTTATCAGGAGTTCAGATCCACTTCTCTGCTTGGACTGTGTCTATGAAAAGGCAGGGATCGGAGCATTTCTTTTCAAGGAAGCAGCCCGTGCAGTCGATGAACTTGGTCTCGTTTTCGACTTTGAACGGGTTAATCCAAACTCTGTCACCGAGTTGAAGCCCATTCAGCAAAAGGCTCACAATAAAACAGCGGAGACAGGAGTGCTCCTGCAGCTGCATAAGGATAAGCCAATGCATGGGTCTTCTTCAAGAACATGGCTTATCCAAAAATCTGACCTTCGCTTTTCTCAGGTCAAGTGAGCTGAATTCGAAGACCGAGGGATTCATAATGGCTTCCCAGGATAGTGTCTTCAACACCCTGGTCTACCGTAACCGCGTGATGTGTATAGAGATCCCCGACACTAGATGCAGAGCGTGTCGTCGAGCGCCTGAGACCCTTATGCATTTGCTATCAGCATGTCCAGCATATGTAGTCTCAGCCTATATCCACAGGCATAACGCGGCTCTACGAGTGTTGTACTGCCATCTACGACACTCGTACGGTATAGACTGTTGGGACTGTTGTCCGCCTTTGCTGGTTCTGATGATTGTTGTTGTTTTCAGATTGAGTTTTGTGGACTGTAACGGTTTTCTATCGTGGTTTTTATATCAAATTAAAGAAAGATTTTCAACTTGATATATACTTGTTTATTCGTTGTTATTCTCGTTATTGAAAACAATTGTAATAACAGAACAATAACATCCTTGTACATACAGGGTGTTGAAGATTATACATCCCGCCCGCCTTGAAATGCATAAAGCTTTCAACAAAATTGATTTACAATTAACACATGCAAAATAAACGTAAATGTAGTATTCAAGTGTCAATTGGTAAAATACTAAGTTTTCGAACACTTCTTTTCACGATACCATTTTTAGTTTCCACACCAACAATTCGAATAATTTCGTCTTGCCCTGGAAATAGTTCCGATACTCTGCCAATTATCCAATGAAAAGGGGGTAAGTTGTCTTCTTTCAGAATGGTCAGGTCTCCGACTTTGATTTTGTTCGGTGATCTGCAGAACCACTTTTAACGAGCTTGTAAAATTGTAACATACTCAGACGATATCGTTGCCAGAAGTGTTGAAGAATTTGTTGTAAATGGTGATAATGGTCCAGACGATTTGAAGGAAAATTGGTAATGTTTCTTTGAGGTACAGCCAATAATGAGTCACTCAGTAGGAAATGAGCGAGAGTTAGGAAGGCTGAATCGGAGGGATCACTGGATAACGGGGTCAGAGGTCGAGAATTGAGTACAGCCTCGATCTGACACAACACAGTATAGAAACCTTCATAAGTTAGATGCCAACTACTCGGATCAAATGCCTCTTTGCTGATTTGACAGCAGCTTTCCACAATCCTCCTCCTTGATTTGGTGCTAGTGGTGCATTAAAATACCATGAGATTTTATTATCTGAAAGAAAGTTTCGGAATTCTCCCGAATGTGACGAATTATTGATTTCTTGTAATATCGATTTGAGTTCATTATTAGCACCAATGAAGTTGCTACCATTTTCTGAATATATTTTGGAACAAAGACCTCTCCGTGATACAAATCTTTTGAGACAGTCTAAAAATGTAGGGGTTGAAAAATCACCAGCCAACTCGATATGAACGGCTTTTATGGTGAAACAGATAAATATACAAAGGTATGATTTCAATAGTTTTCTGGTTCTCAAACGACCATCTTTCACGAGGACAGGTTCAGCATAATCTACTCCTATCACGGAAAATGGTCGAATAGGAGTCAATCTTGCTATGGGTAAATCTCCCATTGAGGGAACAATACTTGCTGGGTACTTATAACAGAGAATGCATTTTCTAATTATACCTCTTACCACATTTCTACCATTTATTATCCAATATTTCTTTCTCAGGCTGGTCAAAACTGCTTGTGCACCAGCATGAAGTTTTGTTTTATGTTCGTGTTCTATCAACATAATTGTGAATTTATGGGAAGGAGGTAATTATAGGATGTTTGACATCATAGAATAAGGGAGCATTTTTCAGTCGACCACCAACTCTTAACTGATTCGAATTCAAAAATGGGTTAAGAGTTGGAAGTTTACTTGTTCTCAAAATAGTTTTATCATTTCTCAAAAAATGGATTGCATCCAGAAAATGAGCTGATTGAACCATTTTGACAAGCACAATAAGAGATATTTCCAATTCATCGAGGGTAAGATCATCTTTTATTTTGCTTGTCTTGTTTTCCGGGTTTGAATTATAAATAAATCTCAAGATAAAAGTGAATATTCTGTGAGTTTTTGTAAAAGTTGAATATCTATCAAAAATGGATTGGTCAGTGTAACAAAAAAAAGTAGTACAGGTTTACTACGTCTCTCAGGTATGCTTCCTGACTTAGTATTAATAAGTACAGGCCATGAAGTTTCATTCGTAATCAAAAACTCAGGACCTGAACCCCAAAGGTCTCTTTGTAACAATTATTCAGGACTACATCCTCTCGATATAATATCATCAGAATTGTGCTGTGAGGGTACATGTCGCCAATGATGGGTTCCAGTCAACTCATGAATTTCAGTTACACGGTTTGAAACAAAAGTTTTCCAATTGCAAGGATCTGCTGCAATCCATGAAATGACAGTGGAAGAATCGCTCTAATAGAATGTATGAATGTTGTTCAGATTTAATGATTGTTTGACCTTTTTCATTAATCTTGCCAGTAATACGGCCCCGCAAAGTTTTAAACAAGGAAGTGTAATAGATTTTTTTGAAGGAGCATTTCTTGATTTTGCACACATCAATGTAGAACGACGAGAACCATTCTGATCAATACATAAAAGATATTATACACGCTCCGTACGCTTTTTGACTTGAATCTGAGAACCCATGAATTTGTTGAACGAAGGAGGAATTGTAACCTGCTTTGGAATTTTTATAAGATTAAGTTTCATCAGTTCTCTACAATATGTTGACCAGGCCTTATATAAATCGTTGGGAACGTTTTCGTCCCAACCGGTTTGTTCTTGCTAAAGTTTTTGTAATATAAATTTTGCTTGTACTACTACTGGTCCGATAAGTCCCAGGATCGAATATTTTAGCTATATTACTAAGTACTATCCGTTTTGTGACTAGTTTTAATCCTTCAAGATTAGATTTGAATAAGAAATAATCATCGTTTGGGTTCCAAGCCAACCCCATAGTTCTAATAGTTTCCGGGGGAGTAATGTATTCGAGTAGATTTTTAAAAAATTCTTTGCATCGATATTTTCTAGTAGTTCGCGTCGATTGGAAGCCCATTTGCGCAAATGAAACTTGCCCCATTCAAGGATTTCATTTATTTGATTTTCCAGATTTGTTGCTTCTTAAATTATTTCTGCGCCGCTGATCAGGTCATCGACATAAAAACAATTTTTGATAATGTTACTTGCTTTAGGATATTTTTCTTCGAAATCAATAGCAGTTTGATTTAATGCACGACAAGCTAAAAATACAGAACTTGCTTCCCCATAGACAACTGTGCACAGCTGAAAATGTTTTAAAGTATCTGAAGTATTCTTGCGCCAAACGATTTTTTGCAAGTTTCTATATAATGGGTCTATTCTCACTTGCCTAAATATTTTCTCGACGTCTGCCATAAATACATTACTTATGCATACGAAAATTTAACACTATCGGAAATAATTCTGGCTGAATTGTTGGCCCTACTTTCAAAACATCGTTTTAATGACCACCCCGACGTTGTTTTGCACGAATCGTCAAATACTACACACAATTTTGTAGTGTAACTGTCCTGTTTGGGGACTCCGTGATGTGGTATGTAGTATTTCAATGAGTGAGGGTCATCATTTTTTAAGATAATTTGATTCATGTGCCCAAGCCTTTCATATTCTGACATGAACTGTGCATATTCAGATTTGAGTTCTGGATTTTTAGAGAATCGTTTTTCGAGCAATTCGAACCGTTTTTTAGCGATTTCAAGAGATGAACCGAGTTTTTCAAATTCTGATTTGAGAGGTAGACTTACTATAAACCTACCATCCGCGTCACGTTTGTAAGTGTTTAGAAAATGCTCTTCACACTCTTTTTCTTCTCTAGAATATGTTTGTAATCTACCAGCTACCACTTCTATATTCCAAAAGCGTTCTAGTTGATTATTCAACTCTGTGTTAGTAATGGATATATTACAAATTACGTTAGAGTTATAAGATGTACTGATAACACCCAACCCAGCTTAGTCTGCTGTAGAATCGGATGATTTCTTCCGTTTGTAATTTTGTTTGTACAAAGTATGTCGAAACCTCAACCTTGCTAGAGTAGTTACAAAAATCATCTGCTAAGATAATTCCAGTAAGAATACTCAAACTTGATATGTCGAAAGAAACTTGAGGCAAATTTTCAGTGATTTTGTCGATTATTAAAAATGTTTCATGAGAAGTGCATTTTCCATCGGTGGAAAGTAATGTAGTATTGACTTTGTGTAATATATTGTTCAAACAATTATTGAGACCAGCCACTGGAGCGTTAATACTTACAGTTTTCAACTCAAGTTGTTTATATAGCTAAGCTCTTAGTTATCCAACATTGCAGGACACCGTATTTTTTCATCATCAATCAAAGCAGTAGTTGCTAAGACCACTTGACTTGAATAAGGTTTCATCGAAGCAGATATCTGAGAAGGAATATTCGGAAATGTCTGAGTTAGCACCAAAGAATCGCTGGAGCAAGTAGATTGGGATTGTGAGGAATCACGTATTTGGCTATTTACTGTATCATTAGACTTTTGAACCTGTTCATTTCCATCTTCAGAGTTATGAAGTAATGTAAAATGTTTTTTGTGATAAAATTTGCAACCCCTAGACCTACAATCTCTTTGAAAATGATTTGGCCGCAAACAGTTGCTGCATAATTTGTGTTTTTTCACTTCTGAAATACGATTTGCAATTGACATTTCCTTTAATTTCTCACAAAATTGATTATAATGTTCTCTATTGCAAAAGGAACAGATAAGTTTGTTGGCAGACAAATGCGAAAGTGATTTGTCTTCGCGTGCAAAATTCGATTTGTATAATAATGGTTTTGCTTTGCTTTCCACTGTTTCTAGCCATTGGTATCTTTTTGCAAGAAATGTTGTTAATTCGATAATAGTTGGATCATCATTATCTTTCTTTTATTGTTCCCACTCTCGTTTGGAAGGGGAATCGATTTTTGATGTCAATATGTATATCAAAAGTGTATCCCAAGTATCAGTTTGTTGACCCAGTACCGACAATGCTCTAAGATTTTTATTAAAATTATCCAGTAGTTTTCTGAGAGAAGTAAATGATTCATTTTTCACAATAGGTAGATCAAATATCGATTTAACATGAGTGTGAATAATCAGTCTTTTGTTTTCATATCTTTCTTGGAGCATTGTCCATGCGACATTATAGTTGTTATTAGAAATATCCAACGTTTGTATTACTTAGGCAGCTTCAACCTTCAAACAGGATTGAAGATAATAAAAATTTTGAATATTAGAAAGTTTGCGATTATCATTGAAAGTCATCCTCTGGTTATAATGACCGTAAAAATCGGGTGAGCTGATGTTTGGTAGTTTTACCTGACCCTGTATACCAACATCCTGAGTATCTGTCTCATTTGTATTCGGAATAGCTTTAGGACTACCATGGTTACCTGTGTTATGTGAGTTTGGCACTGAAATGACAGAAGAGCCATGAGAATGTTCCAAGTTGAGGATTTTTTGTTTTGCGAGACCCGTTGCTGTGGAAAACGACTGCCTTTCTAAATCATCAACTGTTTCATTCGGAAATGACTTTATTTCCGACTGTATCTCTTCAAATTCATTTGATGCATCACTGATTTTGTCTAAACGTATTCGTAATTCATTAATAGTCGAAGTTTTTGAATCAAATGAGTTGACTGCATTAGAAAATCGAGTAAGTTGGCCCTTGATTGTGGCGCGTTTTGCTTCAAGCTTTTGAAGATCTGCCATAATGTATTGTATAAAACAGAGCACTTACTCCTCAAGATTCTCAGGAAAGGTGTAAAGTATACGATTTTATAGAGGGAATGGAGTGACTCACAGTTTTTTCTTTTTTTGCTTAGATTTTTTGCGTTCTTCTTGTGCAACTTCCTGATGGGATCGCGTTTGACGTTTATTTTTGACGTTTCTTGGCAAATCTGGAATCCGCTCGAATTGACCAAAATGTTGGGACTGTTGTCCGCCTTTGCTGGTTCTGATGATTGTTGTTGTTTTTAGATTGATTTTTTTGGACTGTAACGGTTTTCTATCGTGGTTTTTATATCAAATTAAAGAAAGATTTTCAACTTGATATATACTTGTTTATTCGTTGTTATT
Source organism: Chrysolina haemoptera (assembly GCA_958298965.1). NCBI lineage: Eukaryota > Metazoa > Arthropoda > Insecta > Coleoptera > Chrysomelidae > Chrysolina > Chrysolina haemoptera. Next base: position 30,028,552 of record OY282585.1, on the reverse strand, counting down.
CTCGTTATTGAAAACAATTGTAATAACAGAACAATAACATCTATGTGCATACAGGGTGTTGTGGATTATACATAGACGAGACACCGGTGTTGCCTTATGCTCGGGGATATTGAGCCCGTTGTGGAGAATGAGAAGTGCCCAATATATTGGAACTACTCATTCCCCACCCTCAGGCAAATACAAGCCAATAAGCCTGATGTAGTCCTCCTCGACTATCAAAGTAAGACGATTTTCGTCATGGAGTTTTCGGCTCCTGACGAAACGAACATCGTCCGAAAAGAGGAGGAGGAACGGACTAAATATCGAGATTTACTCTTTGAACTCCGCAGGCTCTACCCAAACCATGCCGTTAAAATGGTGGTTCTGATTATAGAGGCCCTTGGTGGTATGATGGACACACTGCTCTCGAACTTAAAAATCATACCGGCCTTCCATAATATGGCAGAAATCCCAGCCGGATGAATGCAGAAGGCCATCATCTTTGGACCCAGTAGTTGCTCACCCCACGGACGTGGGGAGTGGCTATCTAGGTAAATTTCACCTGTGCGCCCTCCGGATGTGTCGGAGTTCCGGAGACAGGGCGCGGCTGGTATAATCCAACCGGATGAAAAATATATATACATAATAATAATAATGCAGAACGCAGAAAGCCGTCATCCTTGGTTCACTGCGTCTGCTCAGGGCACATGATTCTCTGACCCAGTAATCACCTACCCCACAGATGTGGGGAGTGATTATCTGGGTAAACGATCCAGCGCGCCCTCCGGATGTAGCGGGGCTTCAGAAACAGGGCCTGACTGGAACATAGTTTTACAAAAAAAAAATAAAAAGAAACGACGGATTGGTGCTTGAAGTTACTTTCTCATATAGCAACATCGTTCTCTACATGTTTCATGCTGGGTCAAATCAAATGAGCCTCCAAATTGTTATGAGGGCTTTGCAGTCCAGATATTTTTGATAGTTGGTACGTCGAGGCTAGACTTCGTCATTTCTGCTGAGTGCATTGGCCAGAGCTAGTTTCTCTTACAAAATCACAAATGAAGTTTTCTTATGTAGGATGTGTGGTGTTGAAGGCTTTCAATTGGAGCCGAATGACGACCCTAGCGAATGGAGTCCAAATTGTGAATTTGTAATTATCGCCACAACAGCAACAATCAGACAACAGTGGTTGCGATAAAACCGACAGATGACGTTGATATACACCGACAGTTAGCGCTGATATCGCAATGCGACGAGTGACAGATGACAGCAAGCTGGTAGATGACAGTAAGCCAAATAGATTATGATATTACAGACTAATCACAGAACACTATAATAATAATAATAATAACAGTTTTTATTCCAAATCATCAATAACAATGGAAAGGGTGAAGTTCAGATTACGTCCTCATAAGCGTCCTTACGATAAGCGTTCTGTATTGTTTCTACCTTGTAGACGCTTGGTTGTGATGTTAACGATGTGCTGGTCTGTGTGACACATGCGCATTATGTAGAGCACCAATTTGGAATTCATTAAAAATATACAGTGTGACCCATTTAAGATGGAAGCACCCATATAAAACTTACATTTGTCAATCGATTTGAATGATTTCGTTTTCTTTAGTTTGACATTCAAAAAGTCTACTAGGACACCAAATTTCATGTATAAATCTCCATTTCCAGGGCCAACTAATCTTATTTTTCAAGGTCAAAAATCCAAAAAAATTACTAGCGATTTTTTTAGAAAGAATCAGACTACACCATTAGATTCGCGACATTTTCAAATGGTTCATATGTGAACTACGTTGAAATGCGTCAATCAATAAAAAAGTTATGAGGGAATGAAATTTGATAAATATCCCGTTTAATCAACCCACCAATTCAATTTCAGAACCTTTATCCACTATATTCAGGAGATCTCGATATATCACTGGACAAAATTTCATCAAAATCTGTTCATAAATGAGAACATCATAAGAACATAAAATTTGGAAATGGCATTTCAGGAAAATGTCATTTTATCTCAAAATTTTTAATTTTTTCAATTATCAACAGATTTCGTTGAAATAATGGTCAGTAATATTTCAAAACACCCTGAATCCAGTGGTGTAGACAAAAGTTTGGAAATTGAAGTGGTGGGTTGATTAAAAGGCAAATTTCATTCCCCTATAACTTTTTTATTATTTCACGCATTCCAACGTTATTTACATGTGAACCATTTGAAGATATTGGGAATGCAGTGGTGTAATCACATTTTAAAAAAAATCGCTAGTAATTTTTTTAGATTTTTGACCTTGAAAAATAAGATTAGTTGATCCTGGAAATGTGAATGTGTACCTGACGAAAATAAAATCATTCCAATCGGTTAAAAAATGTAAGTTTTTTATGGGTGCTTCCATCTTAAATGGGTCACACTATATGTATCTTAGCGCATTTTTGTTTCATTAGTTTAGTCGAGAAAAATCGACCTTTTTAGCCTCAAAAATGAATCGTTTCTGATAGTGAAAAAGTGCTCATTCTTGGAATAAAAAACTATGCTCTTTTTGAGTGAAAAAAATGCTCATTTTCAGACTCAAGAACTATGCTTTTTTTGAGTGAAAAAACATACACCAAAATTGACATGGTAGCGGTGTGCTTTTTTAGTGGCTGAGTGTCTGAGTCTGCTGGGTGTCACTGAATTCAGTCACTGAATTTTCACTCAATTTCACTGAATTTTCATGCCCTATAGGAAAAGCATGGAGAATTTGAGTTGAGTGAAATTTTTCAGAGGCTGGGTCTCACTGAATTCGGTCACTGAAATTTCACTGAACTTTTCGCTCATTTCGAACACTATGTCAATTATTGAGTAAAGTGTTGTTTTTGAACTGAAAATTAGTGCTTTAATGATGAACTGCTGTTTTTAAACAAAATAAAAGTCGAGAAAATTAATTCTATACATCTATTGATACACACTAATATGATAATTACAATATTATAATAATAATAATACATTTACTGTTTTCCATAATTTCACCATACATTTTTTGCATATTATATGTGTTTTTTGCATAAATTTGATCCAGATCAGAATACTCGTCGCCAGACCCAATGAAGCGGTGATATGGAGAAGACGTTTCGAAACGATTACCTTTGTAATCGTATAAATGCAATTCATAATGAAATGAATCGCTTGTTTTCAGCGTGAATAGCACCTCGTCAAATATATTGTGACTCTGATATGTGATATTCTCAGACTGTTTTTCCAAACATTCAACGTAGTTTTCGAGGGTGATTTTATTTTAGGCAATGCTGTATTTCACTTCTTTGGATTTTTGACGCATTTTCCATCCTGTATCTTATAAGTGTACAGCTTCGAACGGAGTTGCACGAAATCCGTCATAATTTGGCCATTCGCTTCGTCATTCATCAAGTAGGGGACTATTTTGTATGCCATAAAGGTTGCCGGTGGGGTAATCGCTTGTATCGAATTTTTCGATGTTTGGTTTCAATACATTTCGATAAATGTCATCCGATGTGATCTCGTTAATCAGCGAATCAGTATCCGTGTACATCAACTTGCACAGATCGCTCGTGTATTTTTCCGCCATGAAGCCGTGGTGAAAATCTTAAACGCACACCTTGAGAATGTCAAGTATGTCAATATACAGGGGCTTATTGAACAACAGTTCCGTTTTTGTCATCTCGATAGCAATGAAAATAGTGCGATTCTTGAAATTTGCGCTGGAAATTGAGTTTTTCGCGCTATATCGCCCCTTCCATTTCAAAACTATTACAGTGTTTCCGTATGTTTTACATAGTTTTTTGCTTCTGCGCGTAATTCTGTATTTAATTCAAAGTATGATTTGAGCCAGGCTGATTGGTCGAATTGCAGCACTTTTTAAATTTTTCTAAGTACAAGTCTTTGCGTCAGTGCTTGTTTCAACACCCTGTAGTGTACAACATAGTTTTCCTTGATGTACAAGATGGTCATTAATTTGGATGATTTTGAACCTAGCGGAGTACGGTGTCCTCACACAACGGAAAATCTTTTTGTTTGTCATGGAGGTGTCGACTTTGAAAATATAGCCGATCGGTGTGGCGTCTGACACTTCGGGCACATTCAAATCAGCGGTATTCCCGAGCCATTTGAATTACCCCGTACGGAAGATATTCCATCATGGCCCACCCATATAAATTATTTACATCGAGATATAGCAAATGAGTGGAAGGCTGAGTGACGTCATACCTGTCTCCCATGTATTTATTATTTGCCGTGGAGCGCCTGTTGCAGCACTGATGCCGCCGCGAATTCCTCGCTCGATGAGCATGTCGACGTCCTTCAAAATCTGCAACTTACAGTATGTACTTTAACATGAACGACCAAGTATAGCTGGGTAGGGTGTAATACGAAGTCCAGGCCATATGTCTCGTGAACTATATTTTGAAAAGTATCGGAAATATCCGCCAAGAGCAATAATATGTCTGATTTCATGTACAAGGCAGAGTACTCGCCCAGTATTTTGAAGTTGAACGTTTGCCACACGTTCCGCGCATGTTCGTATTCCGCCTTGGTGATGTGGCAATTATTCAACTTGTTTCAGAAATTAAACTTCAAACTTCCAACTTTTCCATCCAATCGAAGAAATCGTATGGAAATACGCCCTTTCTATTACGCAATTCATACTGGTCAGTGCAAATTCGCGTGTTGGTATTTTTAAATCATGGAAAACGAAAACGAAAGACGTATATCACCGGTGTAGTGATTATGATCTTTCACAATTTTGTCGTCAGATTTCCATGTTTTTTCGCAAATGTGGCAACATGGCGCATTCACCTCATTGGGTGATTTAGGGACTTTGGGGGCAATATCCAAAGTTTTGGCTTCAACTGTTTTGGCTATGTTTCCCCGACAAGATGAACTCCCAAATTTTTTATTGATATTTATTTGGCTATCTCGAACAGCTGCTGCGTGCTGGACTTGTGTTCGACCCTGTACGTGAGTACGTGCTCAGACTCCGTGAGTTTCTTCAAGTTACTTTCAAAGGCAGCGGTAGCTCTGTTTGGCAGGAATACTTTGATCTGCCAACTTGACGAGGATTGCCTCTCCGAATCTGGTGCTTTACACCTCCGCGTCTAGTATCAATTGGGGCTCGTCTAATAGTAACTCGGCTTCAACTTCTTCAACTCCTATCTGAATGGCCAAACCAACCTTGTTAATTCATCAATGTGAGACATCTGCGAAAGAGCGAAATACTCAAATATTCAAGCAACACATTTTTCATTCACGCTGTATATGAAATAAAAATACGAATTTTTTTTTATATGCACTGTATATACTTTGAGATTATTTTGTTCCACACACGCTGTATATACATACATACAGTCACTCTATGTACCAGCAAAAAAATACCTACCTTCGCAATTAAACCAGCAAAATCAAAAGTACAATTTCACTGAGCAGCAGGTACGTCTGAACCCTAAGCGCACTTACTTCAAACTGAGCCATGCGGCGCACCCTCTCTAACTAACGTTCGATACCCTCTCCCCCTCTACCCCGCCCGCAGCTAACCACGTCAATCGGCATGACAAAGACAGACACAAAAAAACGATAACTTAGAGTGAGATGCGAAACATGTCTTCCGTAACATCCAGCTAATTGAGCCAATTCTTGAGAATACGAAGTCGGCGGCAGCCAACAGTGATCTTCAATTCATTATTGTGTCTTATTTGAATGCTCTCAGCACAAATCCAAGCTATTTTCATTTCCGTTATAATATTCTCACTCTAAATATTGATTGAAAGTTTGATTTCGTGGAGGAAATGATTTTTTGGGTTTGTAACCTTCAACAATCTGAAAATGAAACAATGTTAATCCAAAGAAATCTGTACACGTGTGCAAGTCTATCTGACGCATTGCTTATCTCTTATAGTTCTCAGCTTATGTCAACAAACCCAGCGATCCGGTAACGTAAACAAAACCCAGTGGTAACAGCGCTCACCAGTGCCAGCGTCAACAACACTAAAATTGTTGAAAAATAAAAATCGAAATACCTCGGCCGTCCAATCTTGCCCCCTCCCCAGGGCTCTAGCGCCACCCCTTTTCTATAGGGACATTGCTTGGTGACGCTCCCGGTCTGTAGCACCACTTCCAGTACCGAAAACTCACAGGCGGCCCCGCAAAAAAAATAAAAAGGGTGGCCAGACGGCGGAAGTCGAAAAGTAAATTTATGTCACGATTTTGATTCTGGAAAAGGCTTTGCCTATCTACTTGTATTATCGTCGGTACTTGTTATATGTACCACATTTTAGATTATTCGGGGGATTGGAAGTAGGTGAAAATTTACTTTAACAATTCACATTATCACTCTTATTACATTATTATCATGAAATACTTTTATTGTAATTGGTCCTTGATAAGTGTGTCAGATTATTTGGACGATTGGAAGTGGGTGAAAATAAAATTTCAAAATTCTCATTATTGTTATTACATTAATATTATGAAATAAATTATTTTATTATCGTCGGTTTTTGATATGTGTGTCAAATTTCAGATCATTCGAAAGATTGAAAATGGGAGAAAATTTAATTTAAAAATTCTCTTCTTTATCATTATCATTATTTTCAGATCATTTTGAAGAAATCTTTTTATTGTAATCGGTCCTTGATATGTATGACAAATTTCAGAATATTCGGAAGACTAAAAACGGGTGAAAATTGACATTCAAGATTTGTTTGTTAGTTAAAATACACATCATTGTCATTATTTTTATTAAATGGTCTTTAATATGTGTGTCAAATTTCAGGTTATTAAGAAGACTAGAAATGGGTAAAAACTAACTTCCAAGATTTGTTTGTTTGTTAGTAAAGAATTCTCATTATCATTTTATTTTCTTGTTTCATTAGGATTATCTTAGTCGGGCCCTGTCTCCTGAGCCCCGATACATCTGGAGGGTGCACTGGTGTCATTTACCTAGGTAGTCACTCCCCACGTTCGTGGTGCGAGTGATTACTGAATCCGAGAATCTTGTGCCCTGAGTAGACGGAGTGAACCAAGGATGACGGCCTTCTGCATTCTTCAGGCTAAGCTTTCTGCCACATCACGGCAAATTGGTATGATTTTTAGATTAGAGAGCAGCGTGTCCTTCAATCCACTATAAGGACACTTATGATCCTAACCAACATTTCAATAGAATGGTTTGGGTAGAGCCTGCGGGGTTCAAAGAGTAAATCTTGATATAAAGAACATTTTTCCTTCTCTTTTCGGATGATGTTCGTTTCACCAGTAGCCCAAAACTCAGCTGAGTTTTTTGCTGAACGGGCTCCAACTGGAGGACAGAGTTTGCGTTAACCCGTATAAAGTTGAAAACGTGACCAAGTTTATCGGTTGCAAAGAAATACTCCGATCCCTGAGATCTCATGGTTACAGACCAAGTAGGGGAATGGATCTGAACTCCTGATGACTTCAAAGGCTACATCCAGTACCATTCTGTATTATCTAGACACTTCAAATCCAAACGTCAACGGCCTCCCAGTCTTCTGGGGAAGTACAACTGTGGAACGGGAGATTAAGGAAGATGCATCATTTTGCGAGTTTTCAAGTTATCGCAGCTCCTTTTGAATCAATCACACCAATCCGAAGGAGTAGAATACGATCGGAATAGCAAGCATATTAGTTGCAGCAACTTTGTTCTTCCCCAACAGTTCTGATGTCCAGATGTGTCGGAGTTCATGCTGACACTTGCCACGAAGAGAGGTTCGAAATGTGGTTACCTCTTGGGAGCAGCGTCGTTCCACTCCTAGGTATACGTCACTCTGGCATCAAGATGATGTAGGATGTTTCCATCTACTAGCTGAACATCGTCTCCGTATTCCTCTCATCGTTCTCTTTTAAGATGAACCGTGGCACATTTGTCGATACCAAATTGCATTCCACCAGCATGCGTACCCCACCCTTAAGGACTAATGTAGATCCTTTTCTCCGGAGGCATATATTGTGTTAAATGAATGAATTATTTGCCTACGACCACATAGGAAAGTAACACAAATCTCACTCTCTACTCATCCCATGGAAAGTGACCTTTATTCTCACGGCTGTCAATAATTCGTCAAACCCGTGAATCCTGTAATAATAATAATAATAATAATAACAGGACTCTAGTCATCATCTCAAATGTTGTACAAATAAACGTTTAACACGAATGATGAACGGGCGGGGTTCAGCTATTGAAGCTGCCTGCTTTTAAACCCAACGTTGGACGAACACACTTATTTCTACAAAAAATAACATCAATATATAAATGTATAAATATATATAAAATATGAATTAAAAAAATTGAAAAAATATGAAGTATATATACGTATAAAAATAATGAGAAATATAATAATAAACTATGTGCCATCGCAAGAGTCATCATAATAGTACATCATTGCCTTATTCAAACTTCGACTTTCAAACGTTTTTAAAAATTTCTCATGTGATAATCTATCGTAAAGTTTTGCTGAATTGTATGAAAAACTTCGAGTGTATATTGCGGTTGTATGTCTAGGAATCAGCCAATGATATTTATTTCGGGAATTTTCGTGAAAGAAAAATTTGCTTTTCACGTAGATTTACCGAAGTTCCTGTTTGCAAAATCTTATGGGTGATAGTGAGGAGGTGTATTTACCTAATTTGTTTCATTTTCAACCTGCCAGAGTCGTCAAAGGAGTTACTGATATGGTCATACTTACGTATGCCGTATGCGAATCGAATGCAACTGTTTTAGATTGTTTTGCAAACGTAACCCATTATGTTGGTCTAGGACAGGCCCATAAATAATGTCGCAGTAGGCGATTTGTGAGAATATCAGAGACTCGCAAAGGCTCACTTTGAGTTTCTTGGGCATCAAGTGCCTACTGAGATATAACTGCCGTAATACATTGTATGAGGCCTTACACAACTGATTGATGTGTTTTGTGAATCTAAGATCAATGTATATCCATAGACCCCTCTCATCCACAAAATTTGAATAGGATTACCATCAATTCTTACGGTAAGTAAATTAGAAACAGAATTTTTCTTTCCTATGGCACCGAACAGCATCACTTGTGATTTTTTCGAATTGAGTTTCAACACAGCACAAGATACGTCAAAGAGTTGTTCCAGGTTTCTGTTTATATCATCCTTCGCTATGATGACTTCACTGAAACTGAATGGCATATATAATTGAGTGTCAAATGCGTAATATGTTTATTGATCTGACGTAATCATGAAAATCGCATATGTAGAAGGCAAATAGAAGAGGACCCAAAACAAAACCTTGTGGAACGCCGTGATGTCTCCTCAGGGGAGAAGATTTGTTACCATTCAAATTGACAGTTTGAGTTCGTCCGGTCAAATTACTCTCCAGAAGTGAAACTGCACTGCCACAAAAATCAAAATATTTGAGTTTTTTACATAAAACGAACGGATCTAAAGTATCGCTTGTGTAATAATCTCACTTCAGGTTCATTTATGAGAAATGGAAAATGAAACGACTTCGTAAAAAAGCTCTCTCTATTCAAACTAATCAACATGATCTGATCGTGCTCGGTACATGATGGGCAGACCTAACCTAGCACACTATATTTGTCCTAGATCTAATTACATGATTGTTTATAATAATAAATAACATAAGATCGACATACATCGAAGAGTGTCCTGGCACGTATTCTGTGTTCCAATTAGAATATTGTTTGTTATTCAATTTGTTATTGTTCTACATTATTTACTGTACCAGTACACTTGCTTTTGAAATATCATCTGTAATCAGACTCAATGCTGTAGTTGTACTATATTGGGGGCGAAATCCAGATTGAACATCAGTTATAAGATTCGTCATACTAGTTGTGATGTATCGAACTGGGCGGTGAATTGTTATGATGATTCAGTATAGTGATAAGTCATGTAATATATAACCGAATGACGAGGCGGGATGAACGACAACATTGTGTGGTTATTCAGATACGCAGAGTGAACGAGAACGTACATGTAGACTGTGGATAATAGAAGTGTTAAAAAAGACAAAAGTGTTTTATTTAAATAAAATAGTGAACACCACACTAGTATAAGTTGTCACCTCTTCTTTAATAATCATTTCGAATGCTTTCGGGAGAGTTGGGAGGATGCTGATTGGTCTTATATCGGATAGTTCTGCCGGATTATTGCATTTTGCTGAAGGTCTGACATTGGCGTGTTTCCACACAGAGGGAAATGTATTGTATTTGATGAGGTACTACCAAGTGCAGCATACGAATGGAAATTTCATTTGGCCCTACAGCATTGCTTTTGATTTTATTGACATATTTCATAACAGTTTCCGAAAGGTATTGCGTATCTACCAAGAAGAGCAGTTTCCTTGGTGGTTTTACTCGGTACTGATATATTGGTAAAATGTTCATTAAGTACATCCAAGTTTTTCAGTAGTGGGAGAATTCCAGGTGTACTTTTATCACGGAGTATTTCCAGAGATCTCAGGGTATTCCAGGTATTTTTGGATTTTTTTTGTTTCAACACATAATTCAGATATGTAGCTTTCTCTCTACGAATGGCACTACCGACATAGTTCTGTAAGTCTTTATAGTAATTCTATGACCCAGTCGTGGATGGCGGGCGATAAGCAACTGATAGAATGATTGACTAATGTTTATATTTCATGGATAATCAAAGATGTTCGAGATATGGACTCACGTTTGAAAATAAGACAGTACAGTGAGATTTACAGATGTAATTATTAATTGCTCTTCCCTATTGATATTATTTACATAAAAACTGGACTAAAACATAATCATTTATAAAAAATGAAGGAAAGAAGAAAAAAAATTTGACACCGAGAATCGAACCCACAACCCTACGGTTATCACACCGGATACTCTTACATAAATAAATAAATATGGGTTTATTTTATTCAATTAACAATACATATCACATGCAATAACATCACAAATCTCATATTCACTCCGTCCAACCCATGGGGGAAAGGAAGGGGTGGGAGATTGCGCAGAAATAGCAACTCTCCTGCCCTCGATCAGAAGAACAGGAGAGCGCCCTGCCAGACCGAACCTAGAACCCCCGAGAGAGGGCGCCGTTGTCCGGCCACGCTGGTGTTAACGTAAAGCCGGACATTTCATTACATGCGGTGATAATCTGTAAGACACACGCCTCCTGCATTGCTTATGCGTGTTGTATCATTTGTATTCAATGTAGATACATGATCGCTATAAGTTGATGAGGTTAGTTATTTCGATGATCATCCCGAAAAAAGCTGAAGCAAAAAAAACAGGTCAAGGTAATTCGCGCTTAAGAGTTTACTTTCGACTTGGTTCCCTAAGGAACCGGTTCTTCCCGTCTCTCCTGGAAGATGTCCAGCGCTCGATAGATGAGCCCGCCTTGCTTGCGGAGCTTATTATCGTACACCCTGAGCTTAGTAATGTCCTTGGTGCGAGGACATTTCATCGATGTAGTATTTATAGAACTTTTAAGACAAGTTTCTAATATATGTCGAAACTGAGTCGACGCCAGCAAACTCCTTAAGAGTTTCCAAGCGAATGTATCTTCTGCTGTTGGTTATGATACGAAGTACTTTGTTTTGCATCCTATCCAACCTCAGTAACGGGGTTGTTTTCAGGCTGCAAAACACTGGACAAGCGTAGGTTAACGAAACACATACTCTTCCACCGTTCCAACTGAGCTAATTCAGATTTGAATTAACCTTATCAGAGATATGTTTATCTCGTAAGTCGATTCACATTAATCTAATTATGATATTTCTTGTATTTTCATGGAAACAAAATGTAGCTATTTTTAAAGTTCAAGTAATAAAGGGATAGCAACGAAAGCTTAAAACTGCTAATTTATAATTATTTCTGTAGTTGGTTTTAATACGAACTACCTGTATCTAAGATAGGCAACCAGAGAACCAGCCGCGAGCACATTATTTATTTCACTATAAAAGCAATTAAAAGTAATTGTAAATTCATGTGCACTTTTTATATAAACAATATTCAAACATATATTGTCATAAATAAAACGTAAGATTAGTCAGGCAACTCACTCGCCTAACGAATTGCAATTCGGACAGGTGCGGCAAAAACTTTTACCAAGCAGCGTGCAAGGTCCATTAGTCAGGGAGCAGCCGACTTCGGTTGAAACTAAAATTATATTAGCTCGGGAAACTTTAATTAGTATAGCGACTCGAAGGAGATTGTCATACTACTAAAAGAAAATCCTATATCTTCTGCTATAAAGGCGGAGACGAAAAAGTTTCTTCTTTTATACGAGGGGCCATACGAAATTAAAAAAAAGATCATTCCTGTGACATATATTTTGAAATATCCTAATACCCTACAGGAAAGAGGGATGTTCCATGTGTGCCACCTCAAACTTTTTTTTCCCGAATCGAGTTCGTTAATAAAAATGTTTCATTTTGGGGGGAGCAAGTTGTAGCAGAATTCCTTATATGCGCGTTAAACTCGGCTTAGGCATGCTTGGTGTAAGAAGTCCAATGGCCAGTTTTTTTGGTAACTAACCTCTCTTCTCGGCGAGTATGGAAAAAACCACACCGTTGATCGAAATATCATTTTACTTGCTTTCTGAATCCAAGCAGTGCTGATAATTATTATCCTATATTTAAAAGCCCTTTAGGGGTAAATATACAGATTGTTGTTTACAGAATACGGTATATTCCCTGGTTTTAGGTATGTTAACATTACCATTATTGTGTATTTAGTATATACCGTTTGTTACACTTTTCATATCCATGAAATATTATTTTAGATATTGGGTGTACTTATTGACGTACTGGTACTTAGATTTTTACGAATAAAGTTATAATCTCCAAGGTTTGGTAGTACCTTCAATTGCTAGAACCCAACCCACTTCAATACACAATCTGATATTTACATATTGTTTAATAAAATAGGTGGTCGTAGGAAAAATGGTGTGCATTACTTGTGCGAAAGTGATTTTTCGCACTCGTAATGTAATATACTATATTGCGACAAAAAATATTTTTCGACAACCATATAATAAAGTAGCCTTTGGCGCGTTCAAATATCAACGCAAAGTTAATGTTTTCTGAGGAATGTCATCACTTGACAGCATTTTCGCATTTTCGCAAAGTTGAGAATACGCTCGCATTATGAATAACATGTGACTTAAATTATAAAGGTGGCCGTATCCTATTTATTTACCCTGCACGCCGGCGACCCGGGTTCAAAGCTTGGACTATCAATATTTTTTATGTGTATAGGATATGGATTGTATTACCAGCAATTTGAATACCGACTTTGGCTATATCTATCAAAAATTGTCAAAATATATTCTCAAGTCTAATCTAATATAGTAAATAATAATGGAATTAATATATTAGGTATGATAAATAAAGTACCAAGTATTTTTTCTCAAAGTGAGCACAAAGTGAAATTGCCGCTGTCCAAAGATTAAAAGAGCGGCAATTCATCACTTTTATGCTCTAAATACACAAATAGCTATTTTATATCATAAAATACTTTACCAGGAAATGGAATGGAAAAAAATATTTTGGGATTATGCAGAGGTAGTAATCTTTTATTTTTTGTCGATGTGATTCAGTTTTTTTTGTAAATTCTGTTAATGATATAGAAATGAAAGTCATTGTTTTTGACAACTAGTTTGATTATATTAAGCGATTGAAATTATCTGAATTTAATAGTATATTAGATATTCTATTAGGCCGTCACCGCTGTCAAAAAGTGTAATGATTTTATAACGTATACTCTCTAGGGTTTTGGTAGTTATGAATATAATGGTCAATAAACAAGCAAAATTAGCGCTCCCCCGTAGGTCAAACACATTCGAGGGCATATGGTGACTCTTAACACCCACGTGACACGTAATGCCGATGGCTTTCCGTCGAAAATTCGATGAAATTTTTTTGGTTTGCTTGGCATACGCTTGCACTTGGGTAACACCATTCCTCCTATCGTACTCGTGGTGTTACAAAGTAATTTCCTGTCACGTGAGTCCTAATAGTCACCATATGCCCTCAAATGTGTTTGACCCACGGAAAAGCGTTAATTTTCCTTGTTTATTGATCATTATATTCATAACCTCCAAAACCCTACAGAGCATACGTTATAAAATCATTACAGTTTTTGGCAGCGAGCTGACAGCCTATTTGGATACATAATCGAAGGCAGCAAAGTTATTTTGGGAGAGGTGACAAAAAGATAGAGGTATATCACTTGTTGTTATCCTTATCAATAAAAAATTATAAAAAACGACTCCATTCGTAAAAATGTTTTTTCAAAACTGAGTTTAATGAAGAACAAATATTGAAACAATGAACAAATGAGGAACTAGAATATAACAAAAATTGTAGAGATGATTTTGTGAATTTTTCCCTCCTTGTCTATAAGTACCACGCCACTTTCAGCTACAATGAATATCTACCGGAAAACAATTATTAAGAGTATTTGTTGGACTAGTGAATAAATCGGTGACTGAATGATTTTTCTCGAAGGTATAGACGCAAGATATGGGAAATAATCAACTGATGCCAATTCCCGCTCAACTAACCTATAGATAATCACGATATCAATATTGAATACCTCATAAGTAATATTATTATCTCACAAAAATTACCTTTTGATGATGTGGTTGGTGTAAAACCTGGTGATAATCAATTTTCCAGTACAGATGGTATATAACTGACTATAACCGCGTTTGATGTACTATCCTGCAACTACATCGCTTCAGGAGTGGGTAGGTATTCCACAGGTTAGACTTTCAGTCAGCATGTTGATGAAGCACGTATAAAAACTGACACTTGCACTCATCAAGTGCATTGCTCACCAACTAAGTACGAAAAATGCTGGCCGACCAAACAAAATGAACTTAAATTAGGAAACAGCCACCTACGCTCAAGACGTTTTTATTAGTAATATTAGTAAAGTCACTATTTTACACATTTATCGTTGTAGTCGCGATCTGCTGGGTGTCAATGCTAACTTAAGGACTGGGCCAGACTTCTTGTCGGCTTGCTCGGAACTTGCGTTTCACTCCCCGGGCAGATTTATTCCACAATTTCAGGCTTTCCACCAACTACAACCGTTAAGATATTATGTGAACCTGTAAACACCATTTCTATTTGATAACTGAAGATTAATTCGCTGGTTGATAAATATGGCGAGAAACCAGAAGTAGACTAGTCTACTTATTTATTATCGCTTTATATATGCATGTATAATTTATGAGTGGATGAAATTACTCCGTATTGGATCGGATTTATCTCGAACAGGTAGGATTGGTCGTAGTCTCGTAGGAAATGGCGGATGGCAAACTCCATTTTTACCTAATGGTATGCAATGAGTTCTTTTCAGCGCATGTAGAGAAGTAGGAATATGATAGAGGAGAAGCGTATAGTTTGTAGGACCACCCAAATCGAATATTTCGAATAATAGTACACTGTGAATGAGTTTTCGTAGGTATTTTTCGAATTGAGATGGAATAGGAGAATATTTTGATTTTTGTTTAAAAATCTCAATAGAATGTTCATAAAATCAGTTGTGGAATCATCTGCAGCTAAAAGACATACTTTATTCGTCACTTTCCGTCGTTGGAGAAAACCTCTTGGGAGGTATCATGTGTTATATTGCTTCTGAAGAGTCTGCTTCCCAACTCTTCCGATCTCCCTAATGAGCTTAGGACAGCCAAACAGATTTTTGTCGACAAAAATGTATAGGAGATCTAACGTAAGAGGTGCGTACCTACCTCTTAAATTGGTTCGATCACAAGTCACTCACGATTAACTTTGAAAAAACCAAGTTCCTGACGTTCGCAAGCTACGAAAGTCAGTTGCCAAACTTTGATAAACTAATATTGAATGATCATAAAAAAAACATGAAAATTTTACGAGCAGACCACATTAAATACCTGGGCGTTACAACAGATCCTCATTTCAGGCGGAATGAACATATTACCCAAATCTCTAAATCCCTGAGATGTATACTACATAAATTTAAATACTCGAGATCTATCCTCGATATCAATCACCTTAAAATAATATATTCCGCTTCAGTACAATCTCGACTACAGTATGCTATACTAAGCCGGAGTGGCATTTTAGACATTCACCTTAAGAAAGCTGAAGTAGTACAGAGAAAAATACTTAAAATCATGTACCACAAAAATAATGACTATTCTTCTTATCAAATCTTCATTGACTAGAAGTTACTCGATATGAAACAAATATACCGGGTGACCACGAGGTGAGGTACGCCCTCCAATATTTCTATAGTTCTGAAGATAGTTCTTTAGTACTTGAATACGCATGTTTTGACGCCATTACTGAAAATTATCCGCTTCCGGTTTAACCGGAAGTGACCACAAACTCGTTTTTCAAATGACACCCTGAGCATTTCCTTTAATTATCTGGAAAAGCACGTAATTTGTGATAACACTGATATTCAAAATTGAAAATTGGTTTTAAAAATGGCGGAGGTACAGTTGATTGTTCAATCGAACGAAGTTGGCCATGAAATTCAAACAAATCATCACAACTGACAAACATCAGAAATTACTATCAGAGGAAGCTTCAAAGTGCAATACAGTTACAAACTGAGGTTCTTATGTAATTGCAGCTCCCATATATTCCAACAATTATCAAAAATTACCTAAAAATTGAATAGTACCCATAAAGAAATGCACCCAACTTCGTCATGATAATACATGATTAATTATCAGATTACTTCTGTAAACAGTTTTGGAGAATTCCGTAAGAAATAGAAAGTAAAAGATGTTTTATCATGAGTGTTCGTTCTCAAAATTAGATATTCTTCAACGGAGGCGGCCATGAACATGAAAAAGCAAAATTTGAGAAATGGCAGTTGTGAGCATTTCTTCATGAGTACTACTCCGTTTTTACGTAATTTTTGATAATTGTTGGATTATATGGGAACTGCAATTACATGAGAACCTCAGTTTTTGACTGTATTGCACTTTGAAGCTTCTTCTGGTAACTTCTGATGTCGTTTGTCAGTAGTTATGATTCAAGTTTAAATATCATGGCCAACTTTGTTAGATTGAACAATAAACTGTATATCCACCATTTTTTAACTGATTTTCAATTTTGAAAAACAGTGATAACAAAAATTGCGTGCTTTTCCAGATAATGAAAGGAAATGTACAGGATGTAAAAAAAAGTTTGTGGTCACTTCCGGTTGAACCGGAAGTTGTGAATTTTCCGAAGTTTCGTCAAAATATGTGTATTCAAGTACTATAGCGACACACCAAATTGAAAATCTGTATTTCCAAAACTATAGAAAAATTGGGGGGTGCACTCGGTATATGTACAATATAATCATGTATATCTACAGAAACAAAATGACACTACAACCAATCAAGCACGATTATAATCAAAGGGTGATATACAAGTGAACGCAACAAAAAAATCAATTGGACAACACTCATACAAATACCACAGTGGAACATTTTTCAACTTCGTCTTACCGGACATGTACAAGACCTGCATTAATACAATAAACAATATTAACCTACTCAAAAACATCTTCAAAAAGTACGTACTCGATATTAATAGGGACATCGTTAATAACATTCTGATAAAAAAATAAAGACGACAATAGTTATCCGAAATTCAAAATCTGTTATACTAACCTTTTATACCGTTGCACATTTACATTTCTCACTCAAATATACCTGTTAATGTACCATAATTAAATAGTTATTTAAGTAACAAAGCAAAAGCAAAGCAAAAAGGTATATTGTACAATAATTCAAAGTAGTAGGCACACAGTATAAATACAAAATGTATAGATAAAAACCAGCTAAAACTATCCCTATACCGCAGGGTAGGGGTAAGGGGAGGGAGTTTTGTGGCTGATTCCCCCGGAGCGGGGTTTATGCCTGCCCTTCTGGAATCCAGCGGGCGGGCTTTAAGTAACAAGGGATGTTAAGACGTGTTAACATTCCAGATGAGCGAGTACGAGCCGAGGCAAAGACGAGGCTTGTCGCTTGCCCAATATGTTAACAGTCGATACATTCCGTGTTACTTATTACGTTTTTTCTTGCTGCTTGTTGACATTTCTCAAAATTTCCCTGAATTGAAGTTTGTTTTCTTACCCTTTCTTCATGATTATTAGTTCCGCTTTTTCATTCTAAGTTGCTTGTGCGCGTAACTAAGTTACCGATTAAGCAGACAACAATAATATTCAAAAAGTCTCATGCATAACCTGAAAATTGATATAAATGAAGCTGAAAGTATTACTTGTTGAAGTCATAGTAATTATTGCCCTAGGCATGTAAATGACACAATTTAGATTCCGTTGTCAAGATGAATTAGTAAACGAATGATATAGGCATAAGGTTTTATCGATAGTAGACTAGAATTACGAGCAGTTCTGCTGGAAAGTGTTCTAGCAAATTCAGTCAAGCAAGAACCATAAACAGCCATTAAGAAAAACCAGTTTTGGTCTGACTTTTCAACAGCCTCATATTGGATGAAAGGAAAAGGAAAGAAACTTGGACAGTTTGAGTCACACATGTTAGAAGAATTTTCAGAGTGGGCAGATTCTTCGGACTGGTTTTGGTTTTACAGTAGTTCTAACATAACGAGCGAAGCTACGCAATTATATTCTGCTGATATTCAACAAATCAACTTCAACAAATAGGTAACTTAAATACCTAACACGAACCTGAGAAATATTTGAAGTAATTACCTAGGGTTAATCCTACACACGAAGCTCGCCTGGAAAAAACATCTAAAAAATTTACTGATAAGGGCTCACTGAGATGGCCAGGCGCTCATTTGGCAAAACATGGGGACTCAGACACAAACAATCCCTTAGGCTATACACAGCGATAGTGCGGCCCTCAATAAGGTATGAATCCATGCCGTAATGGCCAAATGATGTATGTATGTATGAATGTATGTAGAGGACCATGTAGCTCAGTGGTTGAGACTTTCGCGTTCGAAACCATTGATTGCTGGTCGGCTAGGTTAAAAGTTAAGACCTCGTTAATCCTTGCCTGGCACAAGTTGCAACTTGTATGGGCTGCCGTTCGTAAGACGACAGCTGGTTAACGACAAATACAATTTTAACAAAAAATGTATATATGTATGTATGTATGTATGTAAAAGAATCTTTCAACGTGATTTTTACCTACTTCCAGAAGTCCGAATTATTTGAAATTTGGCACGTGTTTATAATTCCGGTGAACATGCAATATGACATTTTTGTTATAAAAAAAAAAACATACTGGCGGATCCAAGATGGTGGTTCTGTGGTAATGGTCCGATTCACAATTGGTATTCAAGGGTTTTCGGGGTCAGAGATCATGAATTTTTTATCAAAATTCAAAAATTCAAGATGGGGCTCAAAAATGGTGGACGAGATTTGTGTTTATGGTCAAATTCGATTCAAAATTGGTAAGTGTATTTTTTAGGTCGTATGTTTCAGATTTTTTGTCTAAATTCATAAATTCAAGATGGCGGACGAGATCTGCCATTATGTTCTGATTCGATTCAAAATTAGGCTGTAAGGGTGTTCGTGGTCAGAGATTATGAATTTTTTATCGAAATTCATGAATTCAAGATAATGGCCCAAGGCGGTGGTCAAGTTTTGTGACTATGGTCAGATTCGAGTCAAAATAGGTATGACATAATAGTAAAATAATTGATAATATAATTTTTCAAATGTATTATTAAATTAAAATAAAAAATATGAGAATATATATCGAAAGCACTCACGTTTTTTTACATTTAAGTAATTTCATTGTCAATTATTTTCTTCTTTCTATTCCATGTTGGAAATAAAGCGTGTTTTTTACTATTTTGAAATATTATCTTCATTATTGGTACGACCGGGGTACTTCTGAATAAGTCACCTTTCCAATGATTTCGGCCCTTTCAAGTCGGTCTGTTTCGTCTACGATTCTATCCTTCAGTGCGAATGATATCGGTAGGGCTGGAATAAAAACTGGTTTTGTATCTAATATAATTTTGAGAATACATTTGCAGTTTCTGATTATGCCAATTGCCTGCGAAAATAAATCGCCGTATTCGTTAAGTGAGAGAAGTGAGATTGCTTCCGTAATTTGTTTCATTATATGTATCACTACTGTGAATTGCGAACCAATCCAATTTGATCAACCTGAGCTATTCTCTGAACAAAATTGGTGCAACCAAATTCCGAAGTACGTACAATCTTCCAACGCTATTTTCATTTTTATAATTGATTTTAACATCACATACTCCCAGTGGTTCAAAAATTTCCCCAATGTATGTTTTGAGTTTTACAGTTGTAGGAAAATTTCAAACAATTTGAGAACGATTTGGATAATCTACTACAAGAAGATTCATTGACTACTCCGAAACTCGCATGTTATGAACAAATTATGTCCAGCAACCTTTACTCAGGTTCGTTATCACGCCACAGTAACAGAGACAACCATTTCATTATATTATAGACTACTCAGAAGAAGATGATAGTGGTGTAAGTAGCGAGAATAAGCCTGTGATACATAGTACTACCAAAACATTCGGTCTGAATGGGTTGAAAAATATAGGTAACACTTGCTATATGAACAGTGTTATCCAGTGTTTGTCGAATACCAAATGGTTGCTGGAATATTTGAAGAAGGATGCGTATACAAGAGATATTAACACCAAGGGAGCTTTGATCAAAGCCTTTGCGGAAGTGATAAAGGAACTGTGGTCAGAAGATGCGTTGGATCGAGTTGTTAATACAGTCTCTTTGAAAAGTAAAATCCAAAGATTTGCACCACGTTTCTTCAGTTATGACCAACAAGATGCTCAGGAGTTTTTACGATACCTGCTGGAGGGACTACACGAAGACGTGAATGATGTAACGGATAAGCCCAACCTAATTTTGGCCGAGATTGTTACCAAATTTAACACTAGTGATGAGTCCAGAGAGTCATGGTCGAGATACTTAGGAATGGACAACTCCAAGATAGTAGATAACTTTGTTGGACAGCTGAAATCAACATTAAATGTAGACATTGTGGTCACTGTTTAGTCGCTTTCGATACATTCTGGGACCTTTCTCTTCCGATTTCAAAAAGAACAGGCCAACTCAGACTCTCGCAATGTTTAGATTCATTTACTAGGGAAGAAACTATGGATGGTGATGAGAAACCGACATGTTTGAATTGTAAAAGAAAAAGGAAATGCACAAAGTCTCTATCGATTCAGAAATTCCCCAAAATTTTAGTAATCCATTTAAAAAGATTCTCTCAAACAGAAAGATTTAGAGGAAAATTGAATATAACCATTGATTTTCCTCCGGAATGTTTAGATTTGAGCAACTACAGTGCAAACAACGACAAGGGGCTATGTCGCTATAACTTGTACGCATTGACGAATCACAGCGGGACTACCAATAGCGGACACTACACTGCTTACTGTAGGCATCCATATACAGGTACATGGCACGAGTATAACGATTCCCTAGTTTCATCGATTCATTCAAATTCCCTTGTGGGCGAAAAGGCATATATATTCTTCTACGAACAGGAGGACACTTCATCACATGTTCGAAATTATACTTAGTTTTATTTTATGAATATTATTACTGTATTTTATTGAGCGTTAAATAAATTTCAATTATACAATTTTATATTTGGACAGATTTGTTGAAAGGTTTTTTCTGAAGAAGTAAAACAAACAAACAAAAAACAAATACCTCAAATTGACAAGATGAATTATTGATATTAATACGGATAAGGAATTTATACGATGCTCCTTATTGAATTGGTGAATTGGTTTCATAGATTTCAGCTTCGTCTGTAACATCAACTAAATTGGTTGTAATGAATAGGTTTCGAACGTTTCTTGAAACAAATTCAAAAATCATCTCAGATTTGCTTTATGGTTGTATAATATAACACTACCAAAAACATGGATTGGAATCATCTCTTTCATTTGGTTCTTTGTATCCTGAATAATGATTGTTCATGAAAGTATTTTTATTCGTTCTTGATAGGTATTTTATTTACAGTTTGGGGTTGTTGCATTTCCTCACTTTCAATTTTTGACGATTCGATAGTCAAAGCAGCTGTTGTGACTGCTTCTTCAAATGAAATCATTTTGCTTTGTTGTAAGAGTTTCATTAAAACGGACACCTCGTATAAATTGTGCCCTCAGGTGTGCATTGATAGTGGGTTTCTTGCATAATTCACATATGATGTTATTATTTTAAGTTAGCCTTTTTAGTTCAGCTTGATAATTCGAAGTAGTTTCACCTTCCTGTTGTAATCTCATTAAGAATTTGTGCTGCTCTGCTTCTCCACTTAGTTTTGGATAAAGATGGTCGCGAAACACTTTAATGAGCTTGTTAAAAGACTTGGTATTGGGTTAATCAGGTGCTGAGGTTGTATGAAATTTGATAATTGTTGGGCCCCAAACAATTTATTAAGATTTTTTAATTTTTCCGGTGTATCATCTGAAAGATTTCGTAGTTCTAAGTAGTTGGAGTCTCTGAAGATATATTTCGAAAGATTCATTGAGTTCATCGTTGGACTGTAACGATGTTCCTCTTGTGTCGATGTAAAATTGTCAATATTTTGAAGAGGGTTTCGAATATATACTGATCATGCCGGTCATAAGGGAAAACAATCAATATTTTGCAGAACTTATTCTCAAGATTTGGTTTACCTGTGAGAATTGTGTTTGATAATGCAAAACAATTCAGATCTCATCTTTCGATCAAATGGTATAAACTCTAAATTACGGCACCTTTTTTTCAATTCCTTGTTCCCACGAAAAGGAAAATGCCGTGAATTTAGGTAGGAATTGGTGTTCTTCTTGAATTTCTGAAGGCTGTATGCCTCAGGGAATACCTCCCGAGGCAGCGAGTTCCAAAGCTTTGCCGTTCTGTGAAAAAATAATCCCTAGAAAGCAGATGTGCGGCATATCTCCAAAGTGACGGCATATGGATGTGAGGACTGAGCTCGACGGATCAATCTCGATGAGACCGCTAACGATGGAACGATTGATGATATTTCGAAAGAGCGTCGTCCATGAAAAAATCTATGAAACAGAGACAGATCGACAACCTTTCTGTCATGTTCCAGAGAAGTAAGCGAGCTTGTGAGCGAAGTATCACTGACGAGACGATACGATTCTTTTTTTGACCGAATCTAAAAGTTTCAATGTGTGTCGCACCCCATATATGGGAACATTATTCCAAAACAGGCCTCATAAATCATAATCAGTTGGCGAGAAGTGAAATACTTCTTGGCGCGAAACAAAGAACGACTTTTTGAGAGGCACTCTTGGCAATGGCCCTCACATGGTTCTCCCGTGAGAGGGTACTGCTGATGGTAATACCGAGCAATGGAAGATTTCATAGGTATAGATACTCCTGACGTAGTTATGCTGGCTACTGTGAGATCGGCCTTTCTAGAGGAAAGATATCCTTGGGTTTTATTCGCATTGAATTCTAACAAATTGTTGGATGCCCATTCTAGAATTTTCGCTAAGTTCGTATTTATTTCATTCATGATTCTTCCCCGTTCATTTCTTGGAAGAGAAAGCGGTATGAAGTGTACTATCATCTGCAAAGCTGTTCACTGAGGCAGCTCCCAACAAATAATTGATATGAAAAAGGAACAGTGTTGGTGCTAGAATGGATCCCTGTGGAACACCAACATTTATTGGCAAAGTATCAGATGATACTCCATCAACCACCATGTGGAGAGATCGGTCTGAGAGAAAGCTAGATGACAAGGAACACAACTGAAGAGGCAAGCCATAAGATGGAAATTTGGCTATGAGTCCTTGGTGCCAAACGCGATCAAATGCCTTGGAGATAACTAGTCCAACGGCCAGAGTTTCACTACATTTTTTGATAGATTGCAGCCAAATATGTGAGACATAAGCAAACAGGTCACCGGATGATCTCTGGTGTCGGAAACCATATTGTCTATCATTGATAATTGCTGAACGTTCTAGATATTTCATGAGCTCGATGTTGATAGCTTTCTTCATGAACTTCTGAATAACAGACAATAGTGCGATAGGTCAGTAGTTGCTTTTTCCCTTTTTTTATGGACTGGTTGTATCCTTGAAATTTTCCAGTTGAACTGAAATAACCCCAAATCATAAAAGAGGTTTAATGATGGTTCGCTGTCGAAAGATAATTTCAGGCATCAGACTGTCAATGGGAATGATGTTCTGGGGTTGTTTTCCTGATGAGTCCAGCGTAGAATTTGCAGCAAATATGTTTGCAAAGATTTTGGCTTTCTCCTGAGCATTCGTTGCTAGTGTTCCATACTTCTTTTTTAGGGGGGGAAATGAGCTGGATGTAAAATTTGTTCCCACAGTTTTGGCAAATGTCCAAAAAGAGCAGAATCCGTTAGGACAGTCAACGAGCTTTCATCGTATCTTGGCGTTGTGAGCCTCTTTCGAGTGACCTGATTTCTCAACCATCTACGGGATGCTGCCTTCTTGAAGGCGACAGCTCTGTAGTAGTTTCTGCTGAACCAGATAATGTTAGATATAAGTTTTCATCCCCAGCATTATGATCTCAGAAATCGCCTCGGTATATTGTGTTGGATCTCTGAAACAGAAACACACTCTTTCTCATGGAAATGGTGAGAAAAACGTGCAAAGACCATCCCAGTCGCTGAACTGTAGTGCCATATGAGACGACACAGCCTTGAACTGCTCGATGGTGTAGAAAAGGAGCAAAGAGTGAAGATGAGGTTGTGGTCGGAGTTCTCAAGTGGAGCACAAACTTCTATACTGGAAAAGATCAAGTATATTGGCATACTGGTTGTTGACATCAGGAATTCGTGTGGGTAGCTGGACTAGTTGCTTCAGACTTTACGTGATAGCGAAGGACTTAGCTTGACGACCTGCCTCGTCTGTTTTGTTGGAAAATTTGAGCCATGTAGAGTTGTGTACATTGAAATCTCCCATTATGATGACTTCAGCTGTTGGATGATTTGGCTGGATGAAGTCTAATTTGAGTAATAAAAAATGGGTCTCTATAGGATGGTTCATTAGGAGATAGGTAAAGGCAGCAGAGGAATTTGGTCTGTTTGTCATCAGCCAGCTTGAACCACATTACATCAGTCTTTCGGCTCCAAACTCTCTTCGCGTTGGCATGATAGGATAGTCTTAGAGTAAAGACAAACACCACCTTTGAATCTGAACCGAGAATGGAGTTCATCGTAACCAGAACAAAGCATGTGGACTCTTTTGGTGAAGATGTTCACTTGTGTTTCTGCCAGAATGTCAGGCTTTTCACCTGTAGGTGATGGTGGACATCACTGATGTTCTTGTTGAGTCTACGGATGTTACAAAACTGGATCTTTAAATTTGTTGATGTTGTGTCGCCTCGAGTACCCCTCGCCCCGAAAACCGAATGGAGAGATATTTTGCTTCCGAAGTATTTTATTCGGAGAGACTTCATCTTCATAATTATTATGCTAAGACCTGATAATTGAGGGGGAAAGGAATGGACAAGAGGGGCCGTTAGTTATCGACCAAACACTGAAATATGGAGAAATCTATTTCACAGCACCTGTAGTCGATATGGTGGTATTTCACCGGGCGATGGTGGAGACCATCTATCACCTATGGTTATCCTTTCAGTCGCCTCCTACGACAGGCAGGATTAACCATGGGGCTATTCTTAGTCCGACTACATACAGACAACCTTACAAATTCTGACACAAAAATTACATGCCATGATGGACGACCCAATCATGAATCGGATCACTCACTATATTCACATCCACTGAATAATTTATACGTTAGGCAAAAAATGCGACCGGGAAGTGAAAGAAAAACATTACAAATTTAATTTTTTTCGAATGGCAATAAAAATGAGCTCTAGTTCTACTTCACTCCCATATACCCAAAGCCCATAATTGTGAAGATATTCCATGATATTACTTAATACTGCACATTAACCGCCAGTAATTTTGATTTTTTCATAAGCCGTGCAGATCTACTGAGAACTGAATTGAGGTCCACCTGAAAAAGTATATATGGCTCGTGGTTACAATTTAATCGAGATTTCCAAAAATTTGTGATTTATTACGAATTAAATTTAGTTATCACAAGAACGTTTGATATTATTATAGATGATAATTCCCATTGCCATGACAACAGATAATCAAATGGTTCACCTTCTGAGAATTTTCAAATCTTCGTATGACGTCTCCTAGTAACAGTTCGTTGCACAATTCACATTCGTTATTGTATCAAAATACACCTTATATTTCATATAACCCTGGAGCAAAAATCCATTGAGGTCAAATCGAGAGATCACAGTGGCCATAGTCACGGACCATCGGTTCCAAACCATTGGTCATGAAAAGTTCCTGAATAGGTTTTTACCAACTGTGTTTGGGATTATACAATGCGACGCTAAATTATGGAATAAATTCATCATTTCGGACTATAAAAATATTTTGAAAAAATCCTTGGATAAGTCGATTTTCTTTTCCGATGGGACAATTTTTGAACACCACCCAAAATATATGACTTTGGTGATATTTTTAAATGGGACATTCAGTATATTTTTCCATATTTGGCTAGGGATCGTCATTACGAATACGGTGATACCAGAGATATGGGCAAAAAACTTCTCCATATGCCAATGAGTGCGACAGAGACGTTTCACCTTCTGAATCGAGTCTCAGTCATACTCATTCGACATACGAGGAAGTTTTGTGCCCATATCTCCGTAGCCGGACATAATCTCATCAAACCTTGTATTACTGGATTCGTAATGACGAGCCCTAACCAAATATGGAAAAATATACTGGGTGTCCCATTTAAAAATATCACCAAAGTAATTTTCACTCAAATGCGGATAACCCTATATATTTTATGTGACGTTCAATAATTGTCCTATCGGAAAAGAAAATCGACCTATCTGAGGATTTTTTCAAAATATCTTCATATTCCGAAATAATGAATATATCCCATAACTTAGCGTTGCACTGTATAAACAACTTCAATCTATTTGTTGATAGATATACACAGCACACATGGAAAATCAAAATTTCACCAGTAAAGTATGAAGTAATATTATGGATTCTTGTGAGCGATTATTGTTCGGCTGGAAGCACCATAAGACCTCACTATCAAATCTACAGGTACCCGTGTCATTCACTGCATTAAGATATATAAACCAAATTGTCCCAAAATAAAAGGCTATTTCTTTGGAATACTCCCGAAGAGTAATCAGAAAATAATGATTAATGACGGTGGTTAAGTGACATTTCTCAGGAATATAAAATATAATTTGGCCCTTTTTATGGTCAACTAAATAAGCACTTACCTGTGGGGTGTATAATTTTGTCGACCATTTTTTGTTGTGGAAATAGAATGATATTAAAACGCTTGTGTAATGATTGCTTTTGAATGGAATTGCTATGAATTTTGGTAGCTCTAGTTTGCGGTAGGACAAAATATAGGTTGTGATTTGAAGATTGCTGTTTTTCTTTGTGGGATGTCAGATTTTATTTTCCCGGTGTAATTATACTGTTCGCTGTTGGTGAATTAAGTTTTATTTTCATAATTGACACGAAATCAATACGAGATACCATTCTATGGATCAGATCCGGATTGAATAATTGAGTTTCAGAAATATGATTTCTCTTGATCTTGGTGGGTATTCTACCTGTGGGCTTTGAATGCCTGTCTTACTTTGGCGTGAGTATATTTTATGAATGCAGGCCAATGATTCATATAATGTATGTGCAATATTTCACTATCAACATACGATTTCATTATTGAGCGGAAAAGCGCGAAAAATGTACACTTTTTTACGGTTGTTGCTGGGGGACAGAAAATTGTACGCGACAATAACCACTACTTATTTTCTGTGGCAACTAATCGCTCATAGGTTAACATCTAGTATACAAATGTTTCTCCGATAAACCAAATACTGTGGAAAAAAACTCATTTAAATATGACATCTGAGTCATTTTGACAGCGATAAAATAGTAATTTACGTAACAAGTCCGGAAAAAACTGTTTTCGGACGTGTTGCGTACACAATTTTTTCGGTAACCGTGTAGAATAACAAATCAAGACACATTTATTTTTTATATTTCTTTGTAGAAGAAAATTTCGAATATTTTAATTCTTATTTGTATTGAATATCGAAATGCGAACAGAAGATAGGTACTAACAGAAACATTCTAATTCTTATTTATATAAATATTTATATTGAAATTCGAGCATTTCCCGTACTAGTCCGGAAATTACCTACTTCCCGGACTAGTCCGGGAAGTGATACTTTCTCAAAGAAAAATCGTCCGGGAAGTAGGTACTTCCCGGACGGTTGCCAAAAATAGTATATTACGTAACAAGTGTTGTAAAAGGCATAACACGCACGAATGGAAACATTTTTACAACACGTTTCACGTACTATAATTCACCTACGGCCACATACCTACAGTGTGCCGTTTCCGGAAATCCAAAAATTCATATTATTATTAGTAAAATGACCTTTTTTCAGAAAAGACGCCTATATAGATGAACTTAAGTAGCAATACCTCATCTAAATACAAAATTTGATCCAAATCATTAGAGCCGTTTAAGAGATCCAAATATTCATATTATCATTATTAATATTATGAGTAAAATCACATTTTTTCATGAAAAGCGCCTATATAGGTGAACTTAAGTAGCAATACCTTATCTAAATACAAAATTTTATCCAAATCGTTGAAGTCGTTTTCGAGATCCAAAAAATATAATTTTTTTGTGTGTGTTATCAACGACTGCTATGGTCATTAGCCACAATTATCATTTTTATTATTATTATCAGTAAAATCGTGTTTTTCCAAGAAAGACCTATATATATTGAAACGGAACCTTTGTAGTAGTTAACTTCATTTTCAACTTTATTTGAAACTGTAAGCACTTGTAGTTGTGTTTGATATTTAAATTGATTGAGCACTTGGTATTATCAAGTAGGTAAATGACGTTTGTCAAAAATAAAATTCAATGTTTGTCAATGATCTGAATCTGAACTTTTCATCGATCATTCACTTTCATTTCGAAGCTACCATCCAACCACGGTAAGTAATACGTAATTTAAAATATGAAAATGAAACTAAACCAATTAATTTCAGTTGTCACGTGGTTGAGATTTAATACTGAAAATATCATTGACTGCGGTCAAGGTTTGTAAGAGCAACCTGGAATTCGTGAGAGGAATTTGAGTCCTTATATTCAAGTGGTATCAACGTTATATTGCCCAAACAATGGCTGATTCCTTTTTATATGTATTAGTGGTGAGACCGTTCCATTTTTCTGCTTCCTAATATGAAAAGTTCCTTGATACACCTACCTTAAGAAGTGATTTGAATTGAAGATAATTTTTCGTATAGCTAATTGCGCAAAAATAGAGACAATTCACACGTATTGCAAATGCACAAAAACATTGATATTCTCATTGAATTATCAACTGAAAATTATAGAAATACTCTCATTCATTTTCATTTCATAATTCATATCATTTAGTAATAGTCATTATTGTTAGGCCTGCAGTTTAGGCAATATTAATCGATAACAATTGATGATTTATTTCATAAATAATATTTTATATACAAAATATACGTGTATATATACATATTTATATATCTCATTGCTGGAGATGTAACAATATATATATATATATATATATATAACAAGTTTCCCTAGCTTGATATATATATATATATATATATATATTCAAGCTAGGGAAACTTGTTGGGTAAGCAGCATGCAGGAAGTATACTCTTATAACACTTTATTCCAATATTTCGACAAGTATTATTGTCATCATCAGGGAAAGCTACAATAATGTTAAAACTATAGTGGAAACAATTGACAACTGTGGATTCTAAACTACTTACGTGTTGATGAGATTGATTGCAATAGATGATATAAAAAGACGTGTACAGTAATTAAACATATTAAAAAACAAGTTATGAGATAATCTTAAAGGTAATCGTCACACATTATTAAAAACTCAGTTGTGCATGAAATCTAGTTCTATTCAATTTTATTAAAATGGATATCATACCGATGTCACACCGGTTGATCGGAAAGCGTGGAAAAGAAAGAGAATTTATTTGAGGTTATGTATACAAAGTGAAGTTTGTTAGGGTACGTTCCTGCATGGAACTGTACTAGAATCTGAAATTAGACAGATTGAACCACTCAGAACGAGAAAAGTTTACATCAAGCTTGGAACAAAAAGAATAGACATTGTTTCATGAAAATGACACATGACTATTACATTCATGAAACAATGTCACATGGCTATTACATTCATGAAACAATGTCTTTTCTTTTTGTTCCAAGCTTGATGTACACTTTTCTCGTTCTGAGTGGTTCAATCTGTCTAATTTCAGATTCTAGTACAGTTCCATGCAGGAACGTACCTTAACAAACTTCACTTTGTATACATAACCTCAAATAAATTTTCTTTCTTTTCCACGCTTTCCGATCAACCGGTGTGACATCGGTATGATATCCATTTTAATAAAATTGAATAGAACTAGATTTTATGCACAACTGAGTTTTTATTGATGTGTGACGATTACCTTTAAGATTATCTCATAAATTGTTTTTTGATATGTTTAATTACTGTACACGTCTTTTTATATCATCTATTGCAATCAATCTCATCAACACGTAAGTAGTTTAGAATCCACAGTTGTCAATTGTTTTCACTATAGTTTTAACATTATTGTAGCTTTCCCTGATGATGACAATAATACTTGTCGAAATATTGGAATAAAGTGTTATAAGAGTATACTTCCTGCATGCTGCTTACCCAACAAGTTTC
Organism: Chrysolina haemoptera; assembly: GCA_958298965.1. Classification (NCBI taxonomy): domain Eukaryota; kingdom Metazoa; phylum Arthropoda; class Insecta; order Coleoptera; family Chrysomelidae; genus Chrysolina; species Chrysolina haemoptera. The sequence continues at coordinate 29,997,751 of OY282585.1, read as the reverse complement.
CCTAGCTTGATCTTAACGAGTCAGCAAAGACTACCTCTCTCCTAACTATATATATATATATATATATATATATATATATATATATATATATATAATACTCTTTAAATTAAGATATTCTCAACCTGATGAGTAAGAATATATAATATATATAAAGAATATATATATATAAACTTAAAAAGCAAAAACCCTATCTACATACATCTCCCAAATCGATTGAGCCGTTTCCGATATACCAGGTGTCCATGGTGTCCCTATAAGTTTTTGATTTCGCAGATATTGAAATGGAATTCGGAGGATCTGTATGAGACATAAAACTGCATTTTTTGATAAGTGACTCAGATTCGTGCAACTTTCGGTCTCACCGGAAGTGCAATAAACTTTTTATTTTTAAATGAGACACCCGGTATATTTTCACCTTTTTTGTCTCCATATGACATTTTGAATACAACCGTGTATCACTTGTTACTTTTTGTAACTATATTTATTTTTTATTTCGATATTTAATTTTCAATCTATAGGGCTATGGACACGTTCAAACTATCAATTTTAGTTCTAAAGTATAGGTATTGAGAAAAATACAACTTGATTGATTGATGGTTTTGTTATATCATTTGTGTTGGTCACAGGTTACTCGATGAATTTTAATCTCAAAAAGAAAGATCTACCGTCATATTTTGAAGTTTGTTGACGAAAGTTTCTTCGAGACCTAATAGTGTGCGGTATCAAATTAATCGTAATGAGATGCTCTTTTTTTCTGACCCGACGAGCCACTATGTTGCCATTTGAAAAAAAATAGTAATAATAATATAAAAATTAAATTTTACCCAGCAGATGCTTTTTAACCAAAAACCGTAAAGTTGTATTTTTCCCAATACTTTAGGACTAAAATTAATAATTTGAACGTATTCATAGCCGTCTTGATTTAGAAGCAAATTTCAAGATTTTAAAAATTTTTGTTCACACGAACAAATGATACATGGTTGTATTCAGAATGTTATATGGAGACAAAGAAGTTAAAATATACCGGGTGTCTCATTTAGAAATCGAAAGTTTATATCACTTCCGGTGAGACCAGAAGTTGCATGAAGCTGAATCACTTGTCAAAAAATGCAGTTTCATAATAATAATAATAGATTTTATTGATAGGAAAAAAATCATGAACAAAAACAATTTTGATGGTGATTACATAGTAGGTCCTATCAAATGGCAGGATTCAATTTCTGACTGCACAGCCAGATCTTGCTCTTCCATCCAACCAAAAAACGTGTACAGACAAGCGATGATAAGTCGCGGGAATGTCTATAAACACGTATGCATATTTATAGTTTCAGATTTCATTGTTAAAAATATAATAATTATTGATATTACATTGTTTTTTCAAATATTATTCTATCATGTTTCAATTTGTTCATTTGAAGAGCTGAGAACCAAGTTTACGTTTTGCTAAATTATCTTTTGAAACAGGATACTAAATTGGGTATTTTATTCGTTAATAAATAATTTCTCAGCATGGTTTTGAAAGTGATCGGATTCAAGACCTTCAGTGCATTCGGTAGCCTATTGTACAGCCAGGTAATATAATATGAAAAGGAGCTACGAAAATGAGAAGTCTTATGTTGGGGAGGTGTTAACTGATTTCTATGTCTAAAGTTCAAATTATGTATGTCTGTTCTAAATGTAATTTTTCGAAAAAGGTAACTAGGTTTCTTTGAGTAAATAATTTTGTGGAATAAAGTAGACGAGTGTAATATACGCCTCGTTTCCATGTTCATCCACCCCACTCTTTTCAGTTGATGTGATATATGTTCCCGTCTGCGCGTACCAGTTATCAGTCTTAGGCAAGAATTTTGTAAAACTTGCAATCTCCTTGAGTCGTTTTTCAATAAGTGTGGTCCTTGTACTACGTCAGCATAGTTGGCGTGGGAAAGTACAGTTGCTTCACACAACATTTTTTTGGTTTTTTCATTCAGCATTTCTCGATTGGAGTAAATCAATTTAAAATTCAGGATGAGTTTCTATTTCATGCGACTCGATCGTGACTACCGAACATAACCTAAAAAATTGGCAAAGTTGCGAAAAGCGGTATTTTGCTGATAACTGAAAAACTACAGCTTCGATCGGAAAAAGTTAAATCATAAAATTGTAGGTATTGAAAAGATCTATCAATTAAACAAATCATAATATTTCGATATCATTGATTCTTTTCGAGTTATATCGGAAAAACCGTGAAAAATCAGGTTTTCTATAACTCGTTAATTGTAAGGTATTCAAACTTGTTACTTACTATTATGTGTTCCTATAGCAAGCCAAAAAAGTATTAATATTGATTACTTTTCAAAATATATGAAGTTTTCTCAAAAAAACGATTAGTAACGATTCAGGGCTTATTTTTTTCTGTAAGAGTTGTTCATTCATATTATCGAATAAGAATATTGACATTTTAAATTTTAAGGATAAAAAATAACTTAAAAAAAAGTCCACAATTTTTTACATGTTTTCTAAATAAATTTCTTAATTTTATTTTTATAGAAATGATTTTCATGAAAACAGATTTCTAGCATGATTTCATGCATTTAAAAAAAAATTTGAAATCCTACCATTACTAGGAGCCGAGAAATTTTTTAATTTAAAAAAATCTGGAAGGCACAATAATAATAATAATTGCAGAAGAAGATGTCGATTTACTTAATCTGACTAGAGAAAACAACATAATTATAGTTGATTGAAGATGTTGATTTGATTGTACTTCCCAGGCAATTGGTTCCCAGTACACAGAACATATTTTTTTTGAAAAAAGGTAAAGCACGAGAAGTAGATCGCTGGTATTCCAACAGCAGCTTTAAATATCCACACCTATCAAAATATGTAGCTTTTCTTCACGCTGTAACAGGCTGTGATACAGTATCTTCGATCTACAAACAGGAGAAGAACAAATTACTGAAAATTTTTCATTCTAATCCAGACCACCTTCAATTATTGGATGTATTTTATGAAGAAACTGCTCTTTCTGAAGAAGTGACTCATAATATGTGCAAAATTATTTCTTTATTGTATAAAAATAAGAAAAAAGGAACTATCAATGAACATCGTTTTGAGATTAACGACAAAGGCAACTTTTCAAATAGCAAATCTTCCTTCTACTGAAGGAGCCGTCAAACAACATGCCTTCAGAGTTTATTTGCATTTGCAAAAATGGTTGGACAACGACAAAAAGATCACTCATTGTAGATGAAAAATTACGAATAATGCATTAATGCCAGTTTATACTGATGATCCATTGATACCAGATGAGATACTGAAAAAATCTCATGCAGCTGTATCAGTGGTGGCAAAACAAAAACCTGTGGCTGCATTAAGCAATTTCTACAATGTTCGAGTGTTTGCACACATTGTGATTCGAGTGAATGCAAGTTTTGAGACGCCTACCATCGAAATAGATGAAGAATTGCCCAACTTCGTGGAAAGTCTGTACACAGACATTATGGAAGAAGAAGAAAAAAAAAAGAAGAAGAGTCAAATGATTCAGCGGACAATCTTCCAATCCAAAAAGGAAAATTAGTGAATCTGTATCAATATAATATATGAATATTTTTTCTGTAATAATTTTATAAATGTTTTGTAGATAATTGAGTTATTTGATAAGTTTAAGAAATAAGTTTTCATTGCCATCCCCACTCCGCCACCCGCTACAGCTGCCGCAATCCGCGCCTGCACGCCTCACTTTATTCTTCAATTAATAATACTACCAATGAACTAGACATATCCCAGTATTTTTTTATTGAAAATATAGGTATTCAACCTTGAAATCCACGAAGGTGACTGCTGTACGATGATTATTACTCCTTCCAGATTTTTTTGAAATAAAAAAATTATCTTGGCTCCTAGTGATCGTAGAAAATTTTAATTTTTTTTAAATTCGTGAAATCATGCTAGGAATCTATTTTCATAAAAGTTTTTTCCATAAAAACAAAATTAAGGAATTTATTTTAAAAAAACATTTGAAAAAATTGAGCAATTTATTTGTAATTTTTTGACCCTTCAAATTGAAAAAATAATATTATCATTCGATTATATGCAAGTACAACTCTTACAGAAAAAAATAATCTCTGAATCGTTACTATAGCATCACTCCCCGAGCAAGAGTAGCCAAATTAAAAGAGCATCTTTTTTATTTTAAAAAATAATCAATGTTTATCAATTTTTCAAAAAAATACTTTTTTGACTTGCCATAGGCTACACATAACAGTAATTAACAAGTATTAATACCGTAAAGTTAACGAGTTATAGAACACCCGATTTGTCACGGTTTTTCCGATAGAACTCGAAAAGTATCCATGATATCAAAAAATTATAATCAATTCAATTGATAGATCTTTTCAATTCCTACAATTTCCTAATTTACCTTTTTTTGATCGGTGCTGTAGTTTTTTAGTTATCAACAAAAAGCCACTTTTCATAACTTTGCGAATTTTTTAGATTATGTTCGGTAATCACGATCGAGTCGCATGAAATAGAAACTCATTCTGAATTTCAATTTCCTATACTCTCATATTTTTTGTTTTCGGATATTGATTTTTGTACGTACTTTTCCCTATTGCTTGGTAAGTAGCCCTAAACACAATCAGACGCTGTTGCGCAAATGAGGGACTGAATGTCAATCCTAGCAAAACAGTGCTGGTTCCATTCACTAGTAGGAGAAAGTAAGAACTAAAAAAAAAGAGTTTAAATATCTGGCCGTTACAATTGACCAAAAACTGAAATGAAACAGCAAAATCAACCACAGTGCTATAGCAGTAAGCTGGACATGCCGCAGGGTCTGAAACCAAAAATGATCCACTGGCCATACCAAACGATCATCAAACCCATGATCACCTATGCTCCATTGGCATGGTGGTCAACGATATACATCAGCTGCAGAAAGTGCATCGGCCACCTTGTTTGTGAATCACTGGGGCGATATCTACGTGCCCTACTGCAACCTGCCACTATTGCATCTATGTATCAAAAGAAGCATCAATAAGTGCCAAATAGAAAACTTTATCGGGCATCTGAAGATTTTAGAACATATTTTCCTTAAAGTAATATGTAATTCGACAAATAACATGCCAGTTAAGTACGACTTCAGAATGCAGTTCGAAGTGATTTTAAACAATCACCTTTAAAGGAGAACCAGGAGGACAAAATCTATATACTGTCAGACAATCAAGCAGAATTGGAAGATCTGAAGTCATACAGTTGTGAGTCTGATCTGATTTGGATCTGCAAACAATCCTTGAGACAACTGACAGAAAATAACCAGATCACTTTAATTTGGGTGCCAGGTAACAGAGGTAATAGACGCAACGAGGAAGAAGACTACATTGCGAAAGAAGGGGCTAACACACAATTTGCCGGCCCAGAACCCTTCTGTGGACTTTCCACAGCCACCTTGAAAGAAGAATTCCGACACTGGGAAAGCGATGAAATGAAATGAAATAAAGTGCAAAGAAATGCGAAATGCTGGTGAGCTTATCGCCAACGAAATCTAAACTGCATCTCGAGTTGGAAAATAAAGATTTGAAATTGGTAACAAGACTTCTCACTGGCCTCTGCCCTCTAAGGTATCACCTCAAAAAATATGCAAATCAGAGGGTGATAGTTGCCGCTATTGCGAGAACTCTTTTGAAAAACTCAAAATCCTGGAAAAAGCCATCTTAACGCCTGCGGCATTAGGAAATGAGCTTCCAGGAAACTGATAGATATCATACGAACTATCGGAATCCTGGTTCTCTAATATGTCGAATTGCTTGTTATGCCGAAAATCTGTACGATATGCAAACTGAGAACTTGGCATTTTTACATAGCAACAACCTTCGTAGCACGACGTGTTATAATCTAGGAGATTTCGCACGTTTGTTAGTGTATCTGACAAGGAATATGATGCATGTGTAATAAAAACAAATTTTTGATATGTTCTTTCATCTTGATAACGAGTTAATTTAATGTACCTCTTACTGCAATCTCTCACCTAGTTGTGAAATTATTCTCGTTTGGTAATTTGGTATTCTTATAGACAGATAGTTTGATAAGTTAAGCTTGGAGCAAACGGCGAGAAAGATGAGTGATACAAAAATTCAACATCTCTTTGGATGAGCATATTTTTTGAACTTTTCTGTCTACCCCAAGAGTTGTTTTCATAGAATGAACCGTTCCATTGAGGTAACTTTCAAAAAGGTTCACATAGCTGATTTGTTCAAAATGAGTTTTAATTTGCAGAATATTTTGGGGAACCATTATGGTTTAGGGCTTTCCGTCGTAAAAGGCATTTTTTTAACTTCTTTTGGTGGGCCATGTTAAAGTTCGTGGACGAGTTGAATAACTTTTTAAGTTTTATAGATGAACTGACACTGGTAGTGACAAACATTCTTTATTCATTGAAAGTTTGATCTTTTGGAGGAATTCCGATTCTTGACATGATTTTTTGGGTTTATGACCTTCCACAATCTGAAAATGAAATCAAGATACCAAATGTCAATCAAAAGAATGTATGACAGATTTCATTCGACTCAAAGAAAGATCTTATTTCCAAAACAGCAATTCAAATTCAGTTTCTTTAGCGTATTTCCAAGAAGTTTTGATAACGGAGACAGATACAGCCTCCGAAACGTCAACAATTTTCAAAAAAGAGAAGTATTCTTTGTTAATTCGATCTCATTTTTTCAGATAGGCAAATTCAGTGTAGGGTACGTTACTGACAAAAATTAATTTCTTTCAAGACAGCAGTCTTGTGAACACAGTAACTTATCGGGCAAATTGATTAATTTGCCCTTCTACACTTGTTCAGATTTCTTTGGATTAAAATTTTTCCATTTTCAGATTGTGGAAGGTCATTAACTAACTAAAAGTAATGCTTTTTATTCCAGGCTTGTAGGTGAGACCGAACTCTAGAGTACCTTTCAAGTAGCGGAATATTCGTTTCACTTTGACGTAATCAAGAGGAGTTGGATTTTCAAGCTTTCTTGATACTTCACTGACAGCATAGGCGATATCAGGTAGTGTACCTGTCATTAGATACATAAGTGCACCAACTGCTTCTCGGAATGGAAAAGAGTCATTCAATTCTTCTATTGTTTCCTTCCTTGATTGAATACCCTCTTTGACTATTAGAGTTGAAACTGGATTGCAGTCTTTCATGCCAAAACGTTCAAGGACTTTTTTCGCGTATGTAGATTGACAGACATATATTGCACCATTTTTATCAGTTCCGATTTCAAGTCCAAGGAAATAGGATGCCGGTTTCGTGGAAATTTTGAATTCTTGTTCTAAACTTCATAAAAAAGAATCTCTCATGGCATCATTGTTACAAGCTAACAAACCGTCATCGACGTATAATGCTAACAAGAGCAAATCTTTGATCTTCTTCCTTCAGAAACAAACAGGGATTAGCATCACTTCGTATGATCCCAAATGCATTGATGTATTTAGCTTGTTCCAGCACCTTGATGCTTGCTTTAACCCATACAATTTGCGTTGAAGGAGACATACCATATCACTTCTATCGCTGTAACCTACCGGTTGCTTCATGTAAACGTCTCCGTCAAGTTTATCATATAAAAATGCCCTACAAACATCGAATTGGGTAAGGGTCATTTTCTTATTAGCAGTGACACTCAACAGAGCTCTCATTGTTCCACCTTTTGCTGCTGGGCTATATGTCTGGTCGTAGTCCTCATCTTTCCTTTGCGAATATCCCTTTATAACAAGTCTTGATTTGTACTTGTTGATAGAACCGTTTGGATTCGTTTTCAGCTCATACACCCACTTACATGGATGGCCGTTTTACCTGCAGGTAGCTTCTTCATCACCCATGATTCATTTTCTGTTAGTAATTCTATTTCTTGCTGCATTAATGAAATCCAGTTTTCTTGTTCTTTACAAGTTATAGCATCTTTACAAGTTATAGCATCTGTGCGGACTCGCTCACCTGTTGCATTGGCTCTTTGTATCGTTCTAAATTTCTGTATATGAGTTTTGCCATAAATACAACCTTTGCAAAGTTCGCTATCCAATGTTGAATCGATGCCTAGTTCTCTTGCTATGACTGCTTTAACATGACGTTTATTTTGGTGACCCAGTCTCTCGTGTGACAGCTGAAGGAGATTATGGTTAGAAACGGCATTTACTACTGCTTCAAGCTCTGGCTGGACACATTTCAGGTTCAGTCGAAATAATCCACTGTTTTTGGTCGTGGAACCAACTATTATGGTTTTATCATCAATTTTCAAAGTGCATTTTTGAAAACTGAAACTGAACTCGCTGTTTCGAAACTCATCTTGAGCTGATAAGACGGAAAATAGACATGACGCAATCTCAACCTGTACCTCTTTCCATTAACGTCAGCCTCTACAAGAATGATTCCTTTTCTTATTGCTGCAATAAATTTACCATATGCAGTAAACACATTCGATTTCATTTCAAACGACTCGAAGCTCGGTTAGAAGTATGATTCGTTGGGCCATTGTCTACAAACCAGGAGTCATGGTCAACTTCTATAGTGGAAACATTGGTCTCGGCCACAAGAAACAAGTTCAAGTCTTTTTTTTTCGTTTCTTTTGTATTTTCTCCCTTACTATTCGTATCTGCTCTAGATCTTCCATCTGCTTTCCATTTTCTACATTGTTTCACAACATGTCCGATCTTCTTACAGTAGTGGCAAACTAATCTTTCTGATCTTTTTCCTTTCTCTGTTACAAGAACATCTTGGTTTTCCTGCCCATTTTGGGAATGCAATGCTTTCTCATATAAGCACATAATTGATTTGTAAGATTATCGATGGTTCTTTCATGTTTGGACATTAACGTCCAACTGGATTTAAAAGAAAAATATTGCTCAGGTAAAGTACCTCTCGTATTTTCCATATCATTAATAGTTCCGGCAGGTCACATTGGCAGTTCTTGCCACTGGAAAGTTTTTCATTTCTAAGTTCATTTTGTAAGCTGTTCCACAGATTTTTCAGCTTTGATGTATGAGTCACTTCATCATCTTCGGGATTTTTCGTATAGATGAAGATTTCTGTACATAAATCGTAGGTTTTGTGTTCGACAGACCTATCATAAAATATGTGAAGCTCCAGCCACACCTCATGTGCACTGGTAAAACGCATTACCTTCTGAAGAGTATCTTCGGTCATGTTTGTTGTTGTAGATTGTTTAATATTTTAATTTTGTTTTATATTTTATATTATATTCTATGGAAACTCTGTGTTGTAAAGGAAGAAAGAAAAAGTTGAATTTGTTATTATGTCAATATATGAAAAAAGTCATTAAACTAGTTGAAAAAGTAAAATATTGATAATTTTGATACAAAAAACTACTGAAATATAAGTTTTTTACATGGTCCTTCGAGGAAAATGCTGGAAGATAGGATTTATTTTGAAAAATATTGCGCTAAAATTGATGATTACTTGAAAAAAGGATATATTAGGAAGCTGAGCAGAGAGGAATCGTTGGAGGAGAGTGATAGGTCTTGGCATCTCCCTCATTTTGGTGTTGTTAACCCGAACAAGCCCAATAAGTTTCGTTTAGTTTTTGATGCTGCATCTAAGAGTTACGGTATTAGTCTGAACGATAATCAGTTACAAGGGCCAGATTTTTTGAATTCATTGCCAGGTGTTTGATGCGATTTTGCCGCTTCAAATATGGTTTCTGTGGAGATATTTCCTAAATGTTTCACCAGATAAAAATAATAAAGGAGAATAGGATTTTACAAATATTTCTTTGGCGTTACAGTATTCAGGAAAAACCTGTCGAAACTTTTGAAATGCAAGTGATGACGTTCGGCGCAGCATGTTTTCCCTGTTCCGCTCAATTTGTATTAACGCTAGGAATTCAAATATTTCTCCTGATTTAGCGAGAGATGTTGAAAGATGTTCTATATGGATGATTATCTGGATTCTTGTGAGAGTGAAGAGCGTGCTTGTGGCAAAGTGAGAAAGATTATTGATCTACACAAGCAGAGTCAACTGGGTATGGAATTCGCAACTTGTCACTGAAAACTATTCTGATAATATGCCTCACAAAGATTTGAACTAGGTGTTAGGTTAGGTTAGGTTAGGTTAGGATACAAAGTCTGATGATTTCATTTTCAAATTAGTATTCCATACAGTACCTGGAAATGTAGTAACCAAACTGAAAATACCAACGAAACGGCAAGTCTTGAAAATTGTCATGTCGATTTTCAACCCACTCGGTTTTCTAACATGGTTCACTATCAGAGGACGTATTATACTGCAAAAAATATGGAGATGCGGAATAATGTGGGACGATAAAATTCCAGATACTGTTCATCAGGACTGGACTGAATGGTTGAAAACTGTTAAAGAAATCCCTAGTCTCAGGGTACCCCGTTGCTATTCAGTTTCGTTACCTCATGCAATACAAGTGGAAATCCACATATTCGGAGATTCAAGTGAAGAGGTATTCTCGTCCATAGTTTATCTCAGAATTGTTTCGGAGAAAAGTATTGAAGTGGCGTTTGTTACAGCAAAAGCTAGGGTGAGTCCCCTCAAACCGATATCAATTCCTAGATTAGAACTGCAGGCTGCTGTAATGAGTACTAGACTCTTGAAAACTGCAGTTTCTGAAATTGATATTCCTATAAATAAGTTTTATTTATGGTCTGATTCAAAGACAGTCCTTCATTGGATCAGAGGAGATGGTAAAATCTATAAGCAGTTCATTGCTCATAGGGTAGGAGAGATCCAAGAAGCTACTTTCTTCGAGCAATGGAGGTATGTACCATCAGAACTCAATATTGCTGATTTTGACACTAGATCGAAAAACTGTAATCACATTGTCGGTAGTTGGTTCAGAGGCCCTTAATTCCTTTATCAGCCAGAGAGTGAGTGGCCAAAAATTATGTCTTACAAGATTTTCAGTTAGATGATGACAAAGAAAGGAAATCAGTTTTCCTTGGAGTCATGAAATTACCTACAGTGTTGATACCAGATGTTTCTCATTTTAGTAAATGGAGAAAATTTATCATTACCACCGCTTGGGCATCAAAAAAAACTACTTGGGAAAATTACAAAACAAGAAGAACCATTTCCTGAAGAATTGACTCTTGGTAAGATTGAAAAAGCAGAGAAAAAATGTTTAGAAGTATGTCAAGTCGAAAGTTTTTCGGAAGAAATAATAGAGTTAAAAGAAGAAAAACTATTGAAAAAAGACCGCAGAATTTTTAAACTCTCGCCATATTTAGATCCTGAAGATAATCTTTTGAAAATGCACATTCAGAGATTGTTTTTATTGTAGAAGAAAAGATGCGATTCCTGACTGTCCAAAAATGGGAGAGTTACCTAGCATGAGATTAACACCAATGGTAAAACCTTTCACACGTACCGGAATTGATTATTTTGAACCATTATATGTAAATGTTGGCAGACGTAAGGAAAAACGGTGGGGAGTTTTATTTACATGCATGACGATTAGAGCCATACATTTGGAAATTGCTAACTATCTCACAACAGATAGTACTATCATGGCGCTGAGAAGAATGATAGTACGCAGAGGTCCTATCAAACATCTTTATTCCGATAATCGAACAAACTTCTGAGGAGCGAATGCAGAACTGATGAAATTTTATGAGAAAACAAATGAAGCGAAAATAATATCAAAGATGATTGAAATGAATATTGAATGGTACTTCATACCTCCAGGAAGTCCTCATACGGGTGGATCTTAAGAACGCCTGATCCGTTCAGGGAAGAAGATACTATGTGTTACCCTCAAAGAAGAATCATCAAGGGATGTTTTACACACCTTATTTTTGGAAGGGGAGTCTATTGTGAACAGCCGACCCCTTACCCAGGTTTCGATCGATCCAAAAGATCCCGATTGTTTAACTCCTAATCATATTCTCATCAATTCATCCAGCGAAAGCCAAACACTCTTTTCCAAGAAATTTGAAAATGAAAATTTACGAAAATTTTGGAAGAAATCCGAACGATTAGCCGAAATATTCTGGTCAAGATGGGTAAAAGAATAGTTGCCAAAATTATCTAATCGAGGAAAATGGATAAGGGATGGGAAGCCTATACAAATCGGAGACATAGTTGTGATACAAGATGGAAATCTACCCAGAAAGTCCTGGCCGCTGGGAAAAATAGAAAATATTTTTCCAGGAAAAGATGGGATTACTAGAGTCGTCGATGTGAAGACCGAAACAGGAGTTTTTCGCCGTCCAGTTACGAAATTATGCCGCCTAGATGTTTATAGTGAAAATTAGCATTTTCACGGTGAATGTGAATGTTGTAGATTATTTCATATTTTAATTTTGTTTTATATTTTATATTATATTCTATGGACGCTCTGTGTTATGAAGAAAAAAAAAGTTGAATTTGTTATTATCTCAATATACGAAAAAAGTCATTAAACTAATAATACTCCCCCATAAACACTCGTAGAGTGTACCCAAAGGCATGGCCTGTGCGGGTAGAGGGCGGCTATTATTATTATTTGCCGTGGCGCTCCGGGACGACTTACTGATTTTTGATAGCGTATTCACTTTTCAGCTGCAGGAAAACCCGGAAAACCTACAGCACCACCTCGGGTGGCCGGCGTGCACTCCAAGCTAGCACTAGCCGAGATTGGCATCTAGACAACACACAATACACTTGCTTTCAACAAGGACTGTGGTCGTCTATCGATTCCGATATTGCGTACTTGAGAAAAAAATCCCTCGTACATACATCGGGCTCGAACCGACTACCGCTATACTGAAGTTCTGAACGGCCTGCGCCTTAGACCGCCAGACCACCGACCACCACAAACTAAACAAATTAAACTAGTTGAAAAAGTAAAATATTGATAATTTTGATACTAAAAAACTACTGAAATATAAGTTTTTTACAAGTTAGAAGTGATTAGAAGCAGTGCGTTACTGTCAGCTTTGAAGAAAATATCAAAATCTTCTTGGTATTTCTTTTTCGGTCCGATAGTTGCATAGTTCCAAGGCTTTTGGCATTTGTATTTTGCCTCCTAAAACGTCCAAGGCTCTGGGTATTCCACTTAGCAGCACACAAAGTTTGTACTTCCAGGTCAACCAGTTACTTTGAAACCAATTTGCACTCCATATCCGAACTTAGCCAATCTGAAAGATGGAATTGGTGTTGGTTTCTTTCTATTTCACGCTACATAACTTTGTTCAATATATGCTCTATCAACTCAGCAACCACGCTCTGCTACCACGTTGAAGTTCGTGGACGAGTCGATTAACTTTTAAGTTTTATAGGTGAACTTACACTGGTAGGGACAAATATTCTTTATTCATTAATCAACATGTCAAAGTCTTACTAACAGCAAACTAACCAAAAGTGACGAAATGATATATTGGGTGAAATAACAAAGATGTTTTCTGCTTCAACAAGCCATTAAAAAAAAAGTAGAAAATCTCTGTACCAAAATCAATGCGAACAGTTTGGTACAGCAATTAACTAGATCGATTTCCCTTTAGTTCTCTGGTTTTGTTTTGGGACTTTTTTGTAACTTTGTTAATGTTACATACAGTATCGGAACGTTTTTATCTTGGGTATGGTGGTTTCATGAGAGCGTGAAGAACAGCTTGCTATATGTTGAGAGAGCATTACCATTTATCCTCTACTCGCTCGAGAAAGGGATATCGACGTGCACTGTGTGCGTTGTGTCTTATTGCCACGTAGTCCGTTAGTGCGTCGGGTGGGGTAACAGGAGAGGCGCACAGCAGTGTTTATGTGGCATTATAATAGCATTGCGTTCCTTGTTACTCGTGTAGATTTCTGTCTATACCCCAGATAAAAAAATTTCGATACTGTATAAACGTTAAATTATAAGTAGTATTTCTTTCCTAGGTTGATTATTCGGTTAATAGGGTTTCTGAGTTGTTTGTATTCCCATCCATGAAGATATTTTCAATGACACGAACAGTCCTAATAGGCGCGTGAAGATCGAAGTAGTTGATCATCAAATAACTATGTCATTCAACGTTTTCATCTATTTGTGCGTAAATCGAATTGATATCAGAATAACTCAATGAATAGGAACAATCATCAGCATTGGAGTGTTTGAAATCCCTGAATGCATATTCAAATTCAACATTCGTCTAAATCGGAATGTCAATTTTGCAAAGCATTTAGAAACAGTACGGTCGATTCCAGTGAAACAGAAAAAATATCAAGCAATTTCTGAGTTATAACTGAATGAAGAGCGGGTTGCAGATTTCGGACAAAAATCTTAAAATCATCTCGATGAGATAATGAATTCAAATCAATCAAAAACTGCTTTCTAATGGGTTCTATTTTAGCTGCAGATTCTGGGTGTCGTCCCCCTATGAATGGAGCCCCTCAAAAGTCGAAACTTGTGCGAGCCAAGCATTAACAAGGTCTTACCTTTCAACGAGCAATTCCTAGCACTTTCTCGGGCCATCAGATGAAAATCTTTATCCAACACATGACAGTTATGACTGTCATTATTAATGTCATTTTAGACAAGTAAACTATCAAATAACACACTAGTGTGTTATAATCTATAACTCACTAGTGAGTTATATAAAAAACGATTTCTTCCACTTGTTGGATAAAACATTGTATGCCTAACGGCCTCGTGGTATAAATCTTTCTCGCGTGACTTATTTTCAACAGAACACACTAGTACCATAAATAACTATTAGTCGCTAGGATTTGAAACTACACGACCAGCAGCATAAATGGCTGGACACGACGGTCTCAACCACTCCGATACCTGACTCTTACTTACTGACTTCCTTGTACTGGTGGGCTAGTTTTGTAACCTTTGCACGAAGGATCAAGTACAGTGTAAACTGTACAGCGGGTTTTAAGTGCATTATAGCGGGTTGCAAGTGCACTGCAGTGGGTAAGAACGTCTGGGTACTATGAACCTTCAGATACGTAGGTTTTGACATGTAACAGGTAGTAAAGGTACACGAAATTGAATAGAAACAAGGAGGACACTGCTATTATTGTATTGGAACAATGAATATTTTACTTCATTTAGTTGGGAATACCACCTGCTTACATGCATGTTTCGAACTCCTTACCTCTCACCAGTATTAAGAGAGACATCTTATCGCTGATCTTATCTCATCGAATGATAAAAATCAGAGCTCTATCGTCTCGGACTACGAATAAAGCCGCGACTTAAGTCAGTTGCAGCTCCTTCCGCAGGCCACTACCCACAAGTCAAGTCAAGTATGTCAGATGCAATTCAATGCCCGTAAGGAAAAGGAGTTGTTTTCTGTCAGATCTTAGCCTCACATTTTCCACTTTCTGGCGGAAGAATTCTACAATACAAACTGTCTGACAATGTGTAGCGTGATTTCTGATATTATCCTGTAGAGCATATACAAAATGTATGCTTCATAGGTACCATGTTTTTTTTGGTAGCAATTTCATGCACAGGTCTGGCGTTCACGGACACTTGGGCCACTTTGCCCCATAGTAGGAGATTTGAGCCGGTTCTGGGCCTCCCCCCACCATTATGACGTCATCAGTGACCTTGATATTTGACCTTTGACCACCTTTCTTGGCCTTGACTATTGTTGGGAGGTGTTCGGGGTTTGTGTTTGACTTTGAGATTGTGATGAATTGGATTTTTGTTCATACACGGACAAGTACTTTCTTTCAAGTACATATATTTTTTCTTACCTCAATGTCTTCCGTGTCCTTCATGTATACTCACTCCATTTTGTATGATCCTAATGTGTGGAGTACGCATAAAAATCTAAACCGGAGTATAGAGAGGGTACACGTCTGCACGCCACGGAGATCCAATCAGATGTGTTAAGTCTGATTCCTCTCCAGTGATGTATACCTTGCGATGGTGGTGGGGGAAGAGGTCGCGTGACGTCAACGCTATGCGCATCCGACGACGATCCAGTGATGTGTGTCAGGCCCTCGCTCTCGAAAAGGTGACGGGGTGTGGCCGCTGACGTCACACACACCCATACGCTGCGGGAATGCATCGACTATTTACTCTTCGTCCTCTCTATATTGATACGGTGTCGGATGCTTTAACTGGTGGGGAGGGCTCTGTGACGTTGCATGAACAGTCGAAGCAGACAGAATTTATTCACCCTCTCTCCTGCTCATCGATATTATATTTAAAGGAGGTGGGAATGACTGTGAAATCAGTATTTCGCTGAGTTTTGTGCTGAGAAGACATCGAGGAAATGTATTCCAGTAAATGTGGTAAATCGTTCACTCATAGTGATAATCTCCGTCATCAGCAACTCCAAAGTTATCAAGGTGGTCCTTCTGTGAAAAGGATTGAGTTAGATGTGTCTGCATCGACACCAATGTACACACGCAATTGTTGTATTGTGACAATTTCTGTTTCCCAAGTTAGTTCTCACAAAAGAACTTTTCAACACAAGAACAATGCATGTGTGCAAGTAAGTGATGGCATACAAATTATAAGGAATGCTTTCAAGTGTAGAATTGTAAGCTATCGAGTGGAAAGTCCCAATGTTTACACTGAATATATGCCGTTCTTCAGTGAGATCAGGGAGAAAGTTATTGGGTTACTTGAAGAGGTATAAAGGTTCACAAGATCTTTAAAGAAAATATAGAAGTATTTGGCAGCTACAATGTTCAAACACGAGATTTGGGTGACACGAAGTCATTCAACTCACAGAATAAAATTGTGGATCTAACCACGGATTTGGGTGCATTATTCGACGGATTCCGCGATGTCATCATTGCTCAGACTACGAAATTTGAAGAACGTGATTCAGTTATGTTTAAAGTTCCATTTCTGTCTATATGAATAATAAATTATTGTTATGTTTCAGGATGGAGCTGTGAAAAAGTTGAGTTCCTCGAAGTGAACATCAACAACAAGTATAGTCCACTCAGCGGATGTTCGTATGTATTGTTTTGCATGAGCCATCACATCTGCATTATTTCCTGCGAATGGTAGAGTGTCAGAAGTTTCCTTTCACCTCCACTATTATGATGTCTTGAATGTCACAGGTATGGATTTTCCAGTTAAACTTCAAGCTATAAAAAAGTTTGAGGACATGAATGATATTTCAATTAATGTCTATGGGTTAGAGTCGAAACTTGATAAGGGTAAAAGGAAATATGAAGTGGTTGGTCCATTGCGTTACTCACAGAGAAGACTAAGGAGACATGTTAATTTGTTAATTGAAGACCTTCCAAGGTTAGTTTCAAGTCAACTATCTGCGCATGAGCATAAAAAATATTTTTGTGATGGATGTTTTTGTATTTCTCTCACGAGCGATTACTCTTACGTCGTCAGTTGCATGACTGTAATCACTTGAGTACTACAACACCATCAGTCAATTTCAGAGTCAACAAGTATGGTAAAATGTTACCGGGGAATGCACTTATGTTTGAAAATTTTGAGAAACAAATGAAGGTGCCATTTGTAGTTTGTGCTGATTTTGAATCAGTTCTTAAGCCCATTCAAACTAGTCAACCCAACTCTAAACACTCATACTCGAATAAAACATACAAACCGAACCTCATTCATTTGCTTATTCAATAAAATGTTCATACAATGATAAATTATCGAAATTTGTTACATATAGGGGTGAGGATGCAGCCGAGAAATTTGTTACAAAACTTGAAGATGATTTGAGAAATATTTATTACAATCATTTGAGGTATCCAATTCTTATGGCTGCACGAACGCCCGCGGAAGAAGCAGAGTTTTCTTTTGTACAATTTTATGGAATATGTGATAAACCATTCACGGGCGGTGATGTGAAAGTGAGAGACCATTGCCACCTCACTGTAAAAAAAATCACCTGCCGCACATTCCGTATATAACTTAAATTTCAAATTACCAAATTTTGTTCCAATAATTTTCAATAATCTGAGTGGGTATGATTGTCATTTGTTCATAAAAGAAGTGTATAGAAACAAAGATAAAGTGGATGTTATCCCACAAACCAAGGAAAAATACTTATCTTTCACCAAGCATCTATTTACTCACACATACACTGACAAATATGGAAAAGAGAAAAAGAATTTTTCGAAAATGAGATTTATAGACAGTTTCAAATTCATGTCGAATTCTTTGCAGAACTTAGGTGCTAACTTAACATCGGATCACTGTATTGAGATGCATAAACATTTTCCACAAATTGACAAATTCAATTTGATGAGACAGAAATGTGTTTTTCCATAAAAGTTTGTTGATCGTATTGTCAAGAATGACAAGACCGCCCTGTGTATGGCTGGAGTACGAAATGTTCGGTCAAGTAGCTCAGTGGTTGAGACTGAAGCGTTCAAAACCATTGACTGCTGGTCGACTAGGTTCGAATCCTTAGCGACTTCAGATTTCGTTAATCCTTGCCTCGTACAAGTTTCGACTTTTGAGGGCTGCCGTTCGTAAGGGGACGGCAGCTGGTTAACGGAAAAAACAATTTTAACAAAAACAAACAACAATTGATATGTTATTATTAATTGATCGATTCGGGAACCATGCCCGATTATGAATGAGTCTGATGACAGCTTGGCCATGACACTCGGTTACACTGATCACAGTGTCACTGTACCGGCCAAATGTAAATAACACACTACTATAAATGAAGACGCATTTATGGTGGAAAGGATTCATATTCAAGTTCCAGCCATGTATATTTAATGTATATTTAATGTTTATTCTTGTAAGTGTGCGATCTGTACACAAGTTGAATACAACTAGTCCTAAGGTTTGATTATACTTATCTTTTTATACATATTTTTCTACTAGTTCATGTACATATGTATATTTAATGTTTAGTCTTGTAAGTGTGCGATCTATACTCAAGTTGGAGCCCATTCCTCACAAAGAATGAGCTCCTTTTCATGGTTGAGTGGAAGAGCAATAAGCGATCTAATCGTGGAATTGAACTCTGCCATTTGAGTGTCATATCGACATAATTTCATTTATGTATTATGCTCTGTATGTCTACTCAATAAAATCATTTATTATTATTATTATTATTAAGATTGTTGTGAAGGTTCAGAGCCGGTGTGGTTATGGGCCTGGCCAGTGTTATTACTGTAGGGTAAGAATTGTATTTTATATTAATATTTATTTCCTTGTGTATATATTGTTATGAAGAGATGGAATAAATTGTATGTGAATTGGAAAGAATTAAATAACCTTATAATCTGCCTATTTTTTTCTAGTTATATTGCTCTTCAATTCATGCTTGTGTTATCTGGAGTACAGAGCACTTCTTTTCTCAGTTTGAATCCTACATGTATT
Source organism: Chrysolina haemoptera (assembly GCA_958298965.1). Classification (NCBI taxonomy): domain Eukaryota; kingdom Metazoa; phylum Arthropoda; class Insecta; order Coleoptera; family Chrysomelidae; genus Chrysolina; species Chrysolina haemoptera. Next base: position 29,978,498 of record OY282585.1, on the reverse strand, counting down.
TAATCGTGAAACCTTGCTTTCCTTTCAATAACTTCTAAATTTGCTATATATTTAAAACAATAATAAAATTATATTAGAATTTCGTGATAGGAGTCAAAATTGTTTATTCTAAAATCAACAGACATCCAGTATACAGTTTGAAGGAATGTTGGGAAGTGTCAAAAGAAAAAGTCAAAAAGACAGTATTCGGAAATGAACGAATAGAAATGATATAAAGATAAAAATGATTCCAAACTGAAATTTATAAATAATAAATAGTCTGAATATGTGGTAGAAATAGACATCAAGCATAAGAAAATTGTTAATTTTAAATTATAAGGTAAACAAAGTGAACAGTGCAATAAAAATTTGTGATTGGCTGAAATGTGAAAAAAAAATTCGAAGACCAGTTGCTAGGGAAAAAAGTAAATGGTTGGAAAAGAAATTTTGGGAGGAAAAGAAAATAAAAATTTTGAGAATTGGGTTTATGGAAAAATGAGCAGAAATAAGTGGACTAGAAAACAGCAAAACGCTTGTAGGAGATAAAACATCATTATAAAGCCATAAGAAGATTAGGAAAAATATAGAGAACACATTATAAAGACAATAATTGATTAATGCGAAAAAGTACGTACCTGAGAACAATCCCATACCAAAAACAGGCAGTATATAGAAGACCATACAAGGTATTTATGAACTATTTCATTGTGTATCCTGAAATAAGCCGATTCCAGTAGCAGAGTTGTAGCCAACAGTGTATCAATCAATATTTGACAACATTTGAACTTTTCCATTCGTATTCACAAACTTTATTCAAACTTTCTTATCGTTTCCGTCTATTTAGTGGTATTGTAGTGAAACGTCATTTTCACAACTGGACTGATAATTTTCATAAGCTAATGCCATCTTATGGACAATTGCAGAAACTGAATAAACTTTTCTTCCGGTAGATTATAATTTTGAATAATAGAGGGCGCTAGAGTTGAGTTATTTGGAACAAAGGTAGAAAATTTTGAATTATAGATAGTCAAAAGGTAATAATAGCTAGAGAATAATAACATTCTGTTTGGAAACATTTATTTGAGTGGTTTTTCTTGGATTTCAATTATTTATTAATTGAAATATATAAACAGAATTTGGCATATCATTTCTATTGAACGATATTCATGCATTTATTGAAATTTGTATACATACTTTCGAAAGCCTTGGCAAAGTCAAGAGGAGCGATATCGGTCGGTATTTTTTTATCGTAAGCTGTCGTCCAAATGTTCAAGCATTGTAGAAAATTGCTGGTGATAGGTTTACCTTTGACGAAACCATGTTGTTCTGATAGATGGTATGATTACATTTTTCGTTGGAAATTCTGACTCTTCTTCAATTATTGATTCCATTTCTTTGGATGGTACGGAAAAGAGCCTAACGGGCCTATGGTTTATTGAATTAGGGTTATAGTTTCTGGGTACTTATTCTCTTTGAGAGTATTGGTTCTAATCGTGCAGTTTTTCCGGTAGATGGAAATACTCGCCAATTATGAGAAAGGTAGATTCCGTTTTTAAGATAGTTCTCACTTTTCGGAATAGAAGCTTGATGCGATGGATCAAACGGAAACTTTGACATAAGCTTGACTGATTTTCGAAACAAAAAAAAGTCAAGCTAATGCATCCCTGATTTCCGGTTTTATAATTCACGTTGACCGTATTTGTAATAAAATCTGGAGAGACGAAAACTGATCGCGTGACAAAGTCAATTCTACTAGGTCGGCGGCCAGAATGTTCATCGGGAAAAAATGGCCAAAGTTCTAAAGAAATTATCAAGTCTATCAAATTACTATATACTATATAGTATTTTGTTATTTTGAAAGTGAACAGGCAACTAACGACATCGGACTCACTAGAGAAAGGGCAGTTTTTCTGATCGTTTCTGCCAAGAAAGATAATTCAAATTTCAGTGCGAGTTCTATTTGTACGGGGCTATGTTGTGTTTGAAACATTATTATCTGTTCCAGGAAATAATTTTTTCACTCAAGTGAGTTAGATCCATCTTATAATTTTCCAAACTAGAATCCATGTATGTACGTATGTCCACGTTCTGGAACCCATCTGAGAGTAGGAGTTTCTCTTGCATTATCGACTGAGCTGAAAAAAGGAGAGATATACGGAAAAAGGTAAAACAGATAGGTAATAGTTTTGAGCTAGGGCAGATTTATCATTTTGAATAAAAAATAAATAAATAAAATTTTATTCTACCTTAAATCAAAACAATTCCATTCTCATAAAAAAATGTAAATAAATAAATTATCTTTTGTCTTCCTAATTTGTGTCATCAATATCACACATTTTATAACAATATATAACTTTGCCACAATGGTTGTTTGAATAAAATATTTGTATTTTGTTATCATCTAAAGTTTCTCTGTGCTACCATCTGTAGCTACGACCCCTAGTCACAGAGTGGCAAAGGGTAGCAACCCTAGTGGCGGCTTATATTAAAGGCCAAGAATGCCCTATAGAGCCTATTTACGTGACAAATGGTGGAGGCTGTCGTGCTTCTTCCTGAAGATCAATTCTTCATAATTAATCTTATATAGATCATTCTACATGTACCTCTGAGCAAAAACAAAGATTTAACCCCATATTGCGACAGGAGGAGCCCTGTCTTGATCTTCAAGGGATAGGTTATTAACATTTCTTCCTCATAGTGAAAATATTTCATGTAATATTATTATTGATAATAATATTTTCAGTGGATACGCCACAGTGAAAATAACGAGCCTAGTTGGCATATATTTGAGAAACATTTGTCATTTTTGTGGATATTTGTCACGATATTCAGGATGACTTTGACTGTATAGGCCTATTATAATATATGAATGATGATAATATTTTCAGTGGGCGAAAATAGTAAGCTAAGTTGAGGAAAAAGTTGATAAATATAGATGCATTCAGGCGATAACCGTGAATATTTGCAGTGATTTAATTTTTTTTTTGCTTAAAAGAGATGATATCAGGTCACTTTGAGTACCTAAATAGTCAATATTATATCGAGCGTCTGGGCATACGCAAGGCTAATTTTAGCGTTTTATTTTTTCGTGTGTTCTACGAAGGATGAAACCGCTACCTTATCTGTATTTGTTGTCACAGGAATGTTGAACCGATTTCAGGATAATGTTGTGTCCAATCGGAGTTACAAAGTTTATGTATCTATACCACACACTTACATCATGGAAATGGAAGACTCGGAAACGTTCATTTCCAGTGAAAAGTGAGAAATGGACTGTAACTGCTAAAACTAATTATTTTGTTTGTTTTAATAGAAAATAATATATTTTTTATGTAGGCAGGGACCGTCAATAGAAAGGAAAAAAGGACCCAAAGGAAAACTGAGTATAGCAAGAATAAAAAATAATGTACATAAACGTTAGTGTAAATGAGATAATGCAAGGTTATAAGATGATTGAAATTTTGAGAGTAAGTTAAATGTGCAAACTGCAAGTGTTATTGAGATAATTGAGGAGGAAATATGAAAGAGTGCCCGAATGAAAGGAGATGAACATTCACCTCACTCAAAGTATTTGGTATTGAGGGAAATATGTAATAAGACTTCAGATGGAAGCGGAATAATTGCCCTATTTTATTATGTGCCTTCCTTGAAGGTATCAAGGATGAGAGTTTATCTCAATGTATATGCACAATGGTGTCTCCCTTGAAGGAGTCAAGGATGAGAGTTTATTTCAATTTGTATGCATAATGGTGATGAGTGACAGTTGTTGAATGAGATGAATCAAGGTATTTTTGAGTCACACTAGTATGTCGCACTCGATGTGAAGAATTTTCTTTTTTAAGGATGGCAAAGAAAGTGTACATTAATTTTCAAATTAGGGAACAAGGTAATTTTCCAGCCAAACACTAAATTATTTCACGTTTGATGTGAATATTTTTTCTGAGTAATGGAATCTGATTATGAAAACAAAAAATAATTATTTTTTTTCATTTGCATAACAGAACAGTTCAAGTTCATCGTCTACAATAACGTTAATATGATAGTAAACAAATCTAATTACAATGGAATGTGTTTTGAAAACGCTGACTAAGATCTGACCGAAACCATTGTTAACAATATAGCGTGATGTTTATGTAGTCGAATTCAATAAAATATTCCAATTTTCTAATGAATAGTCCATATTTAGGAGTACACGACGGTTCCAATTTTTTGTTCTTGAGTATTTGAGTAGAATTGATTTTAAAAAAATTGTAATTGAGTATTAGAGATGGATCTAGTAAATTAAAGGTAAAGTGAGTTTATACCTATTGAATTTTCTCAGTGGAAATAATGGTAATAGCAATTGCTCACTGGGGCGAATGCGAAAAGAATCCAAAAAATCCAAAATTATTGCCTCCGTTTTATTTTTGGTGTTCGTAGATGTCAACCAATAAGTCATAAACTCCAAGAAGCTGGGTGGTTAAATATGAAATCTCGTAGAAAACTTCATTGCGCTACTCTTTACCATAAAATAATTCTAACCAAAACCCCATCATACCTATTTGGAAAATTTATATTCCGAACTGATGTGCATAACCTGAATAACAGGTCAAAAGGTACTATAACACCTCCAACTCACAGAACTTCTTTATTTGAACGTAGTTTTTCTTATAATATATCCGCTATTTATAATGCTATTCCGAATGTTTTGGAAACTAAAAACCTCACTGCTTTCCGAAAGAATTACATAGAACTCCTGAAATCCTCCCTAGAATTCTCCTATGTCTGAAACTCTACATATCATTGGATTTATTAGGATTTTACGTATAATGCTCCAATTGTTTGTTTTTAGTAATTTTGTATGTATCGCTTTGTAGTTTATTTTTTTTAGTTCAATGAGAAAAAAATTATTTTTTTCAATTATTATTTATGTATGTGTGTATATGTGTATATATATATATATATATATATATATATATATATATATGCATATATGTTTTGTAATCTGCTTTCGAAGGTTAAGTGGAAGACCATCTTGTGCATTCCTTGCAACAGATGAACTTTTCAGCCAATCTTTAATGTATTACCAAACTAGGAATTGTATATTGTGCTGAATAAAGATGATTATTATTATTATTATTATTATTATTATTATAACATAATAATCAACGTACTCACCGTAGTAATTAGAAATACATTGAATAATGGGCCCATATAAGAGTTTATAACCGTTTAGGTGTTATTTATTATTTGATATATTACCAGTTACCTATTTATTTCTTGTTTTCGGTGCTGGTACACAAACACCCCAGGATAGAGGAAACCAGGACAACCGAGTGCCTAACCACTGGTACACGTCCGGCTTGGCATTTCGAAGAAAATATTTGGAACCAAATGGAAACGACTGGCATGAAAATAGAGGATTTGCGAAGTTCAACTGGCGACAGAGAGGGTTGGAAGGCTGGGTGAACTGAGTAATCCAGATGCTTCCTTCCCGAGAAAATCATAGAGAATGTTGAACCTAAATCGAGAGGCTACGCAAAGGGTTGGAACATTGGACAGACTGAGAAATTCAAGTACTTCCTTCCCGAAAAGTGAAATGGTGAAATGGAACGTGAGACCGGAAAGAATTTCAGGAATGATCCACGCAGAAAACTCCCATGCAAGAATTACCCCGAATTTGGTCACTCAAAGATGGAGTTTCCAGGACCAATGGCGATTGGGAGCGACACGTACCATAGATGAAGAAGATTAAATTGTTGCTATCCCAGATGCTGGTTTTGAAATTGTTCCAAGAGCTGTAGTACAAAAAACCTGTAGTTCCAGGATGCTGTGGTACGAAGTGGGACCTATAGGAATTGCTAGTCCAGCCGATTAATGCATATCGACAGTCAGTGATCCAGGGTATCGAATGATGCAGTCCATCGTCCTGTTCCGTTCCGAGCTGAGTTACCGGATGGTGGAAAGGATTCATATTCAAGTATGAAAGTCACTAGTTGGTTTTCATTCAATTGAAATATCCACATGGCCTTATAACTCCAACATGCATTTTGTTGGTTTTTAGACTTAAATAAGTTTCAGATTTAAACAGATAATGTTTTTACAAATCTCGATACTTCCTGTTGCCTGACTAGTAAGCACTGAAGATGACGCAAGTCGAAAGCGCTTTGCAATAAATAATAAATGTATACAAATTCTTCGCTCCATTCATATTATGTTCAGTCTGTAGGTAGTGAATTCAAATAAGCAAAAAGTTTCAAAAGATCCGTCATAAAGAATGAATTGACATGTGAAGATTATAAGAAAATTGTCGTACAGGGTGGTCCAATATTCAGGAAGATGAACTCGTTTAGAAGCATATTGCATGACATGTATACTGAATTGAAGAACAAAGTTGCATTGTCATACCATGATGATAAACACTTCATCATTCCCAATACGACACACACTTTTCTTTGGGGTCATAGCGATATAGAATTCTACCAGAATGATCGAGAAGAGAATATTCGTTGGGTTTCCAATATTATTCAATCTTTTTCCCAAAACAGTCCTTTGGATCAATTACTTCATTTATTAACAGCTGAATTGAACAAATGAAATATCATTTTAAATGGAAAATTCACCACCATACTCATTTTTTTGTATTTGAGATGTAATTACGCTTATTATATAAAGTTGAATTATACTAGTCAATTTTAGTATGGGATGCTACAGCTACAATGTCACGAAAAATATCAGAGTTAACAACTGAACTCGATCACAAAAGCAATAATCTGAAAAAGGATTTGGATGCCAATGCATTGAATGTCACATCTGCAGTGATGCTAAAATATAATGATTTGGAAAGAAGGTTAGCCGAATTGGAGAATAAACATCCTGATGTTTGGCCAGGGGCGGATACAGGACGAATTTCAGGGGGGGGCGCAAGTTGAATTGAAGGAATGTTTTTTGTAGACATATAGTGGCGTGGGGGATAGGAACCAATTTTTTTTATTTACATATTGAATATATGATTTTTGGATATTTTGAAGTATTGAGAGTAGGTCAGATCACACCATAAAAACATAATTATAAGTAAATTATTTTAATCATAAAAACCAATTATAATGAATTTAATACAAATACTCTTAAATTAATTGGAAGCTGCCATCTATAGAACGAATTCTAATTTTCTTTTTTTCTTGGCAAAACGGTCAATGATATTATCTAAATTTATTTCTACGTTTCTGTGTACGTACAATAATGCCAAGCCGGTCAGTCTGTCTTCATTCATTGTCGACCTCAGATATGACTTCAATAACCTGAGACTCGAAAAACTGCGTTCTGCTGTTGCTATTGAGTAGGGCAAACAAACTAAAATCTGAAGAAGATGGCGAATATTGGGAAAATCAATTTCCCCGCAATTGAGATATGCACCTATGGCAGTATCAATAGTTTGTCTTGATAAACTTTGGGTTTGGTAATTTTTGTACAACAAAAATTCGCCCATAAGTTTGGCTCATACATAGACCAAAACTGGGCTCCAGGCAGTGATCCACACCCAGCTGTTTGAAAATTTATATTGTAATATACTTATATTTATATATGGAATAAATTTTGTCAAACTAAAGTTATTTTTATTTCAATAACATAATGTTACTTATAATTCACATACATGCGCATGTCTATTCTTTTTGTCTGAAAAGGGCTGTTTCACTTCGAAGAGTTAGGGAATGGCGACCCACACACATGTTTATGTGAGACGACGAAGTCGAACGGCAGGGGGCAGGGCATCTTCATTTCCGACGAAGACGAGAATGGACTTGGGGTAGGCCACAAGCGTTTCGGTGGCCTAGATGATATCGTATCATCTTGGATGGGCCCTGGTGACGGAAATTCGGGCACATTCTCATCCCCCTGGTCTATAATCTGTCCAAACCTAAACACTTAAGGCCACGTTCAATCGGGTAACCTGAGTGGGATCCGACGACACTGCTGGACGAGGCGCTGGTGCTGCTTTAGCCTCATTGTCATGACTGATGGCTGCTGCTGCTGGCCTCGTAGTTGAATCAGGTTCGGACATGGTAAGGGGACTGATGCCAAACTCCCAAATAGACACTGATTTTATACTTATCCAAAAGATGAATAAAGTGGCGCAAATGCGCGTGTTTGTGTTCTTTGTGTGGCCCTGAAAAGAGCCGATTTGGTGCTCCGAAGAGCTGGGTGTCATCCTGCATATTTATGCGGGACGACCACGGAGGGTATGGTGAGGACTCCGATGACATCGTCATCGTCGTCATCCGATGACACCAAGATGATGATGTCATCATCGGAGTCATCCTCGACAGAATACTCCTCCGGGTCGAGATCCATATTTATGTCCTCGACACGAATATGGACCACTCGGTCGTCATTCTCGAAATCATCTTCCGAGGAGCTATCGCTGTCGATGCGTCCATTCATGTCTCCATCGTCCGATGACGACGGAGATGGGTAGTTCCACACATCTGTGGACTCCGAAACTACCGTAATCGGTTCCCGTGGAACTAGCTGATAGAATCTATCCGACTGCTCACCCTGGTACACCTGCTGGTGCTGAACGACAAGGACAAAATTATTCCGTTCTCGGATCGCTGCCAATTCTAGGCCATCTTCGAAGGCGGCACAATGTCTCGGAGACGAGGTGGAGTCTGGAAGAGGCATGTTGGAAGACTGATACCATAATCTGAGCTCGTATTGAATTTATACCAGTTCAGGGGTGGGAGAGAAGGGAGGAAGAAGGGTGGGAGAAAAAGTAAGGGGTTTGAAGGGTGAGGGATTTTAGGAGGAAGAATCTCGGCCAGTGGGGGGGGGGGGGGGGGGCGAAAGGCTTTCCGCTCCTCCAGCGCCTTCGGCACGTTCCCACACCCTTGCAAGACAGCTTGGGGTGAGTATGATCTCCATTCAATTATCATTTACACTTCTTCACTTACTTCTCAACTCGATTCTATCTGACAACCTAACTTGCATCCAAATATTCTTCTCCTGTGGACCATACACTGGTCTTCTTGCTAACACTGTTGGGGAGACACGAGAGCTCCCTGCTCTGATGCAGTAGAGTTGTGGTGCTGGTAACTCCCATACTCTGAATGAAACATATAAAAGTCGAACTGGTCACTGAATACTTCATTCGAATTTCATAGTTCGAATATTGTATTGAATTATATCACATTAAAAAATTATACAGTTATGGAAAATTATATGGAAGTCCTGGAAAGCCTGTCCAATATGGACATTAACAACTTCGAGTGGGGTTTGGAAGACAACCTAGGAATGAAAGTCGTTGGCGTACCGGCGGTCCATGAGCTGGAGAAGATGGTGGACCAGCTGGTGTTCGAGGTCCTGGTGGAGCTGGAGGACCCGGTGGAGATGATGCCATTGACGAGGACAGCGAAGATGATGAAGGGGTTGAAATGGATTTTGCGAGCGGCGACAACATAACTCGTATGTTACAAATAAACATGTCGGAAACATTGAATAATTTTGCAACTAATTTGTATTGTTGCACATTGGCCTTCGTCGTAATTAATGGCGGTGATTTTGGCCAATTCTTCGTCTGCCGCATGTGTTATTTAAGATACTATGACATGAATGAAAACGGTGGATGGTATGGTAACCATCATTCGCATGCAACTGTTGAGTATGCTGATACTCCAACCTATCATTGTCACGCATGCCAAACTCCCCTGTTTCAACTCACTCCACTAAGTACATGTTTCTTCTGTAATACTTAGCGTGGTTGAAATGGGGTTGGGGTTTTGACGAGGACGTGGTTTATCTGGTTTGGTTGGGAATCCGAGAGGGCGTGGGTATGAGGGTGTGGTTTATAGTGATTGGTTGGGAATCGAAGGAGGCGTGGCTTATGCGCAATGAACAAAGAGTGGTTCAGAGCAAGAGGGGGAGAAGTGAGAGTTGGATCAAGTGTTCAAAAAAAGAGTTTCCAGTTCTAGTTTGTGGTAGCCAAGCAGAAGTAGAAGGTAAGTTCACAATGTTATATTCAGAAGCTGGTTTATTTTTTTTTTGTATATTCAAAAATGGATCGCAGCAGTTGCAGTCAATGCCATTTTGAAGATGACGGGAGTCCTCGCCAACCTGCGGGCTGACGAGGGAGAGAGGCAGCGTGAGTTGGTGACACCGCCGGGCCCATCTACTGTCGACCAGACGGAATTCGACGACCTAATAAAGACCATTAGAAATGATGTTAGTGTCCCAGAGCCGCTCACACCGATGGCATCACAAGAGTTACAAGGTAAGGGTAAAGATAAGGGTAAATGATCTGGTAACTCCATTGGCGATGTTGCTCCCAAAAGTCAAGTCCGTAAAGGGGAGGCAAAATCGTCAATGAAATGCCAAACCATTGAGATTGGAGACAGCGATGATGACTTCATGCCAAAACCGAAGCCAAGTGGTAGTGGTAGGAAACCATCATCGCGAAAACCATCTGGCCAAGGCAAAGGTAAGGGTGGTGTTATCAACAAATACAGAAAGAACTGTAATAAAACCAACCCTTACCAATGACCATGGTCAGTACCCTTTTGTGCTCGCCCTGTTGCACCACCTGTTGCAACTATAGTTGCACTCATTATTGAAAGGGTTGCACCTGTAGTTGTGATGATGGAGAAAGCAGTAGCGAATATTCCTTTACCCGCCGAAGATGCCATACCACCACCACCACCCGCCGTCGAAGCTGTCCAGCCCGTGGTTCCACCTCCACCAGCCCCTGTTATTGTGGAAGTAGCTGCTGCCATGGAGACTGCCGCTGATCCTATCATGGCGCCGGGGACTTTTGCTGACCAGGGGTTGACGCGACTTCACGAGGTTGAGCGCGACTGCCAGTCGATCGCTAGAGAGCGGGGTGAAATTGCCCACCAACTGGCAGCAATTGACCGCCAACAGGCAACTCTCATGAAGAGAGACTGGCAGGCAGCCCTCCTGGGGGCTGAAATGCACACCAGGAGGGACACTGTGAGAGTGGAAGTCCGCATCGTCATGGACAGCCTGCCATAGGTATAGTATTTAAGTTGTAGGTAGATAGGTTAAGATATGTTTAAATATTTTTAAAATGTTGATTTAGATGTAAGTTTTGTACAAATATTAATGGAATGAAAAAAAAAATTAAAAAAATTAAGTGACAAAAGGAGTGTACATTGAGTTGGATTTAGTTAGTACACACTGAACAACACGTGGTTGGGGCATTGTTTAACACTTAATCTTAATTTAAGTTTTAGGTAGGTAGTTTGTGTTATGTTTATGTATTGTAAAAATGTTGTTTTAGATGTAAGATTAATAAATATGCGGGATGACACGCAGCTCTTCGGAGCATCCAATCGGCCCTTTTCAGGACCACACAAAGAAAATAATTACACGCATTTGTGCCACTCAATGGCAAAAATGTACAAAGTTTTTATAACTTGAAATGATACTTTTTGAAAAGAACTCACATCTCACAAAGAAAACAAACACACGCATTTGTGCGACCCAATGGCAAAAATTTACAAAGTTTCCATAACTTGGAATGATACTTTTGAAAAAGGACAAAGGAAACAAACACGCATTTGTACGACCAAATGGCAAAAATTTACAAAGTTTCTTCAACTTGAAATGATACTTTTCAAAAAGAACTCACTTTTTCTATTGAGAATCATATTCCGAGTGGAAAATTGTCACTATGAATATATGCAATACGTAAGTGTGAATCAGAACTATGACTCACTCAGATAATAAATAAATAAATAAATAAATAGGGGTTTATTTTTCATAGTTGGTCAATACAATACACAAATAATGACATGACATTTCATTCTGCACATATTCTTTAACCCAGGGGGGAGGAGAAGGGATGTACAGACGGGCGCAGAAGTAGCAACTCTCCCGCCCTCGTTCAGGAGAACGGGAGAGCGCCCTGCCAAACCGAACTTAGAACCCCCAAAAGAGAGGGTGCCGTTGCCCGGCCACGCTGGTGGTAACGTGGGGCCAGACATTTCATTATCTGCGGTGATATTCTGTAAGATACACGCCTCCTGCATAGCTAATGCGTGTTGTTAGATTTTATTCATTGTAAATAATTGCTAGCAGTTGTTTTGGAGGCTGGTTATTTCGATGTCAATCCCGGAAAAGGCTGAGGCAAAAAACCGGGTCAAGGTACTTTGCGTTTTAGGTATTCCTTTCGTCTTGGTTCCCTAAGGAACCGGTTCTTCCCTTCGTTCTTGGAAGATATCCAACGCTTGATAGATGAGCCCGCCGTGCTTGCGGGGCTCATTATCGAACACTCTGAGCTTTGTAATGTCCTTGGTGAGGGGGCTTTTATCGATGTAGTATTTATAGAACTTGTACGACAAGTTTCTAATATATGTCGGGATCAAGTCGACGCCAGCAAGCTCCCTAAGAGTCTCCAGTCGAACGTATCTTCATCTGTTGGTTATGATACGGAGTACTTTATTTTGCATCCTATCCAACCTCATGAGAGGGGTCATTGTTAGGCTGCAAAACACCGGACAAGCGTATGTCATTGATTGCCTGATAATTTGTTTGTATAACAATAACTTGTTATCAAGGCTTAGTTTGGAGCTTCTGGCTATCAGAGGGTAGGTGCGCTTAAGTGCACCACCCGCCCTCTGTATAGCCAGTGTTATATGTCTGCCGAAATTCATACTCTTGTCCAGCTGTACTCCCAGGTATCTCGCAGTGTTCACGTTCTCCACAGCTTGGCCATAGATCACCAACTTCCTGTATAATTTCGAGTAAGTATACTTCTTAGTGAAGTTGATGGTCTCTGACTTCGCCGGGTTCACCACGATCTTGTTCTCGGCCAAATAGGGTATAACCTTCCTATCCAAGTGAACTTGGATCCTATACTGGGCAGCGACGGAAAGTCATACGTATTTAGCGAGTACAAGTGTGGCGACAAACTTGAACCCTGCGGGACACCTGCTTCGATCGGAAACTCTGTGGAGCGAGTGTTATTTACTCTTACCATAAAAGTCCTCCCAACAAGGTAGGAGTTAACCAATCTTACCATATATGAAGGCATGCCTGCCAACAGCATTTTGGAGATAAGACCTTCAATCCATACTGAGTCAAAAGCTTTCTTCATGTCCAGCAGGACCATGACCGTGTTGAGTCCACGATTAGCTGCCTCTTCCACCTCGTGTTCAATTCTGACAACCTGAGATGTTGTACTATGATTCTTTCTGAATCCGAATTGCACATCGGGGATCATTTTGAGTTTCTCCTCGAGACTCAACAGTCGTCTCAAGAGGATCTTCTCAACCACTTTGGCGATCACGCTCAAGAGCGAGATCGGGCAGTAGCTATCAAGCTTATGGCCATCCTTACCAGGTTTTAGAATGGGCATCACCAGTGCCTTCTTCAGACAATCTGGGTAACACCCCCATTTTATGATGGCATTGATTAAATGGATGAACTGTACGAGGATTTTCCGCGGCAAGTTCCTAAGCAGAATGACATCCAAACCATCCGGCCCAGGCGCCTTATTCGTCGGAAGTCTTTTTATGACTTCCGTTAGCTCCTCATAGTTCGTCATGATTTTGACGAATCTATGAGGGCCAATAGGGGGGGGGGCAGGGACTCGTTACCATTCTCCATGGCTGGAATCGGAGCGAAGCGTCTGGTTAGGCGCTTCGTCATCCGCCACAGAGAACTGTCTCGAGTATCTAGCTTCTCCAGTTTATCCTTCCACACTCTGTCGTTATTTTCATTGATCATCTCTGAAATCTTCCTTCCTAACCTGATCAGGTCATCTTTGTGAACAGGATTACGTGTTCGCTGCCACTTTTTACGGAGGGAGTTTTTCAGAGTGATCAACTCTTTAACTTGAGGTGGAAGAATATTCCGGTTACTTCTAACCACAGTCTTTTTGACGGCGCGGTCTCTAGCGACCTTAATATTACCAATAAGAGAAAGGGTTACCTCCTCAATTTCATACTTTGAAATGTTTGACTTGATCTGTGTCCTAGCACTCAAAGCCTTCGGAACTCTTTCCAGTCCGCATTCCGATAATTGTATTTAACTGTTGGAGGAATAACATCCATCCTACATTTTAATCGGAATACTACTGGATCGTGATCCGAAGTCATTTCATGTATGGCCTTGAGTTCGCTCATATTCGTGATATTTTTATTCATCACCAAGTCGACTATGGTCGGAGTGGTCCCGTTCCAGGGGTAATGCGTTGGCTCTTCAGAGTGCACAATTACTGCGTTATTGTCCAGAGTATATTCCCAGAGCGTCTTACCGTTGGCGTTCGGCTGTGTTTTGCCACTCCACTCGGCACGCTTCGCGTTGAAATCCCCCGCCAGCAATACCTTATGGCCGGTGTTACATAGATTCTCCAAATCAGCACTGGAGAACCTAGCATTCGGTGGATTATATACCGCGAACACGCAGGTCCCATCCGCGAGTTTGATCCCGACATGTTCGATTGAACTTTGTCTGGGTGGGATCTGCGCATGCGCGATACCATCCTTGATAAGGACACTCCCCCCCCCTCACTGCTCGAGGACGATCGACCCTAATGGTTGTGAAGCCCTTCAGATTAAATCTATGGTCCGACCTGAGCCATGTCTCACATATGAGCATCAGGTCTATCTTATGCCTGTCAATAAAGTCAATAATAAGCGGAAGCTTATTATTGACTGAACTGGCGTTGAACATGCACACCTTCAGAGATTGCTCAAAAGTTGTAGCGTTGACTATCACCCAGAACTTCCAGGGTAGCCATAGCCTTTTCCAACGAATTTTTAGCCTGAGCGAGCCTGGCGATTAAATCGTCAAGTGCTCTGCTCAACTCCGCTAAATTGATCATCGAGCCAACCGTGTATATCTTACCGGTTATACCCGCGAGATTCTGAATACCGACATTCCTCTCTTTGGGGTGCCTGTGTTGCGGTGTTTGATTGGGAGGGGTAAACAGGATTTCGGGAGTCCCTGGGTTGTGTTGTAATCTTCTTTTGGCCGGTTGCTGTTGGGCGTTACCCTCCACTTGCAGGGAGTGGCTAGCCTGCTGGGTTGACTTGGCGTTACCACCCTGATTGTAGGCGTGGCTAGCCTGCTGAGTGTTCTGCTCTCCTGCTGTCTTTCCTCGAGCTTGGCCTCTTGTTTGCCAGGCGTTTACTTTTGGAGGTGGGGCTGGAACATAATTCTGTTTCTCCTTTGGTTGCTGGCGAGCATTTCTTTCCTCCAGAAAATCAATCCTTGCTTTGTACACTTTACATTCCACGCTGTTTGCTGGATGCGGACCCTCGCAATTGACACAGACAGCCGGTTCTTCATACGGTTTCTTGCAGGTGTTCGTGTGATGAGCTTCTGCGCATTTCAAGCACCTCGGCTGTCTTGCGCAATTACTGGTAGCATGTCCCCATCTCTGACATCTATGGCATTGGACTATGGGCTTCTCATTCCTTCTCATCTCCCATGTTATCCTGATATGGAGTAATACTCTAACTGTTTTTTCTTCAGTTGGTTTAGGGTAATGTTTTTGGGAGTGATGATCAGGTAGAGAGGCCTGTATTTGGTGTTCATCCTCATGATTCTGTCGACTTTTATGCACTTCATCCATTTCGTTTATAACCTCTTGCTGGTCGATGTCCGCATCCAGCCCCCGTAATACAAAGGCGAGTGACTCAGATCATTTTGTTCTAAATCACAGCTTCGCATTATGTTACAAAATTATTTCAATATTTATAGTTAACTGGGCCAAGTTTATGTCGGTGGCATAGAACAACATGCACATCTGAAGAAGACATCGGTTGGAAGAACACTGTTTGTTCTCAACACTTCCTATTTCTATGAAATTTGTAGAGTTAACTCCTGGGAGAGATATTTACTCCCTCTCCTACTACGATGGTTTATTGTCATGTTCATGTGCGCATGTACCACTCGACTCGTTAGTGGATTTCCATTCACATCCCATTGATATCGCACGTTCCTTCAAGCTAAATAATTATGAACTCATTTCCAGATTTATCTGCTGAAGAAGATGCAATGCCATGTATTGCAACAAATGATGAGTTTGGTTTTGAAGATATTCCGGTGTATCACTTCCCAAGAAGGTTTCATCTATGAATATAACATGGATGATTAGCTTAAGATAGGAGATATACCGGAACCTTCAGAAAGTGTTGATCCAACCCTTTCACAATTATCACCATCCAAATGCTCTTCACTTTTTTCTCTTCCTAGTGTGGTTGCCAAAGCGAAACCATCTAAGACGAAGGGTGCATCTACTGCTTCTAATCCCAAGAAAACAAGTAAGGGTGTACGGAAACCCCTTAAGAAGAAAGTAGATGACACCTTCAAGAATGTGACGGGTGATTTGGAAGATGTATCGCTTCATTCTTTTGGTTCACCGCAGCGCTGTGGGGACATGCTTAAGAAAGCGAATTGCCGCATCGTAAAATCGAAAGCCATCATCGTCAAATGCGATGACGATGTTCGAAGAGGTAACATGGACGACGAGGTGGCACTTCAGGAGCTCGATGCAAAGATTGTATCATCCAAAGTTGAACTGATCAAAATGTGTGGAGATGCAGAAAAACTCCGTTCTAAAATCACACAGAAAAATCAGTCCGCCCTTTGTTTGAAAATACAAGCTGAGATGGAACTTCAGGAGTCCACTAAACTTTTTGATATGGTAGCATCTGTACGTAATAAGCGGCGAAAAGAGTTTGATCACGTATTTCAATCTGATAGTGATTAGCTCCGAGGATTATGAAATGTTATCAATGTTGTGAGTTGAAATGAAGAACTTCAAAAATCTATGAAGTGGGGAAGAGTATGCAGATCATTTTGGTTTTGGTGACTGAACGTTGCGTATGGTTGGGGCAACGTTTACCACTTCATGATTCATTCATTAAAAAAAACTCGAAAATATTTTCTATAGTTTATTAATAATCTTACAGCTTAGTGAGAATAATAAGTAATAAAATTTCATTCAAATATTGAACCATAGCTCTTTTGTGTATCCATAAATTCTGTTCACTAGGAAGACCTAACCACTTAACGTATAGTTTATTTCCTTTTCTCCTCAACACTTTCTCAACTAGGTATACATCAGGATTTTGTGTTTTCAATAATTCTTCTTCATAAAAACATCCTCTAATCGGGCTCCCATCCATGTCTTCAAGAATATAAATTATGGGGTATGTTTGGTTAATTTTAACAATTTTGAATAGTTCTGTTGTGTAATTGGCGGTGTAACCCTTTTCGAAAATATTCTTGTACTTGCTTTTACGACAATATCATTTATTCGTAATTTGGGTATACTTTGTTTTCTTCGGAGAATTACTTTGAAACTTTTGAATTTGAGTTTCGTTGCTGGCATAACATCGATTGGTTTCATACCAATCGTACGATGCACTTTATTGTTATATTTCCTTGTTATGATTGGAAGAATATCCAACCATTTGTTGTGTCCTATAGCTGAAAATTCTCTATAAAGCCACGTCTTTATTGTTCGAATTACTCTTCTGCTATGGCCGCTTTCATGGTGCTGAATGTTGAATAATGGTTGATCTTATATTTTCGCATTAGAGAGGAAAAAGAACTATTGAAAAATTCTGTTCCTTAATCGCTTTGTAGATGTTTCGGAGAAAAGTCGGCTCCTTTCAGCACATCTTCCATTGCATTGATTACGGCACAACCTGTTTTATTTTTAATCGGCTTCGTCCATAAATATTTTGAGTAGCAATCAATGACCACAAGAACATATCGATATACTTTATTATGTTTATCATAAGGTTGTAATTCGGCAAGATATATTTGCCACAGATCTGCAGACCTTTGACGGTGATGGTTCTTCTGGTGAAATTATGTCTTGCCGGCTTATGTAACTCATTGACAACTTGTCGTTTGACATCACTTATTTCATTACCATCTCCTCACAGTCACTTTGTAGTGTTTTAATTTGTTTTCATTCAGACAAACAATTTGACAATGTTACGGCATCATATAATGAGGACAAACTGATCATTTTTGTTGATGTATTAGATTATTATACCTTCCTCGCGTAATTCTTCAATCATGGAAATTATTTCATTGTCGTGTCCAGTGTGTCCAGCTGACTTTGAAGATATCAATAGCCGTAAACAGGCGACTAACTCCTTGGGTGAATTCCAGTAGACATAATTAGCAGGTTTGGGATCATACATTTTCTGCATTTTCATTCGACGGATCCCCTCACCTTTTTTTGTCCTACTTCTGGTCGTCTAATAATGTGATAAGTTTAGTACAGGTTTGATAACTTCATGGAATTTTTTAGATTTCGGGTGTTTGAAACCATATCGCAGTTGATGTTGTTTGTATGGTGCATTCGTTAGCCTCAATATTTTAGAATATATGTGAAGAACTTCATCATCATCATCATCATCATCGACTTCAGGTGGGTTTTTCAAAAATATCATATTGTATAACTCCGGACTACTTGGGAATTCGTGTGTTTGTGTTTTATTTTTATTCCAAAATAAAATATTTCCATCACTGAAACGTACATTGTGACTCCCCATTTTCAGTTTTTGTGTAGTACGATCTAACCGTATGCCAAATATTTCATCATAAGCTGCATTCTTTGTTTTGACATTTTTCAAATGTCTTTTCGAAACATCTCCAACATTGTCTTCAAAATTATCGAATATGGACATTTCAACTTTTCCGAATTCTTTGATGGTATCTGTCTCACTGTCAGTAGATGAAAATTCACTACCAAATGATGAATTACTTTCCATTGGAGTTCTTATAACTTTCATTGGAGTAGACTTGCTTCATCAAAGACGTTGGCTTTGGTGGTGATGGTTTCATGGTAGCAGCAGCTGAAGATAGAACGTTCAATGGCTTCATTATGGGATCATAGAGTTTTTCAAGCGCCATTCGATTTTCAATATGTCCACTCTTGATAGAGTTAAATTTCTGCCGTACAGCTTCTGTTGTCTCAACTAGTTGGCGTTTCAAATTCAATTCATTGTTTTTATTTTCAAGTACTATATCATTTTTTGTCTTCATTTCGCTTCACAAGAGAATATAATGAAGTAACCTTTAATGTGGATTGTAGCATCATGGATATATAAAACTATCGAACCCCATGCGATATCTACTTTCAAGCATTTTTCTATCCTCATCAATGACCAGAAATCCGTATTGATCCTCCCAACAGTTAACACACATCAATTGGAATTGCTTGAATGTTACATCGGGTGACACGTGATCCGAATAAATATGGTGTAGATTCGTTTCATCTTGCTTGAACATTACGATAAAGTTGGTATTATCTCGCACTAACGGTTTGGGCACTCGTGAATATGTTTGAGCAAGATAAAAACAGTCGACATCTTTATGACGTCCCATACAGAAATATGATCTTATAATGTCCTGTTTTTCACATATTACATCATCGAAAATGAAAACAGAATTTGGTTTGACATCGGACGGTTCCACTATTTCTGCATTATTACTGAATGTATAAAATCCCAACCCCTTTATGGGTTCCAATACATTCCGTAGAATTGATATTTGGGTTGATTGAGTGAATTCGAATAGAGATAAACGTTTGTGAATCGTAGTCCTTGTGGATGTGTTTATCTAACTGACCTCACAACGAGACACAGAGCAGATAAAGAACTCAAATACGCAGCTTGGAATAGGGTTGAATCGAAGGACGCTGGTATTAAGGAAAGAATAGCTGCCCTACTCGTTACTAACATTATGAAATCAAAGAGACGTTTCGGTATGGGTTGTAGTAGTACTACTATGAAGAAGAAAAGGAGGAATCAACCGAAGAAAAAGAAAAATAATCTTAGAAAAATCGCCTTTGGTTCTGGGGTGGTTCATAAGGAGCGGAATGTACTGAAAAAAGCTGGGGGTGAGCAATTTGTGACGAATAATTTGAAAAAAGCCACCGTAATGGCATTGCATGCAGCACGTTAATACCTCAAAGCTGCCGCTGGAAAGAAAATAATCCGCACGCCTCGCATAATTCCAATTCCTAAAGTCAGAGGGATTCTACCATCGATACCAATTTTTGCTGGATTGTCCGCGCTCGGAAGTTTAGCGAGTACTGTTGCAGGCATCACCAGAGCTGTGAATTCAGCAAAAGCAAGCAGAACCGCCTTAATCGAAGCGAATCGTCATAATAAGTGGAAAGTGTGGCATTGGGTAAAAGTGGTAGTGATATATACCTTAAACCACACCGTAAAGGACTCGGTCTCTATTTGAAACCATACAATTCAAAAAACTAGTTGATTCCCTACCTCGAAGACCTCTCACCGACATCGATCTCACTTAGTATGCCAATAAAATGAAAATTCCACACTTTCGTGGTATTTTTATGCGTGATACATTACCCACTAGAGGTCCACAACACCGCAAGACCGCCATTGTCAATTTAGATGGAATAAGAAGATCGGAAACACATTGGGAAGCATACAGCAAATGTGGAAAAGACATTGCATACTTCGATAGTTTTGGTGATCTACCTACGCCAATAGAGTTGATTCAATACTTTCAGAAATAATCGAAAGTGAAAATTCTATATAAATATGATCGTCGGCAAAAGTTCAACACAGTTTTCTGCGGTCACTTGTGCCTGACGTTTCTCTCTGAATTAATATAGAATGGATACAACTCCAGCAATGACTCGAGAGGCTATTGAGGCGATGAGATTTTCAATCAAGATGTATTCAAAATATCGGACCTTGACAAGAATGGATCGAATATACCGAAGGAAGTGATACTCGCAAATTATCTTAAACTCTACAAGATGATGTCGACATAATGAAATAAATATATTGCAATGACCACCCTAATCTTGACGGCGGCGATAGCATTTCAGATTCTGATGTGAGTGATGGTCCTATACCTGGAAAAATATTCTGCTGTTATTGCAATATAAAGAATATGAATATTGGTGCTAATAAAAATGAAATGGATATTGATGAATCATCTCCGAAAAAGCGTAGGTTGTCTCGGGTGTTGTAGACAACAATAAATTGAAGTGAAATCCATAAAATGTATCGGTCATGTCACGGAAGTTCGAACTTCAAGCTGTCGGGACGAGTGTCTTGAGTGCAGACTTTTTCTCACCCATTGAATTGGATAGAAACAGTCGTTATGGATTAGGACTTTTAGGATTCTATGGATGCAACACAGTCAATAATATAACTGAAAAAAACAATGTGATCAGTTTTAGAATCAGTGATGTTAGTTCACCAATACTTCAGAAATACACAATTGAAATTCCGTGTGGTGCCTATGAAAGAGATTCAGAAGTTATTCAGAAACATATCATGTTTAGATTGTTTCATGGTAAAAATCAAAACGATAGCAATGCAGATGATATATTCTACCTACATGCCAATAATAATACTTTCAACTGTGAGATGCGATCAAAATATGAAATTGATCTAACTCATCCGAATTCCATAGCAAAGATGATGGGTTTCAGTTTTGATAGATTTCAACCGAATCAAATACATGAATCCTCACATCCGATAAACATAACAACTGTGAGATTGCAACATTATATCTGGTTCATACATAAACAATGAATAATTTCACATTCTTCCTTCATTCGATACTTGAACTCTGAAGTATACCCATATGAACGTTGGAATTTGGATTTCGATAAAAAACTCGATACTTTGGCTTATTATGCTTATGAGAACTTTCAACGAAGTTATTATGATGAAGATATGAGTGAACCTCTCATGGACATTGGTCAATTTCGACAAAATCCACTATTCATCATTGATTGTTCACATCAACCGAATGCCACAGAATCATCAACTATTGATATTAAGCTCGAGTTTAAAACCAGAAAAGTCAACTTCCCAGCCAACACCAAAGTATATGCACTCATTCTGCATGAAACATTTTTGACATACAATGCATTGGATGGCTCAGTTCTCAGCAGATATTGATGAAGACATACACACACACACATTTTTTTGATTATTTTATAATTCATTTTTCTTTATTTATTCATGTGAAAGAGGAATAGGTAAATAAAACTTGTATGAAAATTTTTGTTTTTTTTATTGAAATATCGCCAGCTTACAATTCAAATAGTCTCAGGTATATACAAACAATCTAATATAACTTCTTCTTCATCATCATCATAATTTTCTTCTTCTTCGATTTCACTATCATCGTCATCCAGTTGATACTTTTGGATGATGTCTTCAGGTAGGTATGGTATCGCAGAGTTGATGTAGATCGAAAGAACCATCTGTATATTTTTCGCAGAGATCCATACCCTTTTTGCAGTTCTCATAAATATTATAATTCGGATGGATATATTGTGTTTTATCAAATAAAGTCTTATTGACGTATTCAAAATATTATTTATTTGACAATATTCAATTTTTTTTTACATTTCATTACATACACGATATATATTCAAAAAACAAGATATAGGGTGAATATTAAAACGAAAACATTTATATTCAATATTCTCCCCCCAATTAAACAACGGAAATTGCAAATTTACTCAAAACCATAATGTTTAGGAGTTTTCACAACACGTCCTATTCTTGTGATTTTTAAACGTTCTTCTTTCTTCTCTTCGTTCTGTTCCTCTTTCTTCTCTTCATGCTGTTCTTCTTTTTCCTTGTCTTCCATCATTTTTCTCCTAACTTCATCTTCTTCTCCTTGTGATGGCGAAACCGTTGACTATCTTCTTCTGTAGTTACCTCCAATGGATACAATCGCTGGAATGGACGAATAAGTTCTCCATTGTTTACTTTTACTTTGGCTACTCTAGGAACTGCGTCTTTTCCGGGAAATATCTCCAATATTCTTCCTATAGGCCAGTTCAATTTTTCCACATTGTCACTACTGACTAGAACAATATCTCTTATTTTCAAACTGCCAACCTTTTTCTGACCAGTATGTACAAGTTCCACTAGATACTCCTTTTCGAATCGGCTACGGAGACCATCTCTTATTTTTTGCAGGTACCTTATGCGTTTTACGAAATGATGTCTGTCGACGATTTCTACATCTGGAGTTTCGCTACTTTAAATATCACATATAAACATAGAAGGACTCAGAGGTTTCAGTTCTTTATCATCCGAAATATATGTAATTGGTCGAGCATTTATGATTGCTTCGCAGTCGCACAATGTTTTCATCAAATCTTCGTAATTTAATGTTGCTTTTCCTAAGTTTCGACGAAGTAGATCTTTCATTACACGTACCATACGTTCCCACCACCCGCCCCACCATGCAGCGGTTGTGGGATTCTGATGTCATTTTATTTTTCTAACTGAAGAATAATTCGTTACTTGACTCCAGTCAATTTGTTTCATGTAATTCCTTGCTCCGGTGAAATTACTTCTATTATCAGAATATATTACTGCAATTCTTCCTCGTCTTGCAATAAATCTCCTCAATGCTAGTAAAAATGCGTCTGTTGAAAGAGATCTTACGAGTTCCAGGTGTACCGCTCGATATACTGCACAGGTGAACAGTACAATCCATGACTTTTCTCCTCCTTTTAGATGTAAAGGCCCAGCTAAATCCACTCCTGTGATCTCGAAGGCTGCGGCAAATTCGATCCTATCTCTAGAAAGTGGTGCAAAAGGTGTGTCTACACATTTGCTTTTGAACCGTTTACATCTGATACATTTTCCTACAATTTCTTTGACGAATTTCCTTCCTTTCAATATCCAATATCTCTCTCGTTAAATGTGTTTGTACTCCTGCATTGTAATGTATGAGATGTTGTTCTTCTATCAATTTTTGAACAATAGCATGTTTGTAAGGCAAAATAATAGGGTACTTGAAATCATTTGTGTCACTTCCCAGTATAAGTTTGGTTTGTATCCTTAAAATATCATTTTTGTCTTTTATTAAATTAAAATGAACAAGTTTTGTTCTATCATATCCAAAACTTTCATTCTGAATAATTTTCAAAATATGATATTCTCCTGCCTCCAGTTCATCAAATGTTATTCCTCCCGTTATCTTCATATTTTTCTTTTGTGAATTGTGTCCAAATATTAGCATCCATGCTACCATCCTCACAATTTTTCAATATTTAGAAAAATAACCAAAATTTTCAGTAGTAAAGTATTGCTCGATTTGTAAAACAGTTGAAACACTTTTTCTTTTTTCAGAATCGATAACATCTCATATCTTTCAGCCATTCAGGACCGTCCCACCATTTTAATTTCATTAAACATTAGCAGTGCATCCTCGAGACGCCACGTCAGCTGGATTCAACTTCTCCGGTACATGATACCAATCATTGATATCACTGCACGAAGTTATTTCTTTAACTCGATTCCCTACGAAGGTATTCCACGAACCTTTGGTTTTGATCCACGCCAGAGCTACCATGGAATCACTCCAATAGAAAGTTTTCAATCGTTTCATTTCTTCCACCCTTTTGACCGATTGACATAATCTTACACCAATAACTGTGCTCAATAAGTCAAGTTGCGGTATCGTAATATTTTTAGGTGCGATTCTAGATTTAGCTTGGATGAGTTGTAAAGGAACTTTTCCTTCAGTTTCTGTTCTGAGAAATATGGAAGTTGCGAAGGCTACTTTACAAGCATCACAGAACACATGAATTGTTGAATTTGCAGGAATGAAATGAGTTAACATATTGAGTGACCTGGGAATTTTGCAAAATTCCAAAAAGTGCAATTTTTTTCATCCATTTTTCAAATTTATTAACTATGTCACTCGGTAATTCTTTATCCCAACCTATCTTCAGTGTCCATGATAACTGTAATAATAGTTTCGAAATCAGGGTTACCGGACACGTGAAACCAATGGGATCGAAGACCTTTTGGGCAACTGATAACAAACCTCGTTTTGTCTTAGGAATATTGTTCATGTCCAAACTTGACAAATCACTAAATAAAAAGTATTTTTGAATATTCCAAAGTAAACCTAAAACTGACACGTTTGTTTTATTTGGAAAACCTTCGGAAGAATCATGCATAGAATTATATGCCCATTCTATGAGGTTGAATTTCCCCATCAACAATAAATCTTTTGACTGACTTATGAAATTGTCCAACTCTTCAATATTGTCAACACTAGTAATACAGTTGTCCACATAAAATGATTTTTTAGCAGTATTTTTCAAATGATTTGGTGCATTATTCAAATGGTAATTAAAAGTTGCATTCAATAAAAAAGGACTAGGTTTGAGACCGAACACTACTCGATAATGCCTACAAGTTTTCGTAACTGTTTGAGAGTAATCTTTCCACCATAAAAATCTCAGAGTGTTCCTATCAACAGGATTAATACTAATTTGTAAAAAAGCCTTCTCAATATCGGATATGACTCCTATTCTTCCTAACCTGAATTTTATCAATAATGAAGGAATCAATTCTATTAAATTCGGCCCTTTTTCCAAACATGTATTCAAACAGTTACCATCGATGTCTTTCGCAGATGCGTCAAAGACAGGTCTTATTTTAGTTGTAGCGCTTGTTTCTTTTATGACTGCATGATGAGGCAAAAAGTGATTAGGTGGATTTGTTTCATCACAGCCCACTTCTTCTATAATACCTAACGTTTCCCATTCTGCTAAAACCTCAGTATAGTCTTGAAACTTTCCTAAATTAACCAGCTTTGTGGTTGAATAATCTAGCTTCTGCTATTTCTATATTGATAGAAAGTTTTGAATGACCAGTAATCCAAGGAAGACTAACTTGATATCTACCCTCATTGTTACAAGATATTGTTTCTATGAAATATTTTTCCGTATCTGCATCAATAATTTCTTTTGGTGTAATATTAGCCGGTTCTTTAATGCCCAAAACATCTAAATCCCATAAATCCGCTAAAGAATAATCAGCAAAACCAGAAAAAATTCGACTATTATTCGTATTATTGGTATATTTATTGTCCCATAATAGTCCACCCAATATACGTTTCTATGGCTACAAGTCCATTATTCAATGTTTCAATATTACCAGGGAGTAATTTTCCGAAAATATCTGCACCTAATAATAATTCTATCTCTTGAGGTGGGTTATTGATACTAATATGACTCAAAATTATATTTTTATTCTTTAAATATTTTACGAATGTTAAATCTCCCAATCTAGGTATGTAGTTACAAATCTTATTTTGACCCAATACTGAAAGTTTGCATTCAAAATCTTCATTCAGGTCTCTTACGGTAATATCATAAATTTTATGAGTGGAAACGGAATGCTGAAAACCGCCAAAAACACCTTGTATTATATTTTCTTCTCCTGATGGTTCACAATCCTAATCATTAGTGCATTTTGATAAAATATACGATCTTTGCGAACCGGAATCCAACAAAGCTCTGACAATTTTTTGTTTGTTATTATTTACCAATTTGACTATGACAGTTTGTGAAAAAGTTTCAGTAGAATGATTACATGTCAAGACATTTTCTGATTTCTCTTTGGTATTTTCTTCCGATTGAGCCTGTTTTATTTTCAATTCAGGACACATTATCGGAAAATGTTTCCGTGCGCATATTAGACATCTTACGAAAGATAGTAAAGGAGCTTTAGGCATTCAAAAAGTAAGCTTATGGGTTTTAACATGGGAAAAACGCTAAGGTCCCGTCTGGAGTTTTTGGTTCCTTTCAAGGTCACACGCTCGCTGCTCTGCCGTTCAGCTGTGACGTAGTCGAGCTGATCCGTATCAAAGATAAGAGTTTCCCAGTACTCAACGCCGAGTAGTGAAAATGAATATTTGATATATATATGCAATGAAATGAAAAAAAGGTTGTGAGACTGAGGGATCGAAGTGTAGCGAACCAGCAATCTTCGGATTACGAAGCGCACCTCTACAGACAAGGCTATGAGACCTCTTAGTGAATGTAGGTTGAAATGTTGTTTATACAGCGCAAGCCGCCGATCAGCGAAGTCGAGCGGCGTTATCTACCGCACGCCGGGTTCTATCTACCGCAAGCCCAGTGCTCGAATAATAAATAAAAAGAATAGTAATTGTGAATGAATAAATTCGAATTGTTGAAGTGGTATAATAATAATGATGTTTGAAAAAATTGGTAAAATGGCGGGGTAACGAGGTTGTAATGTTTCAACGTGTGATTCCAATGTGGAACGAATACAGGGTGTTTCAAAATATATTATTTAAGAGAAAAATGAACAGGGTGTGTCAAAATACAACATTTAAGAGGAAAAAAACATGGCGGTTGCTTGTCAACGTGCTATACCAGGTGTTCAACATATCATTTAAGAGAAAAAACAACAGGGTGTCTCAAATTGCATACAAGGTGTTTCAAAATACATTATTTAAGAGAAAAATCAACAGGGTGTTTCAAAATACAACATTTAAGAGGAAAAATGATGACGGTTGCTTGTCAACGTGTTATACCGGGTGTACCAACATATCATTTGAGGGAAAAAACATGGCGATTGTTGTTGCTTGTCAACGTGCTATACCAGGTGTACCAATGTTAGGTGGGAAAATGAATCAAAGAAAAAATGCCTCATTGGTGGTATGAGGATTCAAAAGTTGTTTTTTTACGTATACAGGGTGTTTCAAAATGCATCAATTAAGAGGAAAAAACAACCGGGTTTCTCAAAATGCATCATTTAAGAGAGAAAAACAACGGGGTGTCTCAAAATAGGTCATTTAAGAGGAAAAATATGACGACTGCTTGTCAAATGCTATACCAGGTGTACAACATATGAATTAAGAGAAAAAACATGGTCGCCTCTGTCATTTGTCAACTGTTAGGTGGAAAATGGGTCAAAGAAAAACGTATCATTGGAAATATGGGGATTCGAAACAACGACATACCCATACATAGAGATTGAATTACATCTGTCATCTATGTGATGTTCTTCGACGAGGGTGTTTATACTCGTCAGTCAACTGTCATCTGTCATTTCAAAAAAGGTTAAAGAAAAAAAGATGGTGGCGCTGGATTGGCCAACGTACATCATGGGACGTCTCACAAAAACGCTTCATGAGGGATTCGAAACAACTACTCACCCATACATAGTAATTGAATTACATCTGACATCTATGTAATGATAGTGTTAGATATGAGACAGGAGATAGGAGACGGGAGGCAGAAGATAGGAGAAAGGAGACCGAAGATAGGAAAACGAAGATAGGAGAAAGGAGATAGAAGATAGGAGACAGAAAATAGGAGATAGAAGATAGGAGATAGAAGATAGGAGACCGAAGATAGGAGAAAGGAGATAGAAGATAGGACACGTAAGTTAGGACATAGGAGGCAGAAGATAGGAGACCGAAGATAGGAGAAAAGAGATAGAAGATAGGAGACAGGAGTTAGGACATAGGAGGCAGAAGATAGGAGACAGGAGAAAGGAGACCGAAGATAGGAAAACGAAGATAGGAGAAAAGAGATAGAAGATAGGAGACAGGAGTTAGGACACAGGAGGCAGAAGATAGGAGACAGGAGAAAGGAGACCGAAGATAGGAGACCGAAGATAGGAGAAAGGAGATAGAAGATAGGAGACGGGAGTTAGGACATAGGAGGCAGAAGATAGGAGACAGGAGGCAGAAGATAGGAGATAGACCGAAGATAGGAGGAAAAAGATAGAAGATAGGAGACGGGAGTTAGGACATAGGAGGCAGAAGATAGGAGAAAGGAGACCGAAGATAGGAGAAAGGAGATATAAGATAGGAGACATGAGTTAGGACATAGGAGGCAGAAGATAGGAGACAGGGGAAAGGAGACAGAAGATAGAAGATAGGACTAAGGAAACAGACAAATTGAGAGATATTCAGTTTGATCTAACCAAAACGAACTAACCTTACGTATAGCGTCTTAAGAATCTCAACGTTGTAAAGAAAAAAGATGGCTGCTGTCATTTGTCAAATGTCAGGTGCAAAATGAATCAAAGAAAAAAAGTATCATTGAGGATTCGAAACAACTACTAGCTCATACAGAGAGGTTGCATTACATCTGTGTGTGTAATGTTCGTTAAAGAAAAAATATGTCGGCGTTCGTAGCATACAGCTAAAAACGTTTGCTTGGGGATATGAGCATTTGAAAAATACTTGCCCATACAAAGAGATTGAATTACATCTGTGTGTATTGTTTGTTAAAGAAAAAATCAATGCAGCGTTTATATTTCATTGTACAGGGTGCCTCATAAACGGTATCATGATGGGGGTCTGACATTTTCAACGTGCGATACCCATTGAAACGTTCACAGTCTTACGTCCGATGGATTTTGTGTACACGTGCGGTGGTCATCGTTCGTTTTTTTCTATCCGTTGACACGTGTTGGTCAACGTTTTTTCGTTTTCGTTTTCGCTGAACGCGGTATGTAGCTGTATGGTTATGTTCTGTATGGTTGAGTATGTTAGTGTATGTCACAGAATGCCGTACTTACGCTAAACGTGGTGTGTCATCGTATGTCGTAGTATGGGTATGTTCGGTATGTCGTAGTATGGGTATGTTCGGTATGGTTCGGTTTGTCACCGTATGGTGCAGTATGGCTATGTTCGGTATGTCGCAGTATGGTGCGGTATGTTGTAGTTACATATGGACTTGATGGAATGTAGACAATTTAGTTGTATTCAATATGTTGCACCGAATACTTGGTAAAAATATAGAGGTGGGGGGTAGTAATCATGGGAAACGGCAAAGAATGATCGAGTCTGATACTTATGGTCTACGATTCAACGATGGATATGTTATTGGTAATATCCCAGTACGTTATGAAAAAGATAGAGTGGTTGTACATGACAAAAGTTTTATTCTAACGGAGGGGTTACTCCAATTGTTATGTAAACGAGTACCTCAGCATTACAATGCAGAAGATTTGACAGCATATAAAAATATTTTAATGATGACTTATGCTCACAAGCAAAGATATAAATCAGACGAACCTGTGAACGCTAATAGTTCATGGAAATATCGAAATATGATATCCATGTTGTTTCCACCTAAAAGAAGAAAAAATAAGCATTTATCATACAATACCCAGCTTGAACATCGCAGCAGCAGCAATATCCAAACGCCCTCCTATATTGATAACAATGGAGCAATGAAAAGTGATATGAGACAACTCGAATATTTCGACAGAAAACTAGATGAAGCTTATAGATTATGTAGAGGTCCTCTTGTATTCAATAGATATTGAAATTATGATGTGTGTTCTATTTCTAATCAACTTTCATTTATGTACTATTTAAGTAACACTTTGCTTAATTAATAATAATTTCAAATATTAAAGGAATCGCACGTGAAATGTAATGATGTATAATGAAATTATGTCTAGAAAAAATGTACTCATTCCACATGATAACAAGTCCGTTTCCACATCACCCAGGAGGTAGGACAGCCAATGCGTTTCCTTTTTTTTTATTGTGGAAGTTTCCCCAGTAGGCCTATCATAACCACCAAATCATTTTTAAGTTATTACTTATGTAGCCAATAAAAATTTTGTCATCGTGGGAGTGAGTAGAAATACTCAATATTAAGTTAAGCATAAAAACATAGTAAGTATGCATATGGGTAATAAAATTTTATTCAGCAGTCATTTTCAATGTTCATGTTATAGGATTAGTTCATTTAATTGGATATTAAAATCGAATTGATGTAAAGTGAGTACATCAATGATGAAACAATGGTGGTCAGTTAACGGAAATATCATGATGAGGTGTAGTTAAAATACAAGGAGTAAATACACAGGTTCCCAAGTTTAGTTAGGAGATATTCTTCAAACCTTGTTATATATATATATATATATATATATATATATATATATTATATATTTTTTTTGCGGATACAAGGAGTGAATACACAGGTTCCCAAGTTTAGTTAGGAGATATTCTCCAAACCTTGGATATATTTTTTTTTTGCGGATACAAGGAGTGAATACACAGGTTCCCAAGTTTAGTTAGGAGATATTCTCCAAACCTTGGATATATTTTTTTTTGCGGATACAAGGAGTGAATACACAGGTTCCCAAGTTTAGTTAGGAGATATTCTTCGAACCTTGAATATATTTTTTTTCTTTTTTGGGGATACAAGGAGTGAACACACAGGTTCCCATCATTCATGTACTTACTTTACATCAATCGATAGTAATATCTGAATAGTCAACGTAGATACCTTTAATGCATGTACTTTTGAAAAGGACTGTTGTTTGAGCGGAAGTTTGAGTATGCCGTGTAAGTTTATGTCAGAGTAAATACGGCAAACTACAAAGAAGGACCAAATGAGTTTACTAAAGCAAAGTTTCAATCTTAGGAATGTAATATTTTTATCGTCTCCCAGACTAAATGTTATGTTATATCGAACATCGTCATGATTAAAAATATTAGAGAGTGCTATCAACATCCATCGCCTCTTCTAGCGGGATGAAATAATGTCCCCATGGCAATGTTTCATTAATCCCCCACCGGAATCAGGTAGCGCACAAAGTTTCAATATTAGGAATGTGATATAGTGCTATCAACATCCATCGCTTCTTCAGGCGGGATTAAATAATGTCCCCATGGCAATGCATTAGTCCCCGGAATCAGGTAGCGTTTGTCATCATTTGGAGACAGCGCAATTTTATCTTGTACAATTGAGTGCACTTGGTGTTTTTCGGAGCGAATCAAATTTTGGCGTACAATCTTTTTGTCGCAGCTGTCGAGACATTCGATATAATCTTCGAAGGTTATATTAGTTTTAACCACAGACGATTTTACTCCTTTAGCTTTCTTGGTGGTCCCCAAATTTTTTAATTCCACCTCAATTTCATTATCATCATAACCATCTTCACACAATTTTTTCCTCCTCTCCTCATTATCAGCTTCAGTTGTTAGCACCTTTGTTGCATATAATTTCGATCGAAGTCCGACATAATCCGTCATAGGAACACCATTATTTTCGTCCTTCATCATACCCAGCACTTTTTTGTTGACCTGAGGAATTCCATAAATGTTATCTGGAGGATAATCTGATGTGTCAAAGCGTTCATGACAGTCCTGCCTCATTACCTCGTAGGGATCTTGTCGCAGCTCATATATGAGGGAATCGGTGTCTGTATACATAACGGTACAGTCCTCACCAAAACGTTTCCTCATATAGCCATAGTAGAAGTCATAGATGGTAGTCTTTGCCAAATCCAATATGGCTTGCCCTACATAGATAGGCTTATTCAGATAAATTTGCAGCTTACTGAGCTCAACAGCCACCAAGTTTTCTTTAAAGATGGTGCAGTTTTTAAATTCTGGCTTAGCGATGTAGGCTTCAGCACCATATCGTCCACTCCATTCGGTGAGGAGGCGTATGTTAACCCTCTTCCGGACGTTCTCCATAGTTTTACCGAAGACTGCGTTATTCATCAATTTATATAAGTTTTTTTCGAAGTCATTAGTAGCTTTTTTGCGGAGCTCCGTATTCAAATCGATATATGATTTCAGCCATGGTGATTGTTTAAATTTCAAAACGCGATGAATTTTCTTCAATACTAAGCCATGCTCCAATGCTTGTTTCAATGCTCTATAGTGAATAACATATTTCTCCTTCGACTGTAAAGTGGCCATCAATTTTGTAAGTTCTTTGGGGGACTTAGGAGGCTTGCCAGTTTTAGGGTTTATATGTTGGGAGCAGAATGGGATATCCTTATGCTTATCGTGCAAGTGTTTGGGATATTCCAAATCCACCTCCAACATGTATCCCACATCGGCATCATCGGGAATTTGGGTGACGTCAATATTCGTATCAGCCCATTCAAACCCTCCATATGGAAGGTACTGAGACATAGCCCAACCGTATTGATTGTTAACGTCAAAGTACATCAAGAAGGTTGAGAGTTTGGATGGGTCATAGCGATTTGGCATGTATCTATTATTGGCTTTGGCTCGACGTTTGGAGCATACTTGGCTGAGTCCTCCTCGTATCCCCCGCTCTACGAAGAGGAACATATCGACGTCGGTGAGGAGTTCAAACTCAATCCCAGTATACTTCAACATAGCGTCCCATGTATAGCCCGGCAGCGTGAAATAGTGGGCGGGGTCTAATTTATGCGACTTAAGGATGCACGATCTAAACATTTCGAAGACATCAACCAGCAGGAGAATGTCAGTCTTCATATACAAGTCCACATATTCACCCAAATTTCGGCAATTGAATGTGGCCCAAACATTCTGTGCACGTTGGTAAACACGGCGGGGGCAGGGCTTATTTTCTAGTTTATTATAAAATTTATTCTGAGATGGCAGAGCTGGCTCGACAAATCGATCAAAGGAGTCAATATAATCATATGGCATGACTCCTTTTTTCGTCAGCAGTTTGAATTGATCTTCAGAAAGGCTAAAAAACTGAGATTTCAAATTGGGGAACTCTGGAAGATACGATGCTAATTTATCCAAGGAAGAATTGAGGAAACGGAAACTGTCGATGAATCTAAATTGAATCGGTGTATCATCAACGTGCTTCGTAAACGATATGTATTTCTCCTTAGTTATCGGGAGCAGATCCACCTTTTCCGCCATTCTTGTAGCGATATCTGCCACAATGAAATGGGCATCATATCCGCTCAAATTATGGAAAATCACGGGAACAGTGTGGGAGTCCTTGTAGTTTATATTGCACCCTTCATGAGCTGCTCCACTATAGTTATTCCCGGCAATCAGGTGGTTATGATACCTAACCTTCTTACATTCTGCAGTGAACGGCTGCTCGCAAATATGACAATGGGAAGCGAGTTTGAATTGTGCTTCTTGCACCCAAGACATATTAATTTCATAAGGACACCAGAATACAGTAGCCAAATCTTCAGCTAGTTGTGCCATCTCATCAGCGAACCACGCCATACAGTCCTGCCCACGAAGACTCCTATAAAATGAGAGGGAGTCATCATAGGAGCATTTCATGTAGTATCCGACGGCAGCTGGAACGTGGTGATGAGGGTTCTTAGGATCTCCCACCGGTTTTAAAACACTTTCCAAGTCGGCATACACCACGAATGGGACCTTCTCTTTGTTCATGTAATTTTTGAATTTCAAGTTGTTTTTCCCCGGCTCGGGCATCTTGATGGCAGTCTCATTTAATTTAAAGCAGTCCTCAAGGTGGCTATTGAGCTTCTGTTCACTATGGAAGTATTGCAGACAGCGGTCACAAAAAAACTTTTGACCGTGAGCCTTACTCAGCTAGTTGGAAAGAAGTCTAGACATACTTTTTATCCATACAAAGTGGAATTTTGTTGGAGCTCCACCCTCTTCCTCACCCTCAACATAATATTTATCCCGCACCAAGAGAAGATTGACGTGCCTCTCCTGTTTATTCTTAGTCAGATATGCAGGAAGGGTTTTGAACAGCTTTTTGTTTTTCCCAACACATATACGTTAATTGAGACATTATTTTGATTCTCAAAGTTAGGGATCTGCTTCATGGTCATTGGGAACTGAATACCTTTTAGCTTGAGTACACTGGAGTAGTGAGGGTATGATGAGAGTTTGTGCAGATCATATTGTGCCGGATACAAAGCAGAAACGACAGCCCAAGCGAAGCAAGCTTGATCGTCATTTTGCACATTGACGCAGGCATGCTTCTTCTTGATTTCTTCAGGCAACTCGATGAAGGAAGATCCAAGCTGGGGAGTGAACTTGTTAATGTTGACTCCCAAGTTAACCACCTTTTTCAACGCCCAGCCTGAATCGCGTTCCTGGAACTCCTCAAGGTCTTTCATGATTGGAGCAATAACCTTGGAATCAAACCATTCATCCAGATTGGTGTCCTGGTAAATCGGAGAGTTGGCGGTCGTGAAATACTTGTATTCCTTCAGTACACTAGCACCCTTCAGCACCTCGAATTCTCCGCCGAATATCATGTTGACCTTCACCGATCCATTCTTCTTGAGAGCATTCTGAATTCTCCTTTTGAATATGGCTTTGGAATCAATCAGGAATGAGCGTGGAACCTTGTGTTTGAGGTTGGAAATAACACCACTCCTGATTCGACCATAGAATGCCGAGTCGGTATTATCCCAGTGCACACGTTCTCTCGCTCCTTCAGGTCGAGGAGAAATCCCTGTCCCCTTTTTCAGCATGGCTTTGAACTGGTTCCTTATACTCAGGATATTCCTCAAGTGGGCTTCTAGGTGTTGCTTCTCACCCACGGAAGTTGCATTCTTCAACGCTTTTCGGATCCTCCGCATCCCCTTCGCACACTCTTCAAGGCCCTCTTTGGCAATTTTTTCATTATAATTGGGGGTTATGAGCCCCAAGATGGTAGCAATATACCGCACAAGATCGGCAAACATCCACATACTGAAATTATAGAAAGTCAGATGTTAAACGTTAAACGTTTCAAAGTAAACTGATGAAATTCAATAGAGCTCAGTATATCTAAACTTAGGTCGAACGGAAGACTGAACGCTTTATAAAAGGGTGGGGGTAAAGAAAATTTTTGAGAGAAAAAAATTCAGTTGTTGTCAATAGACCCCCAGTTTGTAAAGATTTGTGTTTCAATTAACATACGAATATATATAAAAGTGGTGTATTTATCATATATCGAGGTATTTGTAACATTTTTATTCTTCATTTTCCATAAGAATGCATGTAATATGTTGTATATCGTTTGACACATGAAATTGAAAAAATGAAACTATGTTTCAGTCGCCTAATAAAAAGGGGTGGGGGGTAAAAAATCTGTTAGACGGTAAAATATTTAAAAAATGATTTGGAAGTTTCATTCACCATTTAACGTTCACTCTGCGCAGTTGCATTAGCAAATATGTCTAATCCCATGTTCCACCAATTTCACTTGAACTTGATTAAATCATGTATTGAACAAGCATTTATTAAAAACAATTATTGTGGAGCATGTTTGCCGGCAAGTTTAATTTTATATGAGTTAGCCAAGAAGTATGGAATAACAATAAAGTTATGTGTCGGAACGAAGTTTTATTCGAATGGGGTTACAATTACACCGCATTTTTGGATTGAGCATAATCAAATAGCGTATGATCCTACTGATGCCATCACTAAATTTTATTTTCCTCATGAATACGAATTTACATTGAAGAAGGGGATGTTTATGCGTCATACTACCGAAGATACCAAAATGATCGATATTTATCGTAATGTCAAACAAACCAAGTCTACAACAGAGTACTTTGATGGAGCTCCAAAAAGTTTATTGAAAATACGTAAAAATATTCATAATGTTATAGCTACAATACTTGACAACGAGAAAAATTAATATTGCGAATGATTGAATACATATAGCCAACTTAAAAATGACATAAGGGTGCCAGACTAACCAAAAAAGGAGAGGGGGTAAAGAAGTTTTATCCAGCTGAGGAAATCCCCTCACATGCAGGTCATCCCCGGCATTGAAGATGGAAGCAGTTAGGTTATTTTATGGTGCTCAAGCTGCTGAGAAAATTAGGCAGTTGAATATCGATAGTGATTTCATACAACAGTGGTATCATGATAGACAAATCAGCTGCTATATTATTTACATCGACGATAAACCAACAGCATTTGCGCTGCTCTCAACCATGGATTTTGACCCTTTGAGGAAACATTCAAAACCGAAAACTATCAATTATATTCATACATTACTTGAATTCCGAAGAAAAGGATATGCAGCTAAACTCATCGCTCACATTAAGAATCATGAAGAATTTAAAGCTTTTTGCAGCAATGAAGAATCTGAACGATTATTCAAGAAATGTGGTTGTAATTATTGTGGTGAAATTATATGTCCAATGTTTAGATATCCGTAATAAAATGATTAAAAAATGTAAGTCTTTCAATAACTTATGTACGTTCCCCCATTGTACCTGAAAATATCCGCTTAAGTACTAATAGATTCGTAAACTAATAAAAAAAAATTCCAGTATATTTATTGATTGAATATTAGCCTCAAAATGTATTGATTTGAATATGAATTTAATTTTTATATGAACCAATCAAAGGTGTATAGATGCCAATTCGCTTTTTGATCTGTGGTACGTTGATATTTTATGTCAAATTAACTATCATTTACATCACCATTTTGGAGATGATATCTGAAGCTGGGTTCAAATGATATAGTTATATCAAATATTGAAAATAATACTGATTGCTCATTAGCAAAGGAACTTTATATGAGAGATGGCTGCTGTGAAACAACCGTTGGAGAGGTAGAGGGGTGGAGGGAGAAACAAAAATCCCTTAAATAAACATACGAAGGTTCGATGGTACATTCAACGCTGAACTCGCAATGCGATCGTTTGTACTGTTGTTGTTACCTCTGATGCTATTGGCTGCATTGTCAGCGAATCTAGATGACGCGAAAAATTACTTTGTTAAATATGGTTATATGTCAAATAATTCGCAAACGGACCTCAGTAATGTTATAGTTTCTTTTCAAGAACGAAACAATCTTCCTGTAGACGGCACTCTGAACAATGAAACTGTAGCATTGATTGAAAAACTTCGAGTGACTGAAGATGATGCGAAAAATTACTTTGTTAAATTTGGGTATTTAACTAACACTTCGCAAACGGACCTCAGCGATGTTATAGTTTCTTTTCAAGAAGAGAACAATCTTCCTGTAGACGGCACTCTGAACTATGAAACTATAGCCTTGATCAAAAAACCCCGATGCCAATACAAGGAAAACTCATACATTGTACAAGGGAAATGGAACGAAACGTCACTTTACTGGTACTTTCCTTCTATCAATATGGATTTAGGGAAATATAATACATATAAAAAATTTGTTCAAAAAGCTTTCAATATATGGCAAGACGCTACTGATTTAAAATTCAAACAAGTGAACCTGAAACTTAAACAACAGCCAAACATTACAATACTATTCGTAAACGGGACACATAATTTTCGAGCAACCTGTATGGGTAAACACCAATGCGGCAGCACTCTTGATGGACCAGGAAGAATGTTGGGACACTCTTACTTTCCTTCAAAAGGTTCGACATGTGTTGAAATTCATGTGGATGATGACGAAGAATGGTATTTGGGTGATGACAAAACACCCCCAGATGATGCCTACAATCTGCTGATGACCCTTGTACACGAAATCGGACATGCTTTAGGTTTGGGGCATTCACATGCCAAATCAGCAATTATGTATAGATTTTATCAAAAAATAACAATACCTCTCCAACAAGATGATTTGAATGGAATTGAAGCTCTCTATGGACGTAAACAAAAATTCGCGCGTATACCGAAAACCGCTCAAAGCACTCCTCGTACGACGACGATGAATACCGTCTCAATTATAGACAAAGCGCCCACCAAACCGCTCACCAATTTATGTCAGATTGAACAGCCTCCCGATGTAATGTTCCTAGCGTTCGCACCTATTTTCCCAAATTATCGTCTCTACATCATAAATGAAGATCTGATATGGAAGTTGGATATAAACAATGATAAAACCATACCAGAACCAGAAAAACTTGGAAATTATTTACCCATATTTACCCATTGGTAGCGTGAATCATATTTTTCAGAGTTATCCTGGTCAATTATTTGCCGAGAGTAGTAATAAATTTTACTCGGGTTCGTTTCCGAACTTACAAATCGATCAAGACGTAGATATTCAAATACCGAGAGGTGCACGAATAAATGCTTTTTTCCAAACATATGTTGGAACAACTTATCTATTTTATGATAATTCCTCATTTATCGAATTTAGTGAAAGTAATAGCCAAGTTACTAATAGAGGTCGCATCAGCGATATGTTTCCTGGTATTCCTGGTGATATTACGACAGCGTTTAGATATATCGATGGACATATGTACTTTTTCCGCGGGAAGACATATTTCAAATACAATGAATTCCAAAGAAAACTTGTTCAAGTTGGCGATTTCAACTGGAATATGTTTGGAGTGCCGTGCCCCAATAAAAACTTACTATCCCAATTAAAAACTGTACTTTCGAAAGTGATTTCCATCTATGAATGAATGTTTTTTGGAAAAATGCTTGTTTCATTAACGATAATGTATGTTATGCAATTGATAGCTTGCCTTCATCCATCCTCATCGCATGTATCGAATTTTTGAATAATGGTATTAAATGTTGACCTGAAATGGCCTTAAACCACCTGATTTAAATCACATAGAAATTATTATATCATACTTGTTGAGTGAGTGGGTACACTATGTAATCTTATATAATGCTTTTGAATGTTTGCCCAAAATGAACTTCTAAACAGCCCGATTTGAATGCTATTGATAAAATTTTTAAATAATGCTAATGAATGTTTACCTGAAATGACCTCCTAAACTACCGAATCTGAATGCTGTTGATTAAATTTTTGAATAATTATATTGAATGTTTACCTAAAATAACCTAAACCATCTGATTTGAATCACATAGAAATTATTAATATATCATATTTGTCGAGTGGGTGGGTGCACTGTGTAATCTCATATAATGTTTTTGAATGTTTGCCTAAAATGACCTCCTAAACAGCCAGATTTTAACGCTATTAATCAAATTTCTGTATAAGTATTGAATCTGAAAAATGGTCTTCTAGACTACTAGATTCGAAAAATTGTATGGAATCGCAAACTATTTTCGTATTAAACAACTAAAACATGTAAAAAAATTCACTTTCAACAAATACAAAATATTGTTTGAGAACATTATTTTAACTGGAAAAAATATTGTATGGAAATACGCCTATCTGAATCAAATATTTAAATAAAAATGCTTCGAGTTGCTCCAGGTTGAGTGTAAGAAAGTACTTTCTCATCTAGTATAAGAAGGCGCTAACTCTGCCTTTTGGATATATTTTATTACTACGCCAATAAAACCATTTATTATTATCATCATTAAAAAATATAGTTTGGAAACATGACTTTGATGGAAAAAATGTTGTATAGAAACACGACTATCACAATCAAAACTATCTACCTAAAAAATAATAATAATCGAAAAAATCATATAATTTGACTATGTCCCAAAAAATAATTGAAAAATTCATACTGACGTAATTTTTGGACATGAGCAAGAACTTTATTAGTAAAAGATGTCATAAATATTAGCGTCTTTCCATACTAAATATAAAAAACATAGGTTTATCATTAGGAAAAAATTACTCGAATAATTTGGCTATGTTCCAAAAATTTTAATATATTATATTGAAACATGAGTTAATTTAAGGCAAATCTATGAATAAAAATACTCTGAGTTGAACAAAAATTAAGGATTAAAATGAATAAACATACAGCTAGAGGAAATTTCTTCGATAACCATTCAGGTGACGATTTCCCCCTTACAAAAAACACTGTTCATACCAAACTTTTTCAATAGGGACAACCCCCTTTACAGAGAGAAATTACAGACCCCAAAGCCGATACTCTCCCCTTTCCTCGATAGCTGAGAAATTTTAAAAAACTAGCACAATATAACAACAATTATATTTCAATCACAAATTTCCCCCAGAAAATGTATATCGCTCACAACCTACAATACCAATAGTAGCATATAATGAATGAGAAAAACTTACATTGTTTTTAGAAATAGAAGCACAAACACTAACACACGAAATAGTTCAACAAAACTTTTGAATGCAGAATGACGCTGGCCACACCCAGAATTGTTTTTATAAGATTGCCCACTCCTACCACTCCATCGACAATTCTCAGTTCTCACGTATGCATTTGGAAAACAAAAAAGTCGTTGTTAGTGTGTGGTTTTGTAATTTCCTGTTATGCTAACCGCAAGTTAATTGCAAATAGCTTATCTCATGTGAATTTCCCGTCCGCCTCGCCATTGGCGATAACGTTAGCTCGGAGACCGCGCGCTTGAAATACCAACTGATAACAATAACTCTGCTCGCATATTTTCATATTGAATGAAATATTTGAATAT
This sequence comes from Chrysolina haemoptera, assembly GCA_958298965.1. Lineage (NCBI taxonomy): Eukaryota > Metazoa > Arthropoda > Insecta > Coleoptera > Chrysomelidae > Chrysolina > Chrysolina haemoptera. Next base: position 29,937,731 of record OY282585.1, on the reverse strand, counting down.
TTGATAATTTATTCAAACTAAAATATATATTTTTTGTTAAATTCCATAATTATTTCCAATAATATCCTAAATAAAATGCATGTCAGTATCGTGGAAACTATGATTAGAATTCTATAAACGTTAAATTCCATTTGCAACTTATCTTTCTATAGCCCTGCTAGAAAAATTCCACAATTTTTGGTGAACGTTTCAATGGGTATCGCACGTTGAAAATGTCAGACTCCCATCATGATACCGTTTATGAGGCACCCTGTACAATGAAATATAAACGCTGCATTGATTTTTTCTTTAACAAACAATACACACAGATGTAATTCAATCTCTTTGTATGGGCAAGTATTTTTCAAATGCTCATATCCCCAAGCAAACGTTTTTAGCTGTATGCTATGAACCCCGACATATTTTTTCTTTAACGAACATTACACACACAGATGTAATGCAACCTCTCTGTATGAGCTAGTAGTTGTTTCGAATCCTCAATGATACTTTTTTTCTTTGTTTCATTTTCCACCTGATATTTGACAAATGACAGCAGCCATCTTTTTTCTTTACAACGTTGAGATTCTTAAGACGCTATACGTAAGGTTAGTTCGTTCTGGTTAGATCAAACTGAATATCTCTCAATCTTTCTGTTTCCTTAGTCCTATCTTCTATCTTCTGTCTCCTTTTCCCTGTCTCCTATCTTCTGCCTCCTATGTCCTAACTCATGTCTTCTATCATATATCTCCTTTCTCCTATCTTCGGTCTCCTATCTTCGGTCTCCTTTCTCCTATCTTCTGCCTCCTATGTCCCAACTCCCGTCTCCTATCTTCTATCTCTTTCCTCCTATCTTCGGTCTCCTATCTCCTATCTTCTGCCTCCTGTCTCCTATCTTCTGCCTCCTATGTCCTAACTCCCGTCTCCTATCTTCTATCTCCTTTCTCCTATCTTCGGTCTCCTATCTTCGGTCTCCTTTCTCCTGTCTCCTATCTTCTGCCTCCTGTGTCCTAACTCCTGTCTCCTATCTTCTATCTCTTTTCTCCTATCTTCGTTTTCCTATCTTCGGTCTCCTTTCTCCTGTCTCCTATCTTCTGCCTCCTATGTCCTAACTCCTGTCTCCTATCTTCTATCTCTTTTCTCCTATCTTCGGTCTCCTATCTCCTATCTTCTGCCTCCTATGTCCTAACTTCCGTGTCCTATCTTCTATCTCCTTTCTCCTATCTTCGGTCTCCTATCTTCTATCTCCTATCTTCTATCTCCTATTTTCTGTCTCCTATCTTCTACCTCCTATGTCCTAACTCCTGTCTCCTATCTTCTATCTCCTTTCTCCTATCTTCGTTTTCCTATCTTCGGTCTCCTTTCTCCTATCTTCTGCCTCCCGTCTCCTATCTCCTGTCTCATATCTAACACTATCATTACATAGATGTCAGATGTAATTCAATTACTATGTATGGGTGAGTAGTTGTTTCGAATCCCTCATGAAGCGTTTTTATGAGACGTCCCATGATGTACGTTGGCCAATCCAGCGCCACCATCTTTTTTTCTTTAACCTTTTTTGAAATGACAGATGACAGTTGACTGACGAGTATAAACACCCTCGTCGAAGAACATCACATAGATGACAGATGTAATTCAATCTCTATGTATGGGTATGTCGTTGTTTCGAATCCCCATATTTCCGATGATACGTTTTTCTTTGACCCATTTTCCACCTAACAGTTGACAAATGACAGAGGCGACCATGTTTTTTCTTTCAATTCATATGTTGGTACACCTGGTATAGCATTTGACAAGCAGTCGTCATATTTTTCCTCTTAAATGACCTATTTTGAGACACCCCGTTGTTTTTCTCTCTTAAATGATGCATTTTGAGAAACCCGGTTGTTTTTTCCTCTTAATTGATGCATTTTGAAACACCCTGTATACGTAAAACAACAACTTTTGAATCCTCATACCACCAATGAGGCATTTTTTTCTTTGATTCATTTTCCCACCTAACATTGGTACACCTGGTATAGCACGTTGACAAGCAACAACAATCGCCATGTTTTTTCTCTTAAATGATATGTTGGTACACCCGGTATAACACGTTGACAAGCAACCGCCATGTTTTTCCTCTTAAATGTTGTATTTTGACACACCCTGTTCATTTTTCTCTTAAATAATATATTTTGAAACACCCTGTATTCGTTCCACATTGGAATCACACGTTGAAACATTACAACCTCGTTACCCCGCCATTTTACCAATTTTTTCAAACACCATCATTATTATACCACTTCAACAATTCGAATTATTCATTCTTTTTATTTATTATTCGAGCACTGGGCTTGCGGTAGATAGAACCCGGCGTGCGGTAGATAACGCCGCTCGACTTCGCTGATCGGCGGCTTGCGCTGTATAAACAACATTTCAACCTACATTCACTAAGAGGTCTCATAGCCTTGTCTGTAGAGATGCGCTTCGTAATCCGAAGATTGCTGGTTCGCTACACTTCGATCCCTCAGTCTCACAAACTTTTTTTCATTTCATTGCATATATATATCAAATATTCATTTTCACTACTCGGCGTTTAGTACTGGGAAACTCTTATCTTTGATACGGATCAGCCCGACTACGTCACAGCTGAACGGCAGAGCAGCGAGCGCGTGACCTTGAAAGGAACCAAAAACTCCAGACGGGACCTTATCGTTTTTCCCATGTTAAAACCTATAAGCTTACTTTTTGAATGCCTATAGCTCCTTTACTAAAGATCTACAATTTTTGCTCAAATGATTGGTTTTTAATCATGAGAAACAGCCCTTTTCTCGATAACCTTGGCTTTTCTTTCATGTAAAGAAAGCTTTTGCACGGTGTAACAATCTTGACTTGCATGATGTGAATTATTGCAAAATAAACAGCTGGTTGGTTTCTCACCTCTCGGGGCATCTTTTGAATTAGCGGTATACAGCGAAGCAGCAGAATATAACTCTGGCTCACCTTGAAGTAGATGTTTTCCCTTACTATTGATCTTCGGCTGCTCTTTTTCAACTCCAAAACTCATTTTTGCCAAATTCATACGTTCTTCTGATTCTACCTCTGTCCTCAGGAAATCTAGTAACATTGTAAGATTGTTATTAGAAGTAGAATTACCTTTTGTACTTTTACCTTCTTCAATTATCTTGGTACTACGATGTCTCTCCCAGATTTTAAGTAAGTCACTCGGAAGAGCTGATGAATGGGAAAAGCATTGCAGCATATTTTTCAGAAGTGACACCTAAATACTCTAATGCTCGTAAATGGGTTTCTAATTTATCGTACAAAGCTGATAAAGACATACCTGTTTTATCTTTGCTTACTCTGAGTACAATATTCAGCAACTCTCTCACGTAAACCTCAATCAGAAATTCATCCCTAGCGAAACGTACTTTCAACTGGTCTAAGGCTTTTCTGTAGTTTTCCCCAGATGGAGGAAAACTTTCCACTAATTCTCTTGCCGGTGATCCATGAACAGTCGCTTGCAACAAGTACTGGAACTTGTCTTCCAAATCGATGTCTTCATCTTGTCGATCTTTTTGAATTGTCCCCAAAACCCGATCCAATTCTTCACATTTCCATCGAATTTGTTCAATTTCAGCTTTGGCAATCTGAATTTTCGTTTTTTTTTCTCGGCATATGAAGCCTGAGAACTGCTTTCAAAATTTCCTTGGGTACGATTTCCTTCTGCTAATCGGAACTCATAATCAGATTTAAATTTTATTATTTCTGATCTATAGAACTCCGTATCATCAAATTCTTGTTGAACTTTTGCGTCGTCGAAATTACCAGAGAACAACTGCTCTTTGAACGTCTCATCGAGAATAAATAGTCGATCACTCTCTTGTCCTCCAATTGTCTCAAGAGTGAAAATATTTGTGCCTTACTTGTTTCCTTGGATCTTAAGGCTACATCTAGGTCGCTGCTGGTTTTCTTGAAATGACTTTTCAGCTTCTCCCGTTCTTTCTTTATTATATCCATCTTTGATTAATGTGTCCTGTCACGGTCGCCAAAATATTATAATTCGGATGGATATATTGTGTTTTATCAAATAAAGTCTTATTGACGTATTCAAAATCTTTTTTATTTGAAAATATTCAATTTTTTTTTACATTCCATAACATACACGATATATATTCAAAAAACAAGATGTAGGGTTAATAATAAAACGAAAACATTTATATTCAACAATAATCACGCATACAGTGTTGGATACTTTCTCCATCATAGCATACGCTCAGGTCATAAATGGTGGCGTGGTGAGCATCCTCGCTCAAAGCACGGAACTCAGAAGTTAACCTTTCAACAGCTGAAAAGATGCTATGGCTTCGGTCCAGTGTTGACTTGCATACATCATCCATATTTTTAAAAAATTAAGCTATGATCAAAGAGAAATTATTGAAATAAGAATGCTACAAAAGTAATCAGTAGTACTCACATTAGACTTTTGACGATGTCTCGACCGAAAAGTGTGTTTAACAATGTATGAAAAGTTTTTATAGCCCTCTAGATGTTACATGAAAAATAATACGAAATTATGATTTCCCACGTCAAAAAAACCCCAAATTTCGTGCAAATAACTCAATTTTTGCAAAAGTTATTTTTAAAAAGCGTACAAAAAAATTCACTTCCAACGCCCTGTATGCCCGAAACGAAGCATTTCCGGACACAAGTTTATTTAAACTTTTTTCTTAAAATTGTCTCAGGAATACGACACTTGAATATTTTAACGTACTTAGGTTACACCCTGTATTACAATTATTCAGTGAGATCAAATTTGACCAACGATCTCGATTTCATGCAGGCAAAGCTTTGTCCACTCTGACCCAAATATGCTTTACCACCTGATGAATTGATGCATGCTACATCATCATCGGTAAATTGTTCTGAAACGCGCTGTGGCAGCCATGTTTTGAATAATGTATCATGGCTTACATCAAGTAGTATCAATGAAATGGATTTACCAAACCGGATAGAACAAACTGACATCGTCTTAATTGGGTAAGCTTCATTCAGTGGCAAAGATGATATTACTTTTTGCTCTAACACTTCCATCTCTTGTTTAATTATAGAATTGATTTTTTGTAAATCTACTTTTGGAACTAACATGATGATGAAAATATATTAGGAAAATATAAATAATTTTCAATAGAAAAACACACTGATTTCTCACTTCCTCTGTGTGTGCACTGAATAACTTCACTACTTTTGCTGACTGCTCGACTGCTAGGTATACAACTTCTGATTCCATATCACCATACCAACTTCTTTTATAATGAATATTGAACCACCCCCACCACAGACTCATGCATCATGTACCTTTCGATGCACCGCATCGAAAGAGGGTGGACACACCCCACCATGTCGAGAGCGAGACATCACTAGATCGTCGTCGGATACGTATAGCGACCTCTCCCCCCTTCTGATTGTTTGGTCTGGTCTGGTTCGGTCTTGATTTCCAAAGGAGTCACAAAAATAAGCTTCAAGCTTTAAATAAAATATTTGTATTTTTGAGAGTTTTTTGTTTTCATACACTTATTATTATAGTTTACTTAGTTGCGTAGTTTATAAATACAAAACAAATGTTAACGTTTATTTCATTTTGAAATTCAAGCATTAGAATTTGAGGTGATGAGTATCTTTGATATCCCTTGCCATCGTCCAAGCTACAAAAATTATTCGACTGTCAGACTTTTCTAAAAACTTTTACGATTTTTTTCCAATTGAAATGTTTCAGAAATCATAAGCGTTCTTCATCTAGCCTTCAGGAAGTTAGGGGAGTAACATTTTTAGAATTTTAAAGGAATTTCACCAGTTTTGTTTTCACAAGTCTTCACACTTGTTTTCGCGGGGGTTCGATGTCTCCAAACAACATTATTTTTTACTAACTTTCCTTGTTCGAAGCAATCGGACGTTTTTTCGAATTCCTACACGTTCTCTATTTGGCTGTCAGAGGGACAAAAAGTTATCATTTTATTGAATCATACGGTATTTTTCACTATTTTTACGTATTTTTCCAATTTAAATTTTGCGAGTTTTCTCAATTTTTTTCAAGAAATAGGGGGTAGAAGAGTTGTTTTTTTTGTATTTGAACCGTTCGATGGTCCCATGTTTTTTACTATTTTGACGGATTTTTTCGATTTTATTTTCGATCTGATCAACATTTTTTGCCGTAATTTCAGACGTCCAAAACTATATAAAATTTTTCCGAATTTCTACTTTCAGGAGGACAGAGGATCATTTATTTTTAAATTAAATCATTTGCTGGTCCCATGTTTTTCACTATTAACGATTTTTCCGATTGCATTTTCTCAAGTGTTCACTATATTTTTTTCCAACAGGAGGGGTGTCCGAGTCCTCGGATCAACATTTTATTCTTCCGATTTTATTTCCACAGCTTTTCGCAATTTATTTTGAGAAGGCAGTATTAAATTAAATTATTCGGCGGTCCCAAGTTTTTCATTACTCTTACGGATTTTTTCCATTTTGTTGGCATCATTTTTTGCATTTTTTTCCAGGAGGAGGGGATGGGTGTATTTTTTTTTAATTATTAGCTAGTCCTATATTTTTCACTGTTTTCGAGGATTTTCAGAAATAATTTTCGCTAGTTTTCATTATTTCTTTCGAGAACGGGAGGGGGGAAATGGTGGTAATAATTTTTATGGTTTACTTCGATTTTATTTTCGCTACACGGTGTCGAATGGCCATCGACCGAGATTCTTCAGCTGGAGTGTTTCTATAGGCTATAGCTGCTTTCCATTTGAGGGTTTGATGCACCAGGGCTTCTTAATTCTAGTTTAGTCATTGGCCGAAAATAACATCTGTCAAAATCTACCAATAGTAAGTCTAGAATAAGAAGCCCCGGGCCACGACACTCCTAAAAGGAAAACGCTTTTTGTTACTAACTCCATACGCCACCTTAGGAGCAGCACTGTTAATTTTAACCCAACAGTGTTCAGTATTCAGAATTTTGAATTCAATCTACTGCCATAATTAAATGAAAAATTTCTGCCCCAGCCATATATCGATCCATAGATCCTCAGCCTAATGAGCCGGATACTTACTTAACCACTACGCCACATGTCGGTTTGATTTTTGTGCTCAAATTCGAAATAGAACTTTTTCACTATCTAGAATAAAACTATACTTGACAATGTTCATAGAAATAGATAACTTAATATCAATACCATAATCGTTTTAATTTTCACTCAATCCGTAAAAACTAGAAAACAGACGGCCATAATTACCCAATTTTTGGGAAAAGTATATGAGGTTTCATATGATTGCCTATCCAACACTATACCGGGTGTCCACGGAAAGTGGCTCGACAGTATAACTTTTTTGGTTTTGCAGATATTGAAATGAAATTTGGAGGATCTATATGAGGCAGAAAACTGCATTTTTCGGTCTCACCGGAAGTGATATAAACTTTTGATTTTTAAATGAGACACCCGGTATATTTTCACCTTTTTCGTCTCCATATGACATTCTGAATACAACCATGCATCACTTGTTCCTTTTTGTTGTGATATATTTTTTTATTTCGATATTTAGTTTTTAATTTATAGGTCTATGGTAAAGTAGGTATTGGGAAAAATACAACTTTACGATTTCCAGTTAAAATGCATCTGCTACATGTGTAAAATTAAAAAAATTTAATTATTAATTTATCTTTACTATTTTATTTTTAACATAGTGGCTGGTCGGGTCATAAAAAAAAATTGGAAGGTTTGTATAAGACATAAAACTACATTTTTTGAAAAGTTACCCAGCTTCAGCAGGTTCTAATATTTTTGTGAAATATTGTTTTCAGTCGAAATATTTCTGCTATGTACATACAATTCAGTTTTAGAATTTGTATTAATAACTTTTTTTAATGGAAATTTTGTGAATTTCATTACTATTATGTTGATACTGCTTTACTGTTATAGGTTTCTTACAAACTTTCTTTAAAAAAACTTGAAAAGAATTCTCAAGATCTTTTTTTTTTTAAATGAAACAACATTTCAGATTGAAATGAGATTCAAATACATTGGGTAACCTGTGACCTACATAACTGATAAAACAAGGTAATTAAGGTGTATTGAAAAAAAAACATTACTTGTCGATATGTTGTCTTACCTCACTTCTCCGAATCTAAATTAGGAAACTCTTGTGTATGCTATTGATTGAAAAACATGTTAATAGTATCATTTATGCAAGGAGATATTAGTTTTTGGACGGATGGTTTTGTTATCATTTGTGTTGGTCACAGGTTATTCGATAAATTTTAATATTATTTCAATCTCAAAAATAAAGATCTCCCGAAAAATTTTTAAGTTTGTGACGAAAGTTTTTTCGAGACCTAATAGTGTGCGGTATCAAATTAATCGTAATGAAATGCTCTTTTTTCTGACCCGGCGAGCCACTATGGGGTCATCTGAAAAAAAAATAGTAATAATAATTTAAAAAATAAATTTTACCCAGCAAATGCATTTTAACCGAAAACCGTAAAGTTTTACTTTTCCCAATACTATATAAAAATTAATAATTTGAACGTATTCACAGCTCTCTAGATTCATAAATAAATTTCAAAATACGAATTGTCCACTACTGTTTCTGAAATATGATAGTAAAACTGAAATTATGCATGGAATTATCCACCCGCATCAACCGCCTTGGTTTCCAGCCACCCGACACAAATAATTTCAATAGAAATCCCTCCATTTGATCCCTCAATGAATAGCTGGTCAAACATTTTATAGTATTAATTATTGTATTTCGAACATGGCGGCAAACAAAAGTGATTCATCAACAATATCATTCTAGTTGGGGTGATTGTGCTAAGGGGTAATTGGGGTTTGACAGGCACGAGTTATTTTTCATAAATTAGGAAAAAAAAATTCCTTTCGTTCATAGAATATGGTCTCTAGTAACTTCCTGAATTATCTACCGCCCCCTCCTCTCCATCCTCATTAAATTAAGTAATTCAATATTATTTTTGCACGAATGATCGATCGATCACAAATGATATCACATTGAAGATAATATAGGTACAGACAATAAGATGAAACATGAAAATTATCTTGAAATGTTCACACATGGAAAATTAGCCAAATTTTGAAAAGCTGTATCTCGGAAACTATTAGGTCTACCAAGTCCATTCTGATACCATATCGTAGCAAATTTAATCGAGTTTAAAAATGTATGGAATGGTCTTTATCGAAAACGTGCTCCTTCATTATCAGAATGTGGAAAATACGAAAAAAGTGTAAAAATTGTGCAATTTTTCGAATATTCAAACATGATCCGGGGTGCTCCAGAGGTCGAAAACTTGAATTTTGCACCTCAGTCACATCCCATACAAGAAAAAAAGAAACCTACTACCATGATTAAATGGAACTCAAGCTGTACTATATAGGTTACTGGACTATAAGGTTCCGGAAATAATCCTGTTTCTTCTCTTATAATATAAAGCTATTCAAGTAGTTCAAGTAGATAAAACATTCGTGATGCCTCCTTTCGTTTCATGTCCATACGCAGAGGTGTTAAAAAGAAAAATATTTTCACTGTTCATTCCATCGATAAGTGAAATAGTAAAATCGACACTGTCGAAGTACCCTTCTCTCCAAATATTTCCACCATGTGGGACATGTGAAGCAAACATCTGACAACTACTTCCCTGGCTAATACTACGACGGATATTGAATTATCTCACAGATATTTGTGCAACGTTCTTCCAAGAAGACCCAATTGCAAATGCCTATTATAATTAAACAGTAGATTACCCTTCATTTGGCTGGGGAAGACCATCTGAAGACGCATTTCGACGTTCTTGTCTCTTGTCAGTGACAGGATAAGTCGGACAACATTAACGTCCTCCTGCCCCAGCCCAATACGAGTTATTGTACACTGCATAACTAACTATTCATAAAGCCTGATATCACCATATGGTACTGCAAAAATAATATTAAAATAATTGATCGCTGATGAAGAAGAGGAATATAGGGGCCAGTTAAAAAAATTACGAGGGACTATATTCCATGAACAAAGGAAAATTAAAAATTGCTCGAAATATTTTCATATGATATGAAAAATGGTTCCCATCCATCAACCCCCCAATTAGCACCATACACAGTCACCCCAACCAGAATGATATTGAAGATGAATCACTTTTGTTCAAAATATAATCAATACCACAGAAGAGCATTGTTCACCAGCTATTCAATGAGGTAAAACATGTAGGAACTTCTATTTAAATCATTTGAGTGAGGGAAGCTGAAAATCAGAGTGGTTAAAGGGGGTGGATTATCCCATGAATTATATAAGTTTTATTTTCATATCCTAGTAACAGTTATGGATAATTGGAAATAATTACATGATTTTGTTCATGATATATGGCAGTTGTAAGCATTTAAATTTGCACTCTATACAGGGTATTACCGAAATTGGAGCGATTAAGAAAAGGGGTTGTTATATTTAACATAATGTAACAATAAATGGCACGAATTTTAATTTTCGAAATATTTATGAAATTTTATAAAAAAGCTTTCAGTTCCCTTTGTTTGGGGGGCACTAGTTTGATTCTCCAGGCAACAGCATGTCTGCCCGCTGGCAGTGTTTCAGCGCGGTTTGCGCAGGTTGCAGACCTCTGATCAGTGATTACAAAAAAAAAATTTAAACTTTCCAATTCAATATATATCTATATATACAAAGTGACCCATTTGAAAGCGGGCCACCTGTCTAAAACTGTTATTTATTATCCTTTTCGGAAGTTTCTTTTTTTTCAGCTTAAAAAGTAGAATCCGAACCACTTTAGCTCCATGATGGCGGTGGGGATCGAATCCGGGCCGCCTGGGTGGGAGCAAACGCTCTAACACCACGACCATTTTGCTACCATATTTTGATATATATTTTGCCAGAATTTCATCGAAATCTATTCATAAATAAAAAAATTATAGAATAATAAAATTTGAAAAGAACGTTATTTAGTGGAATTGCAGAACATTTTATTTTATTATTTTATAATATGTTTATTTATGAACAGATTTCGATGAAATTCTGCCCAAAAATATTTCGAAATATTCTGAATCCAATGGTGTAGACAGAATTCCGATAAAAGTTCTGAAATTGAAGTAGTGGGTTGATTTATTGACATAATCTCCAAATTTTATTCCAACATAATTTTTGAAAATCGCTAGTATGTTTATTGGATTTTTGACCTTGAAAAAAATTCGAAGTAGGCCTTGAATTTATGGCACTTAACTAGAACTTTTGATGCTCTATCTATTGAAAAAAAACTCACTAGTGACTTATGGATTTATAACTCACTAGTGTGTTATTTGATGGTTTACTTCTCTAAAATGACATTAATAATGACAGTCATGTGTTGGATAAAATATATAAATATAGGTATACAAAATGACCCAGAAAAGTGCACCAAACTATATAAAGTTGTGTTTTTTGTAATGCAACGCCCTAAATCCCATCACATGATTGAATAGAGATTACTTTAACCATTCAAAAAATATAGGGTCATGTATGTTCAACATTATTTCCGGAGATATATCGATATTAGGTACCTACTTGAAAAAATATGACTTATTCAACAACCTGTAACTCCTTGTGGAAAAATAATTTTAAAGATGTATGGGAGGTGAAATTACTCCAATATGGCCTAGTTTCTGTAACATAACATACAGTTGAAATTACATTCCTTTTTGTGTACCAGATTGATCGAAACGCAAATATTGAAAAGTACCTTCGTTTTTTCACATGGAAACCCCAAACATTCAATTTTCTTTCCAGTGACGTATCACAATATGTATTCACTTCACGAACGAATGAAAAGCATTTAGATTTATCATACACTTTGAAAGGTCAACATAAATGTTGGTAGATGAAAGATCAACTATGGAGATTATCACGGAGAATGCGATAAAGGTTTATTAGTAATTCTGAAAAAATTAAAATTTCGAGGGAAATTACTTGAATCAAAACTATAGAAGATAAGGAAATTGTTCCAGTAATTACTCCTAAAGTTATGACATGAATAATAAGTCCTTTCCATTACTTCATTTTATTTTCATTAAAAAAAAAACGAAGATATTTTTCAATTTGTGTTTCGATCCATCCGGTGCACACAAATTAACGAAATTTCAACTGTTTGTCATGTTACAGAAACTAGACCATATGGAGTCATTTCGCCTCCCATCAATTATCAGAATTATTTTTCCACGCGAAGTTGTTACACAGTGTTGAATAACTCATGTTTTTTGAAGTAATATCGATATATCTCCGGAAATAACGTTGATGAACATACATGACCCTATATATTTTTTGAATAGTCAAAGTAATCTCTATTAAGTAAACCATGTGATGAAATATAGGGGTTCCATTACAAAAAATATAACTTTGGTTTGATTTGGTTTTTCTGGGCCATCTTTTGTATACCTTGGAATATTTTCCCAAGAAGAAAACATGCTTGCATTAGACCACCGGAGCGCAGTTGCAGGATCCTGTACTGTTGGACAGAATCATATTAATCTACATGTAGTTGATGAAGAACTATGCTTTTAAAAAAGTTGGTTAATTTTAACAGTTTGTTTATCAGTTTCAACAGATTGAGTGAAAATCAAAACAATTATGATATTGATATTTATCTTCTATGAACACTGTCTTGACAAGCTGTAATGCAACACCCTTTGTGAGATATTATTGTTTATTCGAATGGGGGGACTCATGAACTACTAATTGGATGTGATAAATAATTCATTTCTAAAAAAAAAATATTTCGAATTAAAGCATAAAAATCAAATTGATGCATAATATACATAAAAGAGCTTAAATCGAATCTTTGACATTTGACAACCTGTAGCTCGAAAACTGGCCATACGATCGGTATGTGAATATTGGACTACGTAATTTTTTTATTTTATTCAAAATTTTATGATCGACATCAATACCAAAAGCTTTCTGCAAATCTATAAAAACTGTTATGAGTTATATTAAGTAGTTTATAAAAGCATATACAGTAGCACTGAGGGTGGTATTTTCTTGGAAACCATATTGATACCAATCAAATTTTACATCCATATTAATGTCTATTATTCATAATTTAATTATTATTTTTATTAGTTTTGAGAGTCATGATAACTATTGGATCTTTGTAATTTTTTAGATGAACCTGATTTTTGTAAGAGAGAATTACTTACCCTACTAATTTCAAGTATTCTTGGACAGAAAGAAACCTCGTTGAAAAGTTCATTTATCATGACTATTGATATTGGTACTATAGTGTTTTTCAGTGTTAGAATGAATCATGCTTAATTTAGTAATTTTCACCCACTTCCAGTCGTCTCAATAATCTAAAATTTGGTACACATACCATGGACCGATGGCAGTACAAGAATTTCATAATGATAATATAACGATTATAATGTGAATCATTGAATTCAATTTTCACCCCGATCCAGTCATCCCAATAATAGTCTAAGTAAGAGCTAGCAATGTTTTTGAGAGAGAATTTCAGGCAGGCCAGTTTTTTGATATTCTATCTCTCTCACTCTCCCGGACGTCATACGGGCTATCTGGCTGGCGGTAGTAGTTGCGTTCATCAGTGCGCATCCTACCTGGGCAGGTAAAATATTAATTTTTCAAATCATTTCAAGAAGTTTCTTTTTTTTATTATTTTTATTGAACTTTTTGCAACATGAATCTATTATTGCCAGATATTTTTATTGTTGTTTAAATTGTGCCAGACGCTAATTTAAAATAAAAAAAAAAATCAAAATATTTTAGTATGGCTGAAATTTATATGTGATGTTATTGAACTATCTAAAAACCCAAAATTAATTTGCCAAACAATAATTCGATTGTTAAAACTTCAGCCAAACCGATCTAAAAGTGAAAAGTGATTGGGCATATTGGAAGAGTACAGATTAGAGTGAAGTTAGCCACACTTTTCTAGCCACAGTTTCTGACGAGGAGTATCGTCCGCGGTGTTGCCATATCACATACTTTTACAAATAAGCTCAATATCAGTTTTCTTGGACAATTTGAAGTTAGAGGTCAGAGGGGCATTAACAATTCAATGACGAGATATATTGCTATTGAATTGGCTAGATAATATGGAATTAATCAAAATATCCCGAGTTGAGGATAATCAAAACAATATTTTATTCGTAGGAAGACATCCGGAAGGATAGGTACGGACATGAGAATGATTGTTTTGATGGCCAGTGGCAGAAAAAAGTGATAACTTATGTTTTTACTCTTTCAGTTTTACCGAAAAATATTCGAAAAATGTGAATCAATTTGTTCGGCCGGAAATGTATTGAAAATCTCGAAAATAAGTTTATTTTCTATATATTCTGAAGGTCCTTTATCGAATGGCATTTTCAAATTTTTCGATACTCGGATTATTTCGGGACGTTTTTAGAGATTAAATGAAAATTCATTTTCGTTTTTCAATTCCGGCCAAACAAATCGATTTGGCCCTGTATATTCACCTTCCTGAAGGTCCTTTATCGAATGACGTTTTCGAATTTTTGGTACATGGAATGTTTTTCGAATATTTTTCAGTTATCGGAATACTTTTGGTAGAATACTGAAAGCGTAAAAACATAGGTTATTACTTTTTTCTGCCACTGGCCATAAAAACAATCAGTCTCATGTCAGTACCTATCCTTCCGGATGTCTTCCTACGAATAAAATATTGTTTTGATAATCCTCAACTCGGGATATTTTAATTAATTCCATATTATGTAGCCAATTCAATAGCAATATATCATTCGTCATTGAATTGTTAATGCTCCTCTGACCTCTGACTTCAAATTACCCAAGAAAACTGATATTGAGCTTATCTGTAAAAATATTTGATATGGCAACACCGCGGACCATACTCCTCGTCAGAAACTGTGACTAGAAAAGTGTGACTAGAAAAGTGTGGCCAGAAAAGTATGGCTAACTTCACTCTAATAGAGTACGGACACGGACAATCACGTGTTAGTTGCGCAAGCGACATAGACGACAGCAGCTGTCCACCAGCAATTATCACCAGTTGTCGACATTATTATTAAAGATATAAATTAAAAATTAAATACTAATAAAAATTTTTCCCGAAAGATTATGAAATTTTTCATTCTATAACAGATAATAACTTATTACAAGACGATTACAATTCAAAAGACGATAATGACAATGAAAATGACAGCAGTGATGAAGATGATGATGATGATTATCAAGATGCCTCCGTTTTTTGTGATACAATTATTATGGATTAAAAAATCAAAGCTTAATTTTCACATAACCATCCAAATTTTTGTTCATTTTCATACTTGAGATTGATCATTATCTTAATTTCTTACGACAATAAATTATTATTTTGATACCGTAATAATCCACAAATTAATTCAATAGTTTTTAATCGTTTCTCTGTAATTTATTCAACAACTATTTCTAGACCAAGCAAAATGATACCACATCATTTTCCACTTTTAGATCGGTCTGGCTGAAGGTTTAACAATCGAATTATTGTTTGGCAAATTAATTTTGGGTTTTTAGATAGTTCAATAACATCATATATAAATTTCAGCCATACTAAAATATTTTGAAAAAAAAAATTATTCAAAATTAGAGTCTGGCACAGTTTAAACAACAATATAAAAATATCTGGCAATAATAGATTCATGTTGCAAAATGTTCAATAAAAATAATTAAAAAAAAAGAAACTTCTTAAAATGATTTGAAAAATTAATATTTTACCTGCACAGGAGGATGCGCACTGATGAACGCAACCACTAGCGCCAGCCAGATAGCCCGTATGACGTCCGGGAGAGTGAGAGAAATAGCCCATCTAAAAACTGGTCTAACTGAAATTCTTGTTTTCCCGACGTTGCTACCTCTCGTGCTATAAGGCTATGGTTATAGTGGATGCGTTTCTTGACGAACACGTCAGAACTCGTTGGAATGTATCAAATATCGTTCATCGTCAGATTTCGTATGAAGTCGTCGGCCAGGAGACCGAAATCGTTCAAATTCATTTGATTTTTCATGCGAATTCGTGCGAACACGAAACATAGTTGTTGAAAATATAATATCATTAGATTCTAAAAACAGATGTTTGTGGGACATGAACCAAAAATGTTACCACAGTATTGACATTTCCTGTAAAAATGGGACAAAATTGCTTAAGAGATGAATATTAACCGTATATGTAGCTGATACTTTTTTTGGAATAGAATGCAGAACATAATACATAGTAGCTCAATATTTTATTTATAAGTATAATATAGTAACTATGTTCACTGAAATATATACTTTTCCCGTCAGTAGTGAAACTTTTAATAAAAGACGTTCTGCATAGTTACTGATAATATTCTTCGAAATCATTAGTATTAATATCCATCTTTAGGTAAGTTACGAACGACACTCTGTAAAATATGCGAGAACAAAACAAAATACGCATTAACTATATAATCACCGATATCTGACCAACAGTTCTGACGTGTTAAGAGTCCAAACATTGATTATTCAGAACATGCATTCACTATATAACTTTAGCCTAATCTGAAATTTAGCACACATACAATAATCTATTCATTCAATATTGACCCACTTCGATTCATCCGAATAATCTAAAAATGTTCACACATATATCAGAGCGCCGATGACAATATAAGAATTCTATAATAATAATGTAATAAGAACAATTATCAGTAGTAATAACCCAAGGACATTGATAATTATAGCAGATTCCGAAATTGTTGAAGAAGTTGTTATATTTATCAATGTTCGAGGGTTATTCGAATAGAAAATTTTTTGCTAACCGTTACTTTGTAACATTGCAATGGTCTATAAATGATTTCCATACAAATTTGTTGTTGTAAACAGTTTATTTTGATATATTTGATAAGAAAATTGCATCAATCTTCTCGTCAGTATTACAACCAAATCATCATGACATCACTGACATTTTGACGTTATTGAATATTTGAAACTTCAAAATCAAATAAATCAAAATATGCATAGCAACGTGCCTTAGAGTGAAAACAGACCGTTGGGTCTGTTATCAGTGTAATGTTGTTCTTATATTGGTTGTATTCAATCACATGACCTCAATTTAACTAATTTCATTAGATTTCCGCTTGAGCAAAAAATTTTCAGTAGTAATAACCCAAGGACATTGATCATTATAGCAGATTCCGAAAGCTTGTTGCTTGGTAACAGACCGGCGACGCCGAAAGCGGAGGTCTGTTTTCTATAAGGGACAAGCTTGAGGAAGTTTTTATATTTATCAATGTTCGAGGGTTATTCGAATAGAAATTTTTTTGCTAACCGATACTTTTTAACATTGCAATAGTCTATAAATGATTTCCTCACAAATTTGTTATTGTAAACAGTTTATTTTTGATATATTTGATAAGAAAATTTCATCAATCTTCTATTCAGTATTACAACCAAATCATGACATCACTGACATTTTGACGTTATTGAATATTTTTTTTTTTTCAGGCCGACGTTTATTCAGAACATAATTATAATATATAAAAATAGAAACTTCAAAATCAAAATAAATCAAAATATGTATATCCATAGCAACGTCTGCCTGGGAGTGAAAACAGACCGTTGGGTCTGTTATCAGTATAATGTTGTTCTTATTCGTTGTATTCAATCACATGACCTAAATTTAACTAATTTCATTGGAGTTCGCTTGAGCAAAAAATTTTCATTAAAATAACATTTGTCTGTTCTGTCCAAATTTAGCAATATAAATATTTTAAACTAACTATAAACAAAGCTCAGAACTGGATGTCAATGCAGTTTTAGTACATGATATGCTGATAATATAATAATAATAGTAAAATTTGTCTGTTCGATACAAATTTTGCACTAGATTTTAAAGAAACTGTAAATGTAGCTTGGAACTGAATGACAAGGCAATACTTTAGCATAACGTGCCAATAATATTAATTTAAATTATAGTTCAACAAACTAAAGAAACGCCCTTTTTATTACACGGACTAAAAAGTAAAAAAATTAACTTTAATGTTAAAAAAGTGTGGGGTGCTTTCCACTTATTTTCATAATCACAGCATTCACAAATTAGCTATAGCAATGAAAAAAATATAGATTACTGCGATATCAAAGCACTCCACAGTTATTTAAGATACAAAACTTCTTAGTTTATAAGAAGTTATGTATATTTCAGTTGAAAGTAATTTGTTTTTTTTACTGGTTTGACTTTCTGATACCTACCGATAATATTATTATAAACAACAGTTTCCTTATTCCCTACCTGCACCAGAATTGTGTATATCGAATGCAAAGAATATTAGTTGGTAAATGATTAAGAACTGTTAAAAATCATAAACTCTCCCATATCAGTTTGTGCAGATAGAAGATTGCTATTTCAGATATAGTGAAAAGCCTAATATACCATCATAGGTAGTTAGGATAACAAACAAGCAGTTCTCAAGTTCAAAGAGTTAGAATGATCTTTTGCGATGAATGAATAGTTTTGTGCCTGATATCATCAATGTTTTTTCCAACAATTCTGTTTTCAGTACAAGTTACGATACTTCTCAACTATTAGGATTTTACAATATTTGTAAAAATCATGTTGCAAACATTCACGACCACTAAACTATTGAATAATGAATTTTCAAGAACTGTAGTGGATACCAAAAATATCAAAATGGTGAGTAACGTGTGTTTGCAGAATTCTGTTGATTTTATAAAATGATCTAACTTTTGTTCTGAAGCTGAAATTTAACCAGGCAACCTTGAAATGCATACTACATTCGTTTGGCAAATATTACTTAATAAGTGGGTAGGCAAAATTAGCGTTAAGTTGCAGAATTAAACAGCAATTGCATTGCAGCAAATGACACCAATGTGATTGTTTTCTGATTGATTCGGCGCTGTTACTTGATGAAAATCTATAGTAATTGTATAGACAGGAGACAATTTGACCTTCAAAACCTTTTATTCACCCACGAGATGTTTGGCTATCACAGTAGCTTCCTCAAGTGACCATACAATAAGCTATATACATCCATTTATACACCCTTAACATTAATTACGACTAAAAACACCCTTCACCAGATGGTTGATAATTATAAATAACAAGGGTATACCTACCCTACCTGCAATGATAAAATTATATCAAGATAACAAAGGTAAAAATTCTACTCCTAAGATAACAATGATAGGAAAAATTAAGATTAAGTAAATGATAATTATAAAGTTCTACTAGCAGATTGATAAGACTACATGGAAATCGGTTCTCTCTAAGAAACTAAGTTCAACAATGTTGAATTATTCAAACCAAGTTGGTCGTTAAGTAGTAGGTTCGAATTTTTAAGTTTATTTATTTCTGATGGTTCCGAGTGATTTAGCTTTAATCCTTTATTTTCTATCTGTAAAATCTCGAATTCTTCATCAAAACTATGATTTTCTTCTAAAAAATGATTTGAATATCTTGAATTTGTTTTCTAATATTAAATCCTATGATATTCATGAGTGCGATTTTTAAATGTTCTACTAGTTTGACCAATATATACCTTCCACAATTCAATGTATATACCCCAGATTTCTCGATTTTGGAACTTCTGTCTTAATGATTTTTAATAAACCTTTCCAACTTATTATTTGTTCTTAAAGCTCTATAATTCTGATTATCTGTTTTTGTGACCGGAAAAACAATGTGAATAGATTTTGCGTGGAGTTTTTTAGAAAGTATTGTATCAATTTAGTATTGTATACATTGTTCACTGCAATTTGTTTACAAATTGATTGAACAATGGATACATTACTAAATTAATAAATACCATTCTTTCTAAGAAACTTCCCGCTAAAGCTATTCACAATGTTTCTCCGGTCACAAAAACAGATAATCAGAATTATAGATCTTCAACATATTTTGGACAACCAACAAGAAAGGTAGCTTCAATTTTAAATAAACAACATATAAGAATTGCAAAGATAATAAAGACAGAACTTCCAAATTCGAGAAATTTGGGGTATATAAATTGAATTGTGGTACTTGTCCTAAGGTATATATTGGTCAAACTGGTAGAACATTTAGAAATCGCACTCATGAATATCATATGAGTTATGTGAATAAGAAAACAAATTCAATATATTCAAATTATATTTTAGAATAAAATCACACTTTTGATGAGGAATTCGAGATTTTACAAGGTCAACACTAAATCACTTGGAATTATCAGAGATATAAAAATTCAAACAGCTACTCAACGGCCAACTTGATTTGAACAATTCATCATTGTTGAATTTATTTTCTTAGAGAGAACCAATTTCCATGCATTTATCAATCTGCTAAGTTATGTTACAAACAATTTTTTTCAAGTAGAACTTTATAATTACCATTTAATCTCAATCTTTCATATCATTGTTTTCTTGGGAGTAGAATGTTTGCCTTTGTTATCTTGGATATACTTTTATTAATGCAGGTAAGGTAGGCACACCCTTTTGTTAGTTGTTACAATTATCAACTGTCTGCTGAAGGGTGTTTTTAGTTGTAATTAATGTTAAGGGTATATAAATGGATGTCCTACCGTATAGTCACTTTAGGAAGCTACTGTGATAGTGAAACATGTTGAGGTTAAATAAAAGTTTGTGAAAATCAAATCTCCTGTCTATACAAGTGATTGCTTTCATTCTTTGATATAAATTTGAATTCAGAAAAGGATCAGAAGAATCATTGTGTATCAAACTACAGGGACAGGAGTATGATGAAGGAATATCTTTGTGCCCGGTATCAGTGTTTATTTTTTTCAACAATTCTATATTTTCAGTACAAGTAATAATACTTCAACTGGCAGGATTCCACAATATTTGAAAAAATCATATTGCAAAATTTACAAGCACACAACTATCGAATTATGAATTTTCAAGAACTGTATTGAATACCAAAAATATCAGAATAGTGAGTAAAGTGTCTTTGCAGAATTCTGTTGATTACATAAAATTACGAAACTTTTTTCTGATGATGAAAACTAACCAGGTAATGTAGGTAAAATTATTGTCTAGTTGCAGTATAAACAGCAATTAATAGACATAACATTCAATACAAAAAAAATAGTTTTATAACTCCTTATGATCTTATCATGTAATTCTCATAAAGTTAATGGAAATATTAAATTACCAATAACTAATGATGATGGTGGTGATGATGAGGTGGAGGTACTGGCATAACAGCCCTCATCATTGGTGGTGGTGGAGGAATTGGATTGAACATGGGAGGCCTAGGAGGAGGGGGTACAGGCAACATCGGAGGAGGAGGAACGCCACCCATCATAGGATTATGTCTCTGTACAATAGTATTAGTGGTCCTCTTGTTCTCACTTTTGAAGGCAAACTGTAAGAAAAACTGTTTGGTGTCTTTATTCCAATGTGTCCAAAATTTGGTATCTGTCTTTTCAACTTCCCTACTTGGTACCTTAAATGCAATAGTTTCATAGGGCTCAGCAGCAAATAATAAATATTGCCATTTACGATCTGGAGGTTCAATTTTTTGTTCATAAGCAGACATAAAACGATGACGAGGCAAAACCATATCATTTATCTCTGAAAATGAAAACTATAACAAAGGGTAAATATATTAGATAAAGTTATTTACCTGGATAATCAATTTGAAACAACAAGCTCTGCTGTCCATTTTCTGGGTCCCTCTGTTTTGTAACACGATAACCAGGTCTACCGATCTTCACGAATTTCTTGGGTTCAACTCTTGGCTTTTCGGGTTGTAAAAGTGATGGGGAATCCTTAGCTTCTTTCGCTGCTCTTCTAGCTAGATTAGCCTGATGTTTTTTGCCCTGGGTGTGAGCCAAATAGCTACCCTCATTATTATGTAAAGTTAAACAAAGTTTACACTCATACGACCCTAAGTGATTTTTCATAAAATAAGGATCTTTTTGCAGATCAATTGTCTCCAAAGCTAGCTGTCTCAACCTTTCCCTGCGATCCCGGTTTGTTTCCGACCAGGAGGCCACGCCGCCTCCTCCGGTTTTACCACCAGGTCTATTTTGGAAGTCCATTTTATCTTCTCACGAGTCCTTTCTTTCTGTTGATATTTGAATTCCGGAAAAACAATATTTACTTAAATATTTTCAATACCAATAACTAAATATGCATTTTCTTCCTTCTTCCGAGTCTTTCAAGTGTCAAATGTCAATATTGTCAATCCATAATCATCAGTGTTGCCACGTGTTGCTGTACCAGAAAAATTTCAGCACAGATCACAGAAACATGTTTATGCTCCGAATAATAGAAGACCAGGGGGGCCGATTCTCAAATGTCTACTACCCTATGTCACATGCGACAAAATATCTCCATCTCTTTTGAATGCTTGGTCGAGAAAAGTGATAGAAATATTTTCTCGCATGCGACATAGGGTAGTCGACATTTGAGAATAGGGCTCCCAGAGATATGCCTTTTTCATCCTTGTCTTGAAGGCAACATAACTTTGTTCAGAAGTTAGGTCCATATTCAATCGGGTAGTTTCGTGTATGCCTGCTCCATTTCATTCGGATCAAGTTGTCATTCTTCGTTTATATTATGGTCCTACTTACTTCAAATGTAAACAAACTGTCCATAAGATTACACCACCCGTCACCTCCCCCGCCCACAAATTGAATGGAAAAGGGTAGTTCATGTTTACTTCAAAACAGCTATTCGTGTAGGTGAGAGTTTCAGGGTAATAAAAGACCATAGAGATGCCTTCTCCATCTTTTTTTGAAGGCAACATAACTTTGTTTGTGTACAAGCGAGGGCTTTACGCATGTTGAGTCCGTATTCAATCGGATGGGTTCGCGTATGCCCGCTCATTTCATTCTGATCAAGTTGTCATTTTTCGTTTGTATTATGGTCCTTCTTACTCTAAATGTAAACAAACTGTCCATAAGATTTCACCACCCATCACCCCCCCCCCCCCACCCTGCTCACAAATTGTATAGAAAAGGATAGTTCATATGTTCACCGTTCACTTCAAAACAGGTATTTGTGTAGGTATTGGGAATTCAACATAGGGTCACTGGATCCAGAAGGCTTTGCTTCTACGGGTACGGCCAATGGGAGGAGTCTATTAGTTCGAATGTCAAAAATAACCCACAGAGAAAGTTAGGTTAGGTTAGAGCCAACGTTTGAACTACAGACATGTCAATTTTATGTACGAAATGTTAAAAAATAGTGGAATCCGGAATGACATGTTCATAGATAAAAGTTTATTATGTTAATAAAATATTTTCAAGATTTATCTAATCGGTAATACAGTAACGGAAAATTCTTGGTTTAGTGTTCCAGTTGTTACAACAACAGCATATTGCCCCCCAGATCTGATAGGATCATAGTGTTGTGTAGTATTGTTTACTTTCTACTGAAAAAAATTATATATCCTTTCATCATGAAAAATGAAAAAGAAGTATTGATCAGTGACAACCTACAAAAATACCGACAATAAGGTCCCTTGGCGAGAATTCCTCGGAATTTTAACCTTGGTTCTATTGACCTAGTTAATAATGCATTAAACCAATTAAAGAATAAATTTGAGATCTGTACTAGCAATATAAAATATATACTGCAAACTATTTGAGGTATTCTGTATAAATTCATTTAGTGAAACTTTTACGTAGCTTTGTATTATAATTGTAGTTGTTGTAAAAATGTTATAACCATATAAATAAATATATTGTCTCTGCCTGTTGACCTTTTTGGTTTTAGATTTATTATAGTTCTGAGAACATCAGATTCGATTACCAAAGGTAGGTTAAAGATGATGCATCCGAGGCAGCCTTGAAATTGCTATGATTTTCTGAGACCTGATAATCAGAGTGGAAGGACCTCGGGAAGAACTGTACGGAAAAATTTGCGAATATCACTACTGTTGACTGAGTTATCAAGCTGCATTTCTCTAGGCAATCCACTTCTGGATATGGATCTTACAAATAGCCAAAAAGGGTTGTGATCTTGTGCAATATTTCTTTTATTATTGATTTGATGCTTTGTAATTTGCTTTAGTGCACTAGGTTTTTACGCAGAGTCCGTATTATTTTTTAAAATTAATTTGTGTAAATAATTTTTCTTTCTTATCTCATGCACCAAGTCGAGCATAGATATTTGGGTTTATCTGCAGTTGCTCTTTCTGGATACTTCGGTATGACTTGCTCCAGCAATGTGAATTGTTTTATAGAGCAGATCGAGACAGTCAGTAACATTCTCACATTTGACAAGTTCAAACCAATTTTATTTTAAAAAAAAGTTACCTATTCGGTTGCCATATGCAGCTCAACAGATTGATGGGCTCTTCAATCTTGTGTTGTGACACTGAATGTATTTTGCAAAGTGAAGTATAGAATTTTGGTTCAGAAGTAATAATGGCACATTGTTCAAAATTAAAAAAACATATTTTGATTCTTTTATTTGAATACCTCAGAAGTGGTGATAGGGTGAAACTTAGGATATGTTCCAAAAGTAACCAGTTGCTAACCGCTACTAACCAGAAATTTGACAGCGGTTATCTGAAAAATTTATAATTACTGGTTACTTTCGGAACACTTTGGTGATTGTGTTGTGATTACTGATTGGTGTGTGTCTGGTGACAAAAAATTACATTTAACAGCACAACACATAAATACATGAGGCAGCCATTAGACTGTCCAGCGTTCCCAATTCTTCCTGGCAATAACCACAAAAGCACATATCTTCAGTCAGACAAATCGCAATTAATGATAAGTACCTATATACAGTTAATAGAAAAAGTACCATAGTGAAATACTGCAATAGCAATCCATAAATTTGTGGAAAGATAGGAGATGGGACAATTACAATTCACAATATATCAGTCTCATCTCATCTCAAATAAAACAACAAAATGAACAGTTTTAAGTTTTACGGTTGTCAGTTGTCACTTTTGTCAATGTCAATCTCACCGCAAAGGAAGTGTTGGTTAGTAAATTGACGTTTGGTTCACCAGCTTTCAGGCAACCGTGTTTCAAATATCACCACTTTTTCAGGATCACCGAACTAGCGGTGATTTTCGGAACACCAAACCGCATTTTCGGTGACTTTTGGAACATATCCTTAGGTATCACACTAGATGATAAACTCAACTGGTCCAAATACATCTGGGAATTTTTGTAGATCAAAAACTAACCTTTGATTAACTATCATATTTGAGAAATTGTCAAATCAACTAAGAGGATGTTAGGATTCATTATGAGAAACTAAAGACAATATAAAAACTTTGATGAAACGAAAGAACACTCTTTTGTCTTATTTCCACTAGATTTTTATAACATAACTAGTTAGTTAGTTTTTATACTTGATAATGGGATAAAACCCGAAACCGGTCGTAACTAACTAACTAGTTTTTATACTTGATAATGGGATAAAACCCGAAACCAGTAGTAACAATAAAAATCTAGTGGAAATAAGACAAAAGAGTTTTCTTTCGTTTCATCAAAGTGATCATGAATTTCCACAAAATAAACAAAAGTCATCAAATAAACAATATAAAAACACCGAGCCTTTCAAAGCCATTTATTCACTGGTAAGAAGTATTATTAAAAAAATATAAATGCTATCGAGCAAGAAAAAAGACTTTTGCCAAGTATCTCACATTCAAAATGGAAGGTGTACCCTGCTAGATTGAAAGGCTTCCTAAAAACTATTTTAAATATATGGTCTCCGCAGTCATCATCATTTTTGATTTTTTAAATTTGTTTCTCACTACACATTTTATTAATCGGGGACCTCGTCAGACATACTTCCACCATCAACTGGCAATTTTAAAACTGTTCATTCCGTTGATTGAGGTATGAGGTAGTCCAACTTTTTGTTTATTGAACTTCAAAAAATCATTACATAGATACTCAAGTTCTTTGTCGATGGCTCTATCTCTATGTTCCATAATAGCTCGTGTATATCCATTCAAGAGTAAAATATTAAATATTATTTATTATACTGAACCAAAACGAAAAAGAATAACACTATTAAAACTGTCAAAACGAGTGTCAAATGTGTCAAATCTTCTTTTTTTATATTATAACCCAACTTTTTCGTTGCTTTTTTATTGGTGCTTTTGTGGGTTATTTTTGACATTCGAACTACTATAAGAGATTTGAACTATTAGACTCCTTCCATTGGCCGTACCCGTAGAAGCAAAGCCTTCTGGATCCAGTGACCCTAATTCAACATAAGGGATAGTCTCTCTGGTGTCAAGTTTTGACACTATAGACAAGCACATTGAAATTATTGTTTTCGTCAAAATTCCTAAGATTTTAGCTATGGGTTTATGTGCATTTTGTTAAACCTGTAACCTCTATTGATAAGTGATGAATTTCGGGTACATATAAATGGTGAATATTCTGTTCTGTTGACATAATGTACTCGAGAGTAGTTCAATTTCTGCCACTTTGGCGCTGGCATCTAATGTTGAATCCCCAATAGGCAGATCACAGAAACAAGTATTTGTGTTCTGTGGATTTCATAGAATGGACCTATTCCATAGAAATTATAATATATATACTTATATATTCCAATTCGCGAAATGCGTTCCCGCTAGGTGGCGCTAAAAATTTGACGCGAAATAGCATAGTTAGTTGTGATCATCTGTTAAATTCCACAAGTGTTTGATTTCAGTCTCATTCAAATTTGTATGAAGTACTCGAGATGATGAAAGATATTGACCCATGTCACGTGATTGCTGGTATGGCGGCAAATTGAAAAAAATTACTATGAATAGGCAAAAAGTCGGATAGAATTGAATTTTATACACATATACAAAGTTTGAAAACATAATGTGAGAAAATTGAAACTAGCAATTTTTTTTATATTTTCCTAGCTGTATAATAATATCAAATTATTTTCTTATGAATAGCCTGATTATACTGAAACATTTGTGTTTCAGTAATAATAATAAAACTTTCTCATTTTTTCCACAACAGAGAGCACTAAATAAAAAAAAAATTCAGAACTCTTGCTGTTACATTGGTTTCGTATCTAATAACAGTTATATTGGATTATTGCGATGATAGGAAAATCTAAAAATATCGTTTTCTTCCGATTATAGTCAGTTTTCGATGATAGTCGTGCACGAACGTTTCACTCTGCACATAATCGTAAAAATAGTGCGTCAATTTGAAGAGGCTAGAGTTTTCTACATTGCATGCGAAGTGAAACGCTCTGGCACGATTATCATCGAAACTTGATTATGATCTGGAAAACAACATGTTTCTATAGTGTCATATGTCATCACAATGGTCGTGGAATTTTGATATAACGTTAGATACGAACCAATGTAACAACCAGAGTTTTGACAAAATCCAATTTTTTCAATTTAGTGCTCAATATGGTGTGGAGAAAATGAGAAAATTTTGTCATTATCATCGAAATAAAAATGTTTTAGTATGGTCAAGGTATTCATAAGATGATAATTTGATATTTTTATACAGCTAGGAGAATATTTAAAAAAAAATTGCTGTTTTAAATTTTTTCTCATTAACTCCTCAAAGTTTGTATATGTGTAAAAAATTCATTTCTAAGCAACTTTTTCAATTAACATGTTTGGATATCTTGCCATTTTATCCCACTTTTTGCCTTTTCATAATAATTTTTTTCAATTTGCCGCCATACCAGCGATCATGTGACATGTATCAAAATCGATTTTTAGGTTATCAGACATGCACAAACTTTTCCCAAGAATACTTTTTCCAATACTCCTTATAATAAACTTTTTTCCCATATGGTACATACTTTTTTGGCGGTCACTGCGTATATGGGTTGAACAGACGTCTAGAAGGACTTTCTCAAAAGTCTGTGACTTATGTCTTGTAATATGCTAAAATGTCGAAATGTATGCTAATACGACACTTCTGGGACGTCATATCGACGTTATAAAGTAATAACAAATGACTCGCAAATGTAGACTTATATAAAAAATGAAGGTCATGAATTGAAACATAATATAATAACTATTATAACATTTATTACAATTTCCTTTACTTCTCATAGCCACAACATGACTGCAATAAAGTTAATCATAATAAAAAAATTGATTAATGATAAAGTGTTTTGGTTGGTTTCCGGGTTTTGTCGTGGTCTTTTTTGTAGATTTAAACCAAAAAAGACCACGACAAAACCCGGAAACCCATCAAAACATTGACGCCATCCGTGAAACCCTACATTCCTGTAATGATAAAGTGTTGTAAAATTGTGCCAATACCGTGACACCATTTTGCGCCTCGAAGATAAAGAGACATAAATCTTTTTTAAATTATTTTTCATGTCTGGAAAAATATATTTTTTGTTTTTTTTTTATAAATCATTAAAATATGGTGACAATCATTCAAATCATACTCATTTAGTCCATTTACACTTTATTTTTTCAATACAACACCCCTAGTCCTACACATTTTTGTTTTGAAAAATTTGTATTCCAATATATATGGCTGCTATAGTAGTTGAAACGTTCATTAGAACAAAGCGAAGCGAAACGAAGAACATGATATCACTTTGTGCTGTATCCACAGAACTGTAGTTCTGTGGGTGTATCGGAAAGATTGTTTCGTTATCGCTATCGATATGCGAAAAAGTTACACTGTTGGGGTGGGATTCTGTGTACCATGGAATTCCATTGTCGATAGAAAAAGTGAGATGACATTATGGTTGAATTCATTGGAAAGAAAGAGACAAAACTGTCGACAATACAATTTTATGGTACATAGAATCCCACCCCAGGGACACGTAGCCCATAATTCAACTGCATCAAACCACAGAACAACATATTCTAGAGAATTATTGAATGTATGATATACGTACATTAGCTTTTTAGTTGTAAAAGAACGCAAATACGTGGTTTTAAATACGGTTTCAGAAGGCATTATGTGAATTTCATGACTTTGTGCTACTTGGTAGTGTCGTTTGGTACTCAACAGCTTTCTTTGATTCAGCGTGTGATGGACTCGTCTAATCTATTCGCAGCACTGCGTGTTCTGATACTCTCCGTTGGCACTTTGATAGTGTGATAAGAGCCTCCTTCTGAGCTTGTCCATCTCGTGGCAGAACTGCCACTTACGCCTCTTCGTTAGCGGGCTCAATAAGAGCTCTGATGTAGCCTCGTGTCCGAAGATGGTATACATAGTTCCTGAGTTTTTGAGCAGTGCAGGCGGCATGCTCTGGGTGATTTTCGCACCACAGGGCAATCATTCTCGCCATGTGTCCCTTTCGGGCGTGCTCACTACTCTCATAGAAACGCATTAGGTCGTCTCATCGGCCCATTCAAAGCGTCCTTGTTCATTGAGGTTGTTATCAGCTGGCAAATCCTCGGTTACGTTTGGTAATAGAACTTTTGACTCAAGCCGCCATTTCAAGTTGACTTATTTTGAAACTATAAACACTAAAGAATATTACTGACCCCAACTAATTTTCCAAAAATCGATTAATAATGATAAAACCATTAAAATAGATACACTACTCTGCTTATGACACAAGAAAGATCTACTTTTTATCAGTTCAACCAAATAGTTATAGATGTCACAGACTGCGAATGATGAACCGAAGTGTTCTGTAATTACTTGTCAGTTCGTCAGTTGCGTATTTATTTAATTATTTATCTGATGTTGTGCTCTGTCTAATATTGTGTTGTGTGTAAATTGACTCATTACTTACTTGAAGACTGCGAAATAGTCTAGTAACTATAAACACTAAACGCCATACTGTGGAACGAAACGAACATTGTCGACATTAAAAAAGTTAATAAAATTGGAAAATTGGATTTGTAACTAGTTATTAGATAGAAATATGGAAATGTCTGGTTTTCGTGTATCCAATGTATCATCTTGTGTGATTGGGTGCCACAATTTTGACGCAAATACCACTAAAATATAAAATTTTACCGATTTCCAAACAAGCCCTATGAAGTGGCAATAAAGAAAATTTGGATACAAAAGATTCGAAGAAAGTCTGTCCAAATGTTTTTCTGTACAGAAGCACTGAAGGAAAAGTTTGGAAACCAAAACATCAGACAGAATTTGCAGCGCTCATTTTGTAAACAATAAAAAATCCAACATTATGAATAATTTTTCCAGCTTCCAGCCCATGAATTATGCGGAACCTACAATTAATTTATACAAATCAAATGGTTTGATTAATCTCGACTCTTCATAAAATGAAAATTTGTTGTTTCATTCACCTAATTAGACAAAAGTGTGAAAACCTTGAATTTAGTTTTTATTGAAGTGAACAGTACTCCTAACCATATTATCAGAAAAAGAAAATTGATAGCTACTATTTATTTCAGACCAAACCTCAGAAAAAAATATAATAATCATAATACTTAGCATAGCAAATTACAATTTAATTCCTAATGATATGAAAAATTATAATTTGTTGATGAAATAAAAAAACGAAGAAATAAATATTGAGGTTATTTATTTGTAGAATTTGACCTCTTGAACTTTCAAATACCTTTGAAACAGATACTTAATTGTCTAACTTTCATACATGTCTTCAATTTCGATCAACACCCAGTAAACATGAAACGTTTATGAAACATTTCAAAAGTACCTACTGTAGTTGTGAATAATCTAAACATTTATTAGAAACATTTCTGAAATGTTTCAAAATTATCGAAACATTTTTGGAACATTTAAAGACAGGTTATTCTGATATATTCAGAAACATTCCATATTTACACATAAATTTTGGATAATTTATACATATAAAAATAACTTCAATTGAGAATGATCGAAACGTTCAGGTAATAAGATTTCTGAAATGCTTCAAAATGATTATTGAAGTTATTTATATTTTACTAAGTATTTCATAAATGTTTCAGATCGAAACGTTCAGGTAATAAGATTTCTGAAATGTTTCAAAATGATTATTGAAGTTATATATATTTTACTAAGTATTTCATAAATGTTTCAGATGTGCAGAATTAACCTCTTTGGAAACATTTCAAATGTTCTATGACTCCTTGGACATTTGAAACATTCCAAATCAACTCAGAGTGTGGATAATCGACTCGTTTCATTTTGTACCGTTTCAGAAATGTTTCAATAGTATCATATAATATTTCTGAAACATTCCAAGATGGTTTATTTTAATATTCTCGGCAAAATTTCATATTTCAATCAATTTTTGATACTTGAAATATTTCAAAACAACTTCAACTGAGAAAAATCGAAACGTTCAGAGAGCAAAACTTGAAACTGAAATGTTTCAAATGATTCATAAAAGTTCGAAATATATAAGTATGCTTCAAATCAATGCCTTTGAAACATTTCAAAATAAAACGTCACGAAAGAACATCAATCAGTTTGATATACTTAGAAACAATTCATATTTTACCTAAACTGTAACTGATTGAAACCATCTAATATAACAAAATTTTAAATAATTTGATACATTATATTCGCAGTAAGTAACATAGAAACGTTTAAAAAATGTTGAATTGATCTCTTCGGAATCATTTCAAATGAACATTAAATGGTATATATTTGAAACATTTCAAAATAACTTTAAGTGTGAATAACTGAAACGTTCAATTTTGCATCATTTCAGAAATGTTTCCAAAGAGCTAAAATTGACTAACTGAAATAATTTAAGTCTTTTTATTCCGAATATTGATGTAGGTACGTAAAAAATCGTAACCTTTACCTGCTAGGTACCTAATCACCGAAACATTTCATTTTAGCTTCTTAACAAAAAACAAAAACAAATTATTGATATATTGAATATGTGTTTCATTCAGTAACATTTCGAAATCAGTAAAATTTCGATAGAACACCCTCCCTCAATAATTGAAATATTCCAAAAGGATTCCAATTGCGAATGATCGTTACATTGTTTACCATAATCGTGACTGATTATATCTACTTATTATTTCCTTTATCTGTCAAAATTTATTCGCTAGAAAACCGCTCTTTCCTTTGCGTATGGACGTATGGACCTTTTAAAAGTCGTGAGCACAAAGCTCTAAATGTATCTCTAAACCTCGAAAACTTAATCTTCTGGTCACAAGATGGAGCAGCCTAAACTCCGTTATATCGTGTGAAATCAGAGTAAACA
Source organism: Chrysolina haemoptera (assembly GCA_958298965.1). Taxonomy (NCBI): domain Eukaryota; kingdom Metazoa; phylum Arthropoda; class Insecta; order Coleoptera; family Chrysomelidae; genus Chrysolina; species Chrysolina haemoptera. The sequence continues at coordinate 29,905,664 of OY282585.1, read as the reverse complement.
AATATAACTGGAGAGATGTGATATGTAACGATTCGGAGTATTCGGATGAGGAACTGATGGCATCAAAGCTATCTAGATTGACCCACCCTCTATTTGTTTCTGTTAGAAATGAGTGTGTTAACTGTTAGCAGTTTTGTTTGAATCACAGTGTTTCTTCTGTATTCAACTATTTCTGAAACATTTCCAGAATATTTCTGCATTTGTGTTTGAAACATTCCCTGGATGTTTCTATGTATGTTTTTTGCAATGCAGAATTACTTCAGAAATATATCTGAAACATTCAAATGGCTGTTATGTTTTGAAAAATGTATATTATGAAACAAACCTGGAATATGCCAAGAATGTTCCAAAATATGAACTCATGCAAAGTTTTCTTCGGAAATTTTTAGATTTAGAAATGTCCCTGAAACATCAAAGCAATATTCAGTGGAATGTTTCAAATTGTACAGAAGTAAGTAGGATCCTGACACCTTTCAATAACAATGAAATATTTATTGTCACATCATCAACTAACTTGAAATGTCTCTCGAATGTTTCTGAAATAGTTACGAAACATTGCTAAGGAAAGGTTTTCTTGAAACGTCTCTGAGGGCGGACATCTTTATTTTTCAATATATACCTGAAACAATATGGCAACATAAGTTGGAATGTTTCAAGCTTACAAATTATGTTTCAGAAATATTTCTGAAATCGAAAAATGTTTACTGGGCAAAGAGACGGCATATGGATGTGCTGAGGACTGGAGCTCGACGGGTCAGTCTCGAAGGGACCGCTAACGGTGGAACGATTGATAATATTTCGGAAGAGCATCGTCCATGGAAATATCTATAAAACACAGACAGATCGCCAACCTTTCTGCGATGTTCCAGAGGAGTGAGCTAGCTTGTGAGTGAAGTTGTTGGATCACCATTCTGAAATTATTGCCAAGTGCGTATTTATTTCATTCACGATTTTTCCCCGTTCTGCATTCACTGGCTGATATCGGAGCTTTGGAAGAGAAAGAGGTATGAAGAGTACTATCATCTGCAAAGCTGATTACTGGACATGAGGTAGCTCCCGACAAATCATTGATGTGAAGAAGGAAGTGTTGGTGCTAGAACTGATCCAGTGGAACACAACTGGAGATGCAAGCCATAAGATGAATGACTCATCCAGAAATATCCCAGTCCTATTTTCAAAATATCAAATTGGAATCTGAACTGAAAATAGGATACAACATTTAATATAATTATATTAATTAAACTAAAGGTTTAGTTAAGCAATATGCACATCTTTGGACTTGGCTACACCATACTGATGATGACCAACAGCCTGAGGCACGTGTCGACTGTTGGTTTACATTTTAAGGGTTATACCCAATAATACATTCGTTTTTGGTGAGTTAATAAAGCAAGTGAAATAAAACAAAATGAAGAGTAATAATAAATGGATTGTTTATAGAGCTGAGTGACTCAATATAAGAAATAAGAAACTGCCAATCAAAATTTTGAACTTTGCCATTTTTAATGTTTATAAATATTATATGAATACTTTTTGATAGTAAAGGTAGTACTCTGTGTTTATTTTTCAAATGTGTGCTTTTTCCTGATGGCCAATAGAACTACAAAAATAATCTACAAAAATATATAAATGGTTGGGTAATAAGTGCATAATATTGATTACTGAACATACTAAGTTCGACTAATGGATTCCAGGAATATTTCCTTATTCCACACCATAGAACCAAGCACGTCAACATTGTCAAAATTAAAATTTCACTACAGAAAAACCCGAAAACCAATAACATACACACTACCGATGAATAATTGAAGTAATGAGAAAAGCACAACTAAATAAACACAATAACGTTATTGGTTAATTTCACAATTGGTTAATTTCACAATGAACACAAATCGCCTAAACCACCAAACTAACCCAAACCGGCTCTGGCAAACTACCAGCCTTCCTCTGCGGCAATTGAAAACTGTTGCACGATCCCAACAATTCAACGGGAATTTGGGTAGGCTTCACATTAATGCTAGGTTATTTTCGACAGAAGATCGACTACAAAGATAAAATTTTCTGAAATTTGTCAACGCTGCAGAGCTAGGAGACTGGTTATGGGCATGCGCACTGATGAAAACATTTGGAATTTTACAACACTTTTCAGTGTCCCACGAAGAGGGGATTGGCATTCTAGAGTAAGTATATATATTATAATTTCTATGGTAACAACAAACGGCGAACCTAGTTTTGCGACGTTGCCAATTTGAATCCAGAAATCTAGAATACTTAAATATTTTAGAGGACCTAAAATTGAAAAATAAAACATAATGCGTAAACATTCTGATAGCAGTAGAAGACGTGAACTTGATGGAATATATCACGCCACAATCAATCAAAGAATTCTTTCGAAAAGTATTGGTGGTCCTGAAAAGGACCGTTTGTATTTAAATGATTTTTAAAAATCTTCATCCAATTCGGACATTTTGTCTTCATCAGCCGCGTGAATCGAATTGTTATCTTTTTTTCGAGGATCGTACAGTTCCCCTGCCAATCTGAAGAACTCCTCTGTTCGATTCAAATTCGGTTCGTTACATTTTTTATAAAACATGTAGCGAGCTAAATTACCAGTATATGCGCTTTTTTCCTTCCGTTTGAAGGATTAACAGCTTTAGCATGCCTTCAATAAGACGACTCGATACTATTTGTATGCACACCAGTCTCAGGATCTTTGAATGTTATTGAATGGTTAACAGTTGAGTGCTGATAACCTTTAGCTGAAAAACAATTATAAGCCTTCCAACAGTCGGAATGTATGATGGTGCCCTTCTCAATCCACTTCTCAATTATGGGTGAAAGAGTGTATCAGTATCCCGTTGTTCTACAGCAACCATGAAAATTTTTCCGGAACCACGTTCATAACCCCCAAAAACCCATTGGCCTTCGACATAATGTCCTCGGTGATACTTTCTCTTGCCGAATTTGCTCTCATCAATTTCCTGGTCCTCCTAATTTAACAGGATTTGCGAAAAATGCCTCAAACACAACCTCCCTGCAGAAACTTGCCCAATCTATGGTTGGAGATTTAGACATTTCCAACTGCTCCATTATTACTTTAAGTGAGACATTCGACACCCATAGGTTAACAAATCCTAACACTTGGAAAATTGATAACTATTTGCTTTCGACAAAAATGTTCCTTGTCGAAACTCCCTTGAGAAACCACAAATTTTTCTTTTCTGCTTCCATTCCGATATGTAATTGTAACACTTCCATTTCCAGCCATCAACTCTGAAAGAATACACATATTGTATTTTGGAATGCCTTTTCAGTTTCCCCTTTGATGAATTTCTATCGAAGCCATTGGTATATTATTCATTATTGTTCTATAATGATCTATCACAATATGAATGGCATTTCAAGTACTTACAGTAAATTACGCAAGGAAAGCAATACACTCTTTTCATTTATCATTTCAACGCTAAATGTAGTGATCGGATCGCTAGCAACTTGAACAGAAAAATTAACAATGTTAGGTTAGTTTGTCCTTTAGCGGAAATTCGATCAATTCTCGTAATATAAGTGCGAACGAAGTTAGAGAGTGTTTTCAAAGCTAAGTAGTGGAATCACAAAGAAATAAGCAAATTAAATCAGTGTACTTAGCATTCCTGCATAAAGTTAAGAAAAATTGTTAAAGTATAGTGAAAGTAACGCACATACGCTCGCTACGCTCGATTGTTCCTTTCTATGGATTTTCACAAAAAAAAAGGGGGATAAGCGTTTCTACATAAAGTAATAGGAGTGAGCTATCAGGAGCGCTCGCTTCGCTCGCGTATTTTTTCTACAGATATTGACCAAAAAATAAGTGATACAAGTTTTTATATGAAGTTGAAAAAATTAACATAAAAGGAGTAGAAAGGCACGCGTTCGACCGACATTTCGCAATTTATATTTCTTAATTATAACTCTATTCTCTAAAATATTCCATGTAATACGTAAATTGAATTTCTGAATTCACATTGGCAACGGCGCAAAATTTGTTTCACCTACGTCATTAAAATGCTGTCATTTTCCATTTCTATTCAAAATAATTGATATTGATGTCTGTTGAATAATGACCAAGTTTTTACTTTATTTTTAATTCTTGAATATTATTTTCATTCATAAATTGCTAAAACTATGTAGATAGAAGTGTTTTTGCATCAACACAGTGCGTTTCAACCGAAAAGATACATTTTGGCGGATTGTAGTGTTTGTATTTTGAAAGATGGCATAGAGAGATGGTATAACGGCATACATTTTTTTTAAAAAATAGTGAAAATGGTGTTTCCGCGGAAAAATTTCAACGGGATAATCCATTTTTGTCATGTTTTAAAGCTTCTGTGAAAATTTCGTCAAAATCGGAGTTTTACCCATATTCCATACTTTTTCCCCAACCAAGATACCCATAGTGCCATAACTATCAATTCAGTCCCTTGGCAAGAATACCTCGGAATTTTAACCTTGGTTCTAATGCATTAAACCAATTAAAGAATAGATTGAGATCTGTACTAGCAATATAAAATATATACTGCAAACTATTTGAGGTATTCGAATAAATTCATTTATTGAAACTTTCACGTAGCTTTGTATTATAATTGTAGTTTATGTAAAAATAGTATAACCATATAAATAAATATATTGTATCTGCCTGTTGACCTTTTTGTTTTTAGATTTATTATAGTTCCGAGAACATCAGATTTGGTTACCACAGGTAGCTAGGTTGAAGATGATGCATCCGAGGCAGCCTTGAAATTGCTATGATTTTCTGCAAATTTTCTGAGACCTGATAAACAGAGTGAAAGAACTTTATGAAAGCATTTGCAATATCAGTATACTGTTGACTGAGTCATTCACCTGCATTTCCCTAGGCAATCCACTTCTGGATGTGGATGGTACAAATAGCCAAAAAGGGTTGTGATCTTGATTAGTTAATGTGAATTTCAATATTTTGTTTGTGCAATATTTCTTTTATTATTGATTTGATGCTTTGTAATTTGCTTCAGTGCACTAGGTTTTTACATAGAGTCCGTAGGTACTATTTTTTTAATTATTTTGTGTAAATTTTTCTTTCTTATCTTATGCACCAAGTCAAGCATTGATATTTGGGTTTATGTGCAGTTGCTTTTTTTGGATACTTCAGTATGACTTGCTCCAACAAAGTGAATTGTTTTATAGAGCAGATCGAGAGAGTCATTAATATTCTCACATTCGACAAGATCAAACCAATTTTATTTTTTAATAATTGATATAGTAAAAAAAGTTACCTACCTATTTGGTTGTCGTATGCGGCTCAACAGATTGATGGGCTCTGCAATCTTGTGTTGTGACACTGAATGTATTTTGCAAAGTGAAGTATAGAATTTTGGTTCAGAAGTAACAATCGCACATTGTTCAAAATTAAAAAAAAACACATGTTTTGATTATTTTACTTAAATACCTCAGAAGTAGTGATAGGGTGAAACTATCTATGATAAACTCAACTGGTCAGTTCACACAGAAACAGCTATGTGTTTCAATCTCAAAATACACCTGAGAATTTTTATAGATCAAAAACTCACCTTTGATCATCATATTTGAGAAATTGTCTAGTCCACTAAGAGGATGTTAGGATTCATTATGAGAAACTGAAGACAATATAAAAACACGGAGCCTTCCGAAGCCATTTATTCACTGGTAAGAATTAAATTAGAATAGGCATCACTGATTTGCTCATCTTATTAATAATAAAATATAAATGCCATTGAGCAAGAAAAATACTTTTGCCTAGTATCTCACATTCAAAATGGAAGGTATACCCTGCTAGATCGAAAGGCTTTCTAAAAACTATTTTAAATATTTGGTCTTCACAGTCTAATCATTTGTATTTTTTTAAATGTGTTTCTCACTTCACATTTTATCAGGGACCTCGTCAGACACACTTCCTCCATTCACTCACAGCAAAATCAAGGATGCATTTCTCCTAGTCTAATCCAAAATCAAAATCTTGCAGGGTATTTGGCTATGACGACATCTGCACAATGTCCATCGGCCAATTTTAAAACTGTTCATTCCGTTGATTGAACGATGAGGTTGTCCAACTTTTTGTTTTAATGAACTTCAAAAAATATAGGTTATAGGTTCTCAAGTTCCTTGTCGACGGCTCTATCTCTATGTTCCATAATAGCTGCTAACTGGGTCACAAGATGGGGCAAGGCCCGGAAATCGACCAACGCTTCTTTGAAATTCGAGATTATTGTATATCTCTCAATTTCAATCAATAACAAAATTAGATTTAGTAGCTGTTGCACATCCATTCAAGATAAAATATGAAATATTATTTTACTGAACCAAAACCAAAAGGAATAAAATATCAAAACGAGTGTCAAATCTTCTTTTTTATTATAACCCAACTTTATCCTCGCTTTCTTATTGGTGCTTTTGTGGGTTATTTTTGACATTCGAACTACAAGAGATTTAAACTATTAGACTCCTCCCATTGGCCGTACCGTGTAGAAGCAAGGCCTTCTGGATCCAGACTCCAGAGACCCTAGGGACGGTGCAGTCGAGAATGAAATTTCCACAGCGTAGAGCAGTTGGATAATCTCTTTTTTTGAAGAGAATTATTTTTAATATGTAATATTGAATTGTGTTCAGTTGGTTCAATACATTGTCATAAATTCCACCCCACACTAGAATTCCGTATCGTATCACTGTCTCTACTAACGATTTATATTAATAGACCATTAACATATGTTTTTTGCTAAGTATGTTTCTCAGTTGGTAAAATTTATATATGAATCTTCTAATTTTTTTAGTTGCATCGTTAACGTGTGCATGCCATTTGAGGTTGTTATTAATCGTTATTCCAAGATATTTTATGGTACTAGTTTCATTGATAGATTCAGTAAGATTGTCGATGTGGAGAGATGTAAGGTGTGGTCGTGTAGTTTTATTAACAGAGAAGGCGATATATTTGGTTTTCATAAAATTTAATTATAGTTTATTATCATCAAGCCAGTGTTGATGCCGCGAATGGCTTTATTTTTCACGCTGTTCCAGTCAATGTCTTCAAATACAAGAACAGTACAGGAACATGGATGTCATCATATTAGGGAAATTTATTTCAATATTATCTAGTCGATTTGTTATTTTTTCTGCCATGTCATGACCTACATTAATGAAATAGTTATTGCAGTAGTTTGCCATATCTTTGTCATTGCCAAACGTTTGGTTATTATCATCTAGTATAAGAATGTTGTTGTTTTTTTAATGTATATTTTCGTTTGTTGCTTCATTTATGATTTTGTAGACTTTACAAATGTCATTTTGGTTTTGTGCTATTTGTTCTTTGTAATAGAAATTTTTAACAGATTTAATTGTTCTGTTTAGGCAATTTCTATAAGTTTTATAGTGAGTTAGTAGTTGAGTGTCATGTTTCTTTATTGCCATTTTTTTTATTTTGTCTCTGTATTTAGGTATATAATAGAATTGATGATACCGTTGGTTATCCAAGGTTTGATCTTTTTATGGTTTTTATGATTGAAATGCCTGTTAGTTTGACACTGACTATAGATATTTTCTAGATTAGCGACTAGTACAATACATGCTACTTCCGGGTCGTTCGAAGAAAGTACTCCAATCCAGTCATGAGAGATTACTAATTTTTTAAATTTCTCATCATCGAATTTTATAGTTGAGATACTTTCTTGTGTTTGTATTTTAGATGTACCTTCATATGAGATGCTTAGGAATATTGGATAATGATCAGTTAGACTGGAATTATTAACAGATGAATTATATGAAACATTTTTTAGATTTATGTTTTTTTGCAGAAAAATGTGGTCTATGCTCTGTCACCCTGGTGTATGCATTGAGAAGGGATGTGTAACCCTTAGATGAAAGCATTGATATATAGTTATTCACAGAAGGGTCCAGTTCATCTAAAATGTTGATATTTAAATCACCAATTAGTAGGTTTATATTTGCATTATTATTGTTTCGAAGGTAATTTTTAAGTTCCTCAGTAAATACAACTATAGATGTAGAAGGTGATCTGTAGCAGGCAGTTTATACAGAAAGTGCGATTTTTGCGTGACAGACACTAATTGATTTTCTAGTAATGAGTTATTGCTTGAGGTTTCATTATCCTGAATATTTACACAACTAATTTCATCATACAAGCTAGGTCTACCCGTACTACTTTTTGGCGAAGATATTTTCTCTTGCTCAGTATTTTTTGATGCTAGTGTGCTAATAATAGTCTTTATAACTGGTTTGTGCTTTGAATTGCATTCAGAGTGCCTTAGTATATTGTGCATTATACTTCTGCAGAGCTTATATTTGGGTTGTTTTGCTTTGGCAAAGAACTTAACTGATATATTCTTATTACTATTACAATAGTTGTTTAAGTATTTCACAATTTGGTCATTTATCCTATGGTCCTCAGGTTTGTTACACTCTGTTAATAACAGTAAGTTTGTCATTTTACTTAATGGTAATAAATATTTCAAGCTATAACTTAAATCCCTCGAATTGCTGACATTATTCGTGTTGACCATTAAAATAACATAATCATCTTGATCATACCGAATTGCATCATGGAAAATGGTTTTTGCGAGGCCCTTGAAATCAACACCTGGCCTAACAAATCCCTCAACTTTGTAGTGGGTTTTTAAAGAGCTTTGGTCATTTCGAGCATTTGATTTTTTGTTAATTAGGGTGGTTATGATTTTAACACAGTTTGCACCATATTCATCACCTATAACAAGATTTTTTTAACATATTTACCAATGGCATTGCAAGTCACTTGTTCCGGTTTAACAGCATCTTGAGGTATAGGGTCCACGTCAGCATCTTCATTTGTTGAGCGTACTTGTTTAACATTTGTAATTTCATATCCATTGTTTATATTTGGGACGCCCAGTATATATTCCTATCTTGTTCCCACGTTTGACTAGTATTAGTAGATACGTTTTTATTTCTGCTCATTTCATTTGTCTGGGTGCTGCAGGTTTTTGTTTCCACCCTATTATGAAATTGAAGAAATTGTTAACGTTTTTTCGAGTGTATTTAGTGAAAAACTATTTTATTTTCATTCTCTGCTGCTATAACATCTGGGAGTTAAAATGCTCACATTTCATGTCAGAACTACTTTTGCTTTTTGCTACACTAAAACATACTTTAGAATGAAAAACTTTTTAGTCCTAATAAAATTTATTAAGTTCAATAAATTATTAAAATATATAAAAAAATTAACATTAGTTAATGTTTAAAAAACTTTCATAAGAAAAAATGGAAAAGTGATTGATTTATAATACCCTGATTTATATACATTATATCCTATAGCTATTATTAATATTTTCCTATTACAAAATACCTTCAAATGATTCTTCAGAACATTGCTCTTTCTACTGTTTTCGGACATTTCAGTCACAAATATATAATCACGTTTAATAAAGAGTTATAGTTAGTTATGTACATTATAAGTCCGGTAAATACATTTTTACAATATAATACGAGATCAGCCAAGTCGGGAATTTCGAAACGAGTACTGGAAAAAATTTACCGGACGTTCAGCATTTTATTTCACACTTTGGAAGATGTTAATTCGTTGCAAAAACATGTCGGTTCCAGTAAAAAAAAAATAACTGTTAATATTTCAATTACAGTACCCAGTACCGTAAAAAGGTATTTTCCGGACTAATATCGAGTATGCAAAAGTGTGAAATAAAAAATTACAGTATGCCATTAAATTGTTTTCATTTGTGTACAAGTGAAAAAAGTTGACGAAACTCTCAAAAAAAGTTTAACTATGAAGCATTCCATTTCATCTTACCTCCATTTTTTTTTAATCAGCCAAAGCAGGATGACTCAATAGCTATGTAGTGGGGCCACTCACAACTGCCCTGGAAGGTGAAAGGACCCTGCATCGGTATTATAGGTTTCTGGGTCCGGGTGAAATTGGCTAAAACTGAAGTATGTTATTATCTTCATTATTCTTATCACAAGTTCCCATGGACCAAACTCCATCCTATGAGTAGTTTTCGAGATACAGTTCCTCGACGCTGATGGTACTGTCTACAAAATCTATGCAACATACTGTTTTAAATTAACTATATCTTAATATCTCAAATAAGTATAGTTAATTTTTTCTGGTTGCTAAACGAAAATAAAAATTATATACATCATATTCAAGAAAGTTAATGTGAAGAATTTAGTCTACATCTTGTTGTCGGTATTCAAGTGATCTGAATTATTCATTAAACTAAACGATTATGAAGGTAAAACTTATACTGAATGACTCATTAGTAGGCATACATAAAAGAATTTTTTTTCTGAGTTACTTCACTCGTAGGTAAAATCATACTTTCAAGGGACTATATCTCGAAAACTACTCATAGGATCGAGTTGGGCCCATAAGAACGTTTGATCAGGATAACGAAGAGAATAACATACTAGTTTCAGCCAATTTCACCGGTACCCAAAAATACATAAGAAAGACGCAGGGTCCTTGGTATAGATTTGAAAAATCTCTGCAAATCTGATTTATTCTTTGCAAGAAGCATGGAATATCCAGGGCTAGTCAGAGACCAACGAACTCCACGATATTTCTCCTACTTCATGACTTGGCCACAAAATTTCATCTGACCAAGATGTGATGCATTGAAAAATTGTGATAAATTATGTTTTAATCAATTACTTAATCGAAATAATAATAATAATAACAATAAAATAAAATCGATTTTTTTTTTCTATAAATATCCGACACAACTACTTACCTTGTCACAGGATTTTTGAAACAAATTATCAAGTATTATTTTACAGCTATAAAAAAAACACAAAGTTGAATGAGATATATCAAAAGTTTAGTTCATTATATTTGTTATAACAAAATATTTTATGCATGGTTGCTATAGAAGTTTATTTTCAGCTACTCAAAATTATTTATTCAACTTAATACGTCATCTTAGTAACGTAAAAACATTTAAAACAAACATTTTTATTTTTTAACACTTCCTTTCAAAATAACTGGTTTCTTTCTGCTTTTAAGCTAACAACTACCAACAGGTTCCGCAACTTTTCAAACAGCACACGTGCCAAGGGTTTTGTCATATCAGCGATCTGTTTCTGTCCTTCCACATGTTCGATATTGATAACTCTTTCCTGGTATTTTTCACGAACAAAGTGATATCTCATCTCTATGTGCTTTGACCGTTTATGGAACTCCGGGTTTTTTACAAGTTTGATAGCACTTGCAATGTCAACTCTGAGTGTGGGAATATATTGACTTTGTTGAGTGATATCATCTGGCAAACGTTTCATCCAAATGATTTCTTTGGGCCTTCGCTTGCGGCGACATATTCCGCTTCGGTAGCCGAGATAACAACACTTTTCTGGCTAGCCCAAGTTATTGCTCCCGATCAGTATTTACAAACTATGCCAGTTCTGGAGCGTCTCGTTTTCATAAGTCACCACCAAAGTCCAGTATGCTTCGAGTTCTTTCAGTTTAGGTTCTGCTCTATACAATAATCCATATGCAGTTCCTTTCATTTCTCAATTGATGGTTTTTCTAAAAATTCCGCTACTTTACTCACTGCATAAAATATGTCTGGACGTGTTGCCATCATGTTGCCATCATAAGGTGTATCAAACTTCCCACTTCAGAATTGTCAGTTGCTGCTATCAAACCATCATCCACGTACAAGGCAATTCTAATTTTCTTATAAATTGTGGAGTGAACGAACAAATAAGGATCAGCTCCGCTGCATTTCATACCTTGGTTTTGCATGAAATCGAAAAACCTTTTGCTCCAGCATCTTGATGCCTGCTTCAATCCATATAAGCTGCGATTGAGTTTACATAGGCGTTCTGTACTATCAAAATATCCATCTGGTTGTTTCATGTAAACTTCCTCTTGCAGCTCACCGTATAGAAATGCGGTTTTGACGTCAAACTGTGACAGATACAGATTTTCTGAAGATGCTACACTTAAGACTGTGCGAATTGTATCGAATCGTGCAACTGGGCTGCATAGTCTATACCACGTTTCTGAGTTTAACCTTTAACCACCAATCTTGCTTTGAAACGCTCAGGACTTCCATCTGCTTTAGTTTTCAGATGAAAAACCCAACGATTATTGTTATATTCGTGAAATAAACTTCGAAAGTTGTGTGCAATAATTTATTTTCAATTCGTCCTCACTAACTGTCATACATGACGGATCCCTAGATTCGTTCCCGGAATCATATAGTGTGAGCAGAAAGATAACAAAAACAATACATAACAATCCTCCCCTTTTAATTTAAAGGTCGAGTCTTTGAACAGGTTTTCTAATTCTTGTACTTCTTCTTACTTTTTCTTCCTCGCTCTTCCGTGTACTGGATATCTCGTCGGTAACATTAGAAAACTCCGGTGTGGAATTCTCAGAAATATCTTTCGTGGATGAAGGATCGTTCTGTGAAAGTATCAATGACTCCTCTTCATGAGATGCTTCATTTTCTCGCATTACCTCTCCATTGGAATCTGGACTAGAAATCAATTGTGTACCAGAAGTTGATGGTGAATGTTCCTCGGGTGAACAGAATCCATCTGGTGAACAGCATCCATCAGTTCCTTCCTTCTCCGAAATTTCCACTTCCGTTGTAGCAATTTGATCAACGTGTCTTCGCCATTCTTTCCCGTCAACATTAACAAAGTAATGTAAAGTCCCTCTCTCCTGATTATTCTCCCAAATTTCCATTTACCGTTTTCCCCATAATTACGGACACGAACAATTTCACCAGGGACGAAATATTTTATTTCAGAAGATAGCAAACTTCGTTGCTTGTTTTCATAATCGTATCTGAGCAAATCAAGTTTAGTACGAATGTCTTTCTTCAACAAAAGCATGGATGGAGATATCCCGGTACTGGTACTTGGTGTTTTTCTATAATGCATAAGGAAATTTGCCAATTTAGTATCTAAATCGTCTCTAGTGTTGCTCAATTTTTTTAATGATTTTTTCATTGTCTGTACGAATCGTTCAACTTGACCATTAGTTTCTGGATGATAAGGTGCAGAAAACCTGTGATGAATACCGTTATTCTTCAGGAAGGTCTCAAACTCGTGAGATTTGAAAGTAGGGCCATTATCACTAACCAAGGTGACTGGAAGACCAAAACGGGCGAAGATATTTCGTAGAACAGATATAGTATTTGAAGCAGTCATAGAATTCATAGGAAAAATTTCTGGCCATTTGGAAAAAGCGTCGACAACAATTAAGAAGTATTTACCCATAAAAGGTCCAGCAAAGTCGATATGTAAACGTTGCCATGAAGAACTTGGATATTCCCAACAATGAGTTGTTATTTTTTTAGGTTGATTTTGAACACTTTGACACGACAAACAACTTTTAGCAATATGTTCAATATCGGAGTCGATTTTGGGCCACCAAACATAGGATCTCGCGAGAGCTTTCATTTTCACTATACCGGTGTGGGCTTCATGTAGTTCCTGCAAAATTTTCTTTCGTAATATTGTTGGAATTACAATTCGTGGACCTCTCAAAATAACTCCATGTGCAAGGGAATATTCGAAATCAGTTCCTGTATATCCAGTTTCTGTAATTTTTTTTCCGTTAAGGAGACAATCGTAAACATTTTTCAAAATATGATCAGTTTTTGTTTCCTTGGCAATTTCCGTGTGTGTAACTGGTAGGACAAGTATCTGTTGTAACTGGGAAAGTATAATTTCATCAATTGCAGAATCAGGTATCGTACTTCCATTTTCTGGCAATCTGGATAGTGCGTCAGCATTTGCATGTTCAATTGTAGACCGATAAGAGATATCATAGTCGAATCCTTGTAGAAATTGAGCGTAATGTAGCATCCTAGTAGCAACCATACTAGGAAGATTTTTTCCTGGATGAAAAATTGAAACCAAAGGTTTATGATCAGTTATTAAACGGAATTTCCTTCCGTAACAATATTGAAAAAACCTATTACAAGCCCAATATATCGAAGTTGCCTCCTTATCTATCTGGCTGTAATTTTTTTCGGATTTACTCAAAGATCTGGACGCATAAGCTATAGGTCTCTCAGTGCCATCTGGCATGATATGTGAAAGAACAGCACCCAGTGCATATGGACTGGCATCTGTGGCTAATAGCAGAGGCAAATCAGAGTCATACGGACAAAGAATTTCATTTGAAGTGATCTGTTCTTTCATTAAATCAAACGCATTTTGACATTTATCTGTCCAATGAAACTGAACATCTTTCTGCAATAAATTATACAATGGAGTCAATTTTGTAGCCAAATTTTTGAGAAACCTGCCATAATAGTTAACTAGACCTAACCAACTCTTTAACTCGGTCACATTAGTAGGTCTTCGCGCATTGACAACTGCTTTAATTTTCTCAGGTGTCTTCTCCAAGCCCTTATCGGATATAATATGTCCCAAATAGGTAATTTTCGTTTCAAAAAACTTACATTTCTCCTGTTTCACGCGTAATCCAACCTCTTCATTTTCATGACTCTTCGTAACTTTTGATAATGATCCTCGACACTGATACCTTGTATTTTGATATCATCCAAAAACACGCATACTCCGGGTATATCGGACAGAGTTTTTGAAATATAACGCTGCCAAATTCCTGGTGCAACCTTCGTCCCGAACATAAGACGATTTACTCGGTAATCACCCTTCGTAGTGGTGATTGCTTGGATTTTAGAACTGTCATCATCCATTGGCATGTGCATTGGATATCGGTCATCTTTGAGTACTTTGTTCAGTGTGATTTTGAAGTCTGCACACAAACGAATTGTTCCGTCTTTTTTCACTATAGGGACAATGGGTGTACCCCATTCGCTGTACTCAATTTTTGTTAATATACCCAATCTCTCAAGGCGGTCTATCTCCTCTTCCACCTTTCCTTGAAGAGCATACGGAATTTTTCTTGCTGGAAAGTAAATTGGCTTCGTGTTGTCTTTGAGATATAATTTCGCCTCATAGTTAGTGATTTTACCGATTCCCGATTCAAATATATCACTGAATTCATTACGCAGTTGAGCTAAAATTTGAGATTTATTTGTCAGCAAATTTTCGACTCTGTGCTCTATCTGATAAATTTCTGGCAGTCTGACTTTGATGTTTTGCAACCATTCTCTCCCGAAAATGGGTTCCACCTTGCCCGGTAGAATATATAAATTTCCCAATATTCTCTGATCTTCATATTTGACTTCAAAAGTCCAATTTGATGAATAACTTCTCCAGTGTAGGTCTTCAGAGGAAGTACACTTTTATGTATTGGTTTATTTGGAAATAAATTTCTAAAAAAGTTCATAGGAAATGGAAGAAACTGCTGCACCCGTATCGTATTCTAATTGAACTAATTTCTCATCGAGTAGAATGTTAAGCATGAATTTATTTGGTTTTCTTTTCGATTCGGGTAAAATAAAATCAACAACATTATTTATGTAATAAAACACACTTTCCTGGACGTTTTCTTCTATATCATTCGTTGCATCAGATGATTCAGGAATTAATTGATTCTGGCTGCTGACTTTAGAATTTGTTCGAGAACTTTTGTAAAATTGGTTGTTTTTATGTACTCCCTTCATACAAACTTCAGATAAATGTCCAAATCTGCCACATTTCCCGCATTTGGAATGAAAATGTTTGCATGTGTTTGCTAAATGAGTTTCATCTCCACACCGAAAACATTTGCGTTTTCTGTTATTGTCTGGAACTAATATTTTGCTTTGACCATATTTCAGTTGATTCTGACATGAACTTGAAGAACTTGATGATGTAGCTTGTAAATATTGAATATCTTGAGAGTCTTTATGTGCTGACTCCATGGCCAAAGTAGCTTTAACACAATCAGAAAAAGTATTGTCTGGTTCTTTCAATTGTATTAACTTCTCCAACCAGTTTGAATTTCGAAGGCCACTAATAAATTGCTGTCGTAGATGATCATCTGCCGTAGATGCATTACAAGCAGAGCATTTGAAGTTGCAACTCCTGCATAGTTTTTTAAGGTCTACCACAAAATCCGAAATACTTTCACCTTCGTGCTGTATTCTCTTTGTAAAACGATTTTCTTCTGCAATTGCGCTAGGTGTAGGATGAAGGTGTTCCTTGACTAGCTTTGTCAGCGAGTCATAGGATTTGGTTTTCGGTTCATCTGGACTGGTGAGATTGTATAGGAGTTGTAACGTTTTGGTACCCATTGAATGTATTAACCAGTCTTTCTTCTTATCGTCGATCTCCTTGGAAGTGCCTGTTAAGTTTTTCATGTTGAAAAAGTTCTCTAGCCTTTTAATGAAAATTTCCCATGTTTCCGTTTCATCGCAAAAAGGTTCCAATGGAATGACTTCAGTAGAATTGGGTTGACGTGAAATCTGCAAAGTTTCAGTCAATGTCTTAATCAAGGTGCTGAATTGTTCAGGATCCATTCAGTCGGTTCGCCGGCCTCGTCGCCAATGTTATATTCGTGAAATAAACTTCGAAAGTTGTGTGCAATAATTTATTTTCAATTCGTCCTCACTAACTGTCATACATGACGGATCCCTAGATTCGTTCCCGGAATCATATAGTGTGAGCAGAAAGATAACAAAAACAATACATAACAATTATTTAGTACCTTTTTGCACTTTGGTGGGTCCATCAGATGCCAGGAGTAATTTTCGTCTAAAGAAAACAGCTCTTCTTCCATAGCAGACTTGAAGGAATCGGGTACTTTGAACTCTGCGATCAGAACATAATCGTTAAGATATGATGGCATTTTTGTTTTACTTTGATTTCTGCTGGACTCCTCATCGAATTGCTCGTTGGTTGCATTCTCTAGATCAGCTGTGTCTGCTTCATTCAAATCGAGAACTGCTTCGACGTTATCGATTGTATCACAGCTGTTGTCATTGCTGACAGTACTACTCGATTCAATATGGAATTTGAAACATTCTGATTTTAAATCATTTTGAAGATAACGTCGCGACTTAGGATGATTTGATTTCTATCCAATTTCCTTCGATGTGGTTTGGAAACATGCACAAAAAATATCGTACCGAAAACGCGAAAATATTCAATATTCACAGTACCACGTTTGAACCCAAGTTCGAATGGTGTCTTATCTACCACTGAAGTTGGACTCGTTCTGTTGATGACATGAACCGCTGTATTGATTGCTTCTGCCCACAATTTCAATGGTAAATATTTCGCGTGGATCATTGAACGTGCGCTTTCGACTAATGTGCAGTTTTCTCGTTTCGCAGCACCATTCTGTTCCGAAGAGTACGGCATACTCTTACAGAAATTTATGTCTTTCGAATGGAGGAAACTTCGCACTGTACGATTGTCAAATTCTTTACCACCATCACTCATTAATTCTTTGATGGTATGTCCAGAAGTTTCAGTTTCATTGACGAAAGTTTTCACACAATCTGCGACTTCACATTTTGATTTTCGGAAGAAAACACGATGAAATTTTGAGTAATCATTTTTGAAACACACAAAGTACATCGCACCACCAATCCATTTCTCCTGCATTGGTCCAGAAACATCAGCATGAATTACTTCTGATACAACGAATATCTCTGCTGCCTTTTCTGAAAGTGGTACTCTCATATTTAACCCTTAAAGACCTCTTTCGGACCTCTTTCCTGTCATTCGTACGATTCTATCTTTGATAAAACTACATCCGGTTTGATCAGCTTTGAAGTTGAAACCTTTTTCAATATTTTGGCCAGATTCCGACCAACATCAGGAACATACCACACATCAATTAGATGATTTAGTTGCCACTTGCCATTTATGCACATTTCAACGGTAATGGTTCCATAACCGTATGCATAAATTATGTCTTTGTTACCCACTTGTACTGATTTTGGTATAACAAACGCCTCGTAAGTGATGAAATACTGTTTGCTACTCGTCATATCAGCTGATGCATCAGAATCTGCTAACCACAACCCCTCCTCGCTGATATTTTTGCATGAACAAATGAAAACATCTCCAGAGGTGTTTTCACTCTTTTGAACTGGGCTGAACATCAGTTTGCTTCATTGGACAAAATTTCGCAAAATACCAACCTTGTGACATTTAAAACATTTCTTCTCTTGTTTTGTGGGCTTTTTCATGCCACGCTTGGCAAAAAGAGCAACAGAATAATTTTGCTTCGTTGGTAAACGCATTTCAATCAACCGAAGACATTCCATCAATTTGTTGATTGTGCGATCTTCAACTAGAACAGATTCCCACACACTCTTGAATTCGAAATATTCTGGAGGCAAAGTTGACATTATGCGGCTCATCAGGAGTAGGTCCGTCAATTCAGTTCCTATGAACTTGTTCATTTCATCATGTGGCTTTCGCTGTGTTGCATGTAGCAGTAACCTCAACATTTGCATCACTGAGACTACTCACCAGAATCAATTGAGCTAATGCATCACCCTTTTTCGAAAGTTTTGGAAGAAACTACAAATGCCACTTTATTTGCTGCTGAAGCACCTTCTGGTAAACTGGGTGCAGTTTTCTGACCCGTAACTATTCGTGTACATCATGATGACAAAGAAGCAAACCAATCTGCTTTTTCCACCTCGTTTAATTCGCAGCACCGTCGTGTTTTTCGACTTGAGTTTTGAAGTCTATTTTACTATGTCAAACACACTCTGTTCAACCACAGACTCCTGGGCCCATAATCTTTTGGACCAAATAGATTTAAATGTACCATCATCTTAGTAACGTAAAAACATTCAAAACAGATATTTTGATTTTTTAACAGATATCAAATTCAGTTGGTTTGATAACGTGCAACCTTGAAATCTTTGACAAGTCAAAAAACAGAAAACCAAAGCACCAATTTCACTGAAAGCATGTTTCGCCAGCAGAATTATCATCACAAGGAGCTGTAAACTTTTAGTAGTTTCAACCGAAAATCAACTTTACAGAAAAAGTGTCAGGTAAAACGCGGACATAGCAATTTAAATAGTTGAAAGGCCTGAAGGGATATTTCACCTGTTGAATGGCATAACTGATTTCATGCTGGCTATGGAGCAGAAAAACTGAAAATTTACTTAAGTTTCCTAATTTCTAACATAACTGATATCATATTACAAAATAGTTATTTTTGTATTAAGTGCGAAAAATTAGTGTTTTTTTAATGGCACATGAGAGTGTTTTCTCGAATGTGCCATGAAAACACGAATTTTTTTACATGAAATACAAGCAACATTTATTGTACAACTGTAAATGTCAATTTACATCGTCTGAAATATATTAAAAATAAATATTTCCAATACATCTTGACGTGGTTTTTTGTCCCGATAAGTTATCGCTTTTAAACTACTGATGTCTTGAAAATCGTATTAAAAAAATTTCCTGTCTGAAAAAAATAAGTCCAAAATAACTAAATAATACTTCTCGTTTCCATACATGTTATCCTTATAGTAGGGATGGGTAGCAGTAAAATATTTCAGTTCTGGCGGAGAACATGCCATTTGGGGTAGTGATAATATAAGACCCTGAATGTAAAACGGCCCAGATCCCAAGTTTTAAGGGTCTCGGTCGTCCGTAATGACGTCATGAAGATGGCGGCCGTAGGAGAGTGCTGGACCGCCATGAATTGGTTATAATGACCAAACGCCTGAACCGATTTTAATGAAATTCGGCACACAGGTACTTGGGTACAATATCTCTGTTCAGCTCGTTAATGGTCGAACTCGATTAAGCCGTTTGAAAATGGCGGCCGTTCAAAACGAAAATGATTATAACTTATGAACGGCTGAGTTTAGAGGTACTTTTTTTGGAGAATAGGCAGTGTTAGCACTTACTCAGCTGAAAGGGCGACCCCTCCCAAGCGCTATACGCGTCAGGTATCAGTGCTAGCAGAGAAGATCCGCCGCGCGGCCGAATGGTGGGGGAGGCCGCCCGTGCACGGTTCAGTTCGGTATCGGTCCAGTTCGTCAATGGTCGAACTATATCAAGCTGTTTCGAAATGGCGGCCATTAAAGATTGAAATAACTCTTCTAAAGAACTTGTTTGAGTCTTAAAAGAACTATGACTCTTTGTAAATAAAATAACACAGTCTGTACATTACAAAAAAACATTTTTATTAAACAAATATTTACCTTTTTTCACAAAGTAATACGATTGTTTACAAACAATGTGGCTAATTTTGACAGATGAGTTGTAAATATACTAAGTTTTTCCAGCTATCGCCTCTAAAATTGCAAAATATAACACTTATGACTGAGTACAGGAATGTAATAAAATTATTGTTACACATCATTTTGAGAACAGTGGCCCTCACATAAGCATAACAGGGTACACCATAGTCCTTTGTTCACACAGATGCACGAAAAGCACCGTTTCTTGCAGACACATGAGTACAGTTCTTCACAACTTTTTGAGGCCTCAGGAATGCTTGACCACACTGGTAAATAACTGTTTTCAGATTTTTTCCAACCCCATTGTTCAGGTGGTGGAGGCGTGAAGTCGGTATCTAAACAATGCATTCAAATTGTAGCTTGCAGAGTAGCTCGCTTCACATGCTGACATAGTGCATTATCGGTGGGCGGGATGTTCTCAGTGGCTCTGTTCTTATGGATAAAAAGAATATGTCTACATTCATTAACGCTGTTAAGGTGTGATGTTATGTCAGAGAGAAGGACAAAAAATCTTTGCATTGTTAGCATAACAGACTGATCATCATCTGGATTTCTGCCAACCATCAACTGTTCAAAAGTTGCATTAACATTTGGGAAGGCCATGCACACCTTCCAAGCTCTTTTTTTGCCTACTCCATGGAATGCTGAGACTGTATAACATCCTGTGATTGAATGGAAAATGGGAAGATTCTTGCAGATCTCTGGAGAGAGTTGAGAACACAGAATATGTATAGGAATAATTCTTCGGTGTTTCCCTGTACCAAAATCAATCCAAAGTTCTTTTATATTTGTTTAAAGACGTTTACAGCCACCACGACGACCTCTGAATACACAGTACGTATGTTGATGTATTCGTGGCCATTATCAGCTGCATGTTTCACGTGGAGGAGAACGCGGCCATCTGCTTCTTCGTGCCACGAGGGTAATATTCCACATACATCAAACTCTGCAACTGATGAAATAACTTTTTCTTCAAGTGTGCACACGACCGTCTTTCCTTCACAATGTTCACTGGTAAACTGTGCCAACAAGAACTGAAATAACTGGGCTTGGTCTCATCAACTCAAAGAAACTCATAGAAATTTCTCGGGATTGCCGTAGATGATGTTACTTTTATCTGAGTTCCTGTTCCTTTGGACTGGCGAGTGTCAGACTTTAGGGATTCAGGACAGTACCTATCGAACACCACACCCACTCGTGTCAGGTTCTTTAATAAGATATAGATGTAGGGCTTGAAAATGTTGTTGAAGTAATCAAAAAAAGTTTTTTTTTTCTGTCACGATAGTGTAACTTAGAGTTAAATCTAATACCATTTTATGTATGTTCTGTGTTCCATGCACAAGGTTTGCCTGTGAACACTGTGGTTGACTTTTGACGGACATGCGTCTGAAGATAAGATGGCTGTACTTTGTACTTGCATATTATTATTAATAAATGTATAAATCCGATTGCCTCATCATCTTCATTTATACAACTGTAACATGGTATCAGGTTAGATGGTACTTAAGTAAAAAGTAAGATACCCACTTGAAGTAATAAATAATAATAAACCAAATAATTGCTGAAAATGGAGGGAACCTTCAAGCCACCTAAGAGCTTGCTGTTCAACCAAGATGTCCATGTGAATCTGGATAATTTTTTAAGAAGCCTTAATATTTACATGAAAGCAACCGGACTTGAAAGTAAGGAAGATCCAACTAAAGTTGCTATCTTATTGAATTTGGCTGGTGAGGAAGCACAAAGGAAGTTTCAGACATTCCGACTAACAGATGCAGAAAAAAGTAACTTTGATAGTGTAGTAAACGCCTTCAAGGACTATTGTAAACCCATGCGAAATGAAACTTATGATCGCTACAAGTTTTTTACCAGAACTCAGCAAGAAGGTGAATCATTCAGTAGCTTTGTAACGGACATTAAAATGCTTGCATCTGTATGCAACTTTGCTACGTTAGAAGATTCTCTGGTTCGAGATAGACTAGTGAGTGGTATACTAGATTTGTCACTGCAAGAGAGGCTCTACAGCAATCCGCTTTAACACTCAAGAAGGCAGAAGAGATTTGTAGAGCATCAGAGATAAGCAAAATACAAGTTAAGGACCTGCATAATGACAAAGAGGTTGATTTTATAAAACAATCAAGGAGTAATAAAGGAAATCAGAAACAATCAGGACAAGCTAGAAGCCAAACCCAAGAAAGTGGTAATAGTAGTAGTTATGATTGCTTAAAATGTGGTCCTAGGCATTCTACAGGTAATTGCCCTGCTTATGGTAAAACTTGCTCGATTTGTAATAAACCTAATCATTTTGCTATAGGGTGTAAAAATAAAAATAATAGAAAACAGGTTGGTGAAAAAAGTTTCGATAAATCTAAAAATGTTAGAAAGGTACAGAAGAGAACTGTTCATGAATGTAGTACTAATGATACTAGGTCTGATGATGATAGTGATTCTTTCTATATTGACACAATAACTTTAGATAATATTGATACTAAGAAAACCTTAAGTAAATCTTGGACTATTGATATAAAAATTAATAATAAAACTCTAATTTTCAAATTAGATACGGGTGCTAGTTGCAATGTGTTGCCTTTGAATATTTATAATGAGTTGGGATTTAAAAATAACAGAATAGATTTTGAGCATGCTTCAATTATAACTTATGGTAATAACAAAATTGATACAATTGGTACTGTCACTCTTGATTGTTATGTAAAAGGGGTAAAGTGTAAGATCAGGTTCCTGCTTGTTGATGTAGATAGTACACCAATTCTTGAAACTCAACCTATTGAAACGAGTTGATTATGTAAGTTGTGGCTTTAGTAATAAAAGTAATTTCATTAATATGAATAAAGATGTATTTTCTGGTACAGGTAAGGTCCCTTTCAAATATAAAATAGTTTTAAAGAGTAATCCAGTACCTTTTGTCAGTGCTTGTCGTAGAATTCCTGATTCAGTTAAACCTGCATTAAAAAATACTCTTGATGACTTAGTTAATAGGGATATAATCAAACAGGTAAATGAGCCCACAGAGTGGGTAAACAATATAGTTTTGGTGGAGAAGCATGATAAAAAAAATTAGAATATGCCTTGATCCTTTACATCTGAATCAAAATGTATGCACAGATCAATATCCAATTCCAACTGTGGAAGAGTTGGCTTTAAAATTAAAAGGAAAATCAATTTTCACTGTTTTAGATCTTAAAGAAGGTTTTTATCATGTACCGCTAGATAATGAAAGTATGAAACTGTGTACTTTCATAACACCGTTTGGTAAATACTGCTTCAAACGACTTCCTTTTGGATTGAACGTAAGTCCAGAAGTATTCCAGAGAGTAAACCAAAAAATGTTTGGTGACCTTAACATTGGTATTTACTTTGATGATTTCATAATAGCTACTGAGACCGATGAAGAACATGATACAATTCTTCATGAAGTCTTAGCAAGAGCAAGGAAATATGGAGTGAAATTTAATGATAAAAAAGTGCAATTTAAGGTAAATGAAGTTAAATACATAGGACAAATATTTTCAGTAGATGGAGTCAAACCAGATCCTCAATATATAGAAGCCTTATTGAGCATTGAAATTCCAAAATCTAAAAAAGAGCTTTTAAGAATAATGGGTATGGTTAATTATTTAACAAAATATCTGTGGCTTGGTGCTAAAAGGGCCAATGTCAAAATTTTGCTGTTTTGAGTTAGGCATTGCATGAAGTTACTCTCATTGATATCTTTGATGTGCTAAAGCGGCCAATGTCTAGGTCCAACAATAGTTGAACTGTGCGTGTTTCAACGGCCAATGTCGCTGCAAATGCCCAACAACTTAGTAATAGCTAAAAGGGCCAATATGTACGTTGGCCCTTTTAGCAGAACTTCAAATCATGTAAATAATAAAAACAAAAGACCAATGTCAACTTTGGCCGTTGTAGTTTCAACTGCATTCATGGTGACATTGGCCAGGCGACAGTAGTGTGAGATCGAGTCTCAACAGGTCTACGCCTGCATTCTTCCTCTATATTTCACGAATGCAACACGTGAATGAATAATTTTGGTTTGAAAGTGTTGAGTGTATTCGTTAAATGCAGACAATGAGTTCAAGAACAAGGACAATTTTGCAAATGTGTAAAATTGATAATGGTAAGTAACACATTTTTGTATTTGAGAGGAAAATTAGATTTTGCCTATTTGAAGGTTATGATTCATATAGAGGTTATTGGGTATTCTGCGATAACACGTATGTTTAGTTCGTAGCTAGTTTTTTAGTGTATTAATGTTAGTATTAGACTTGTTGGATGAGATATTTTGATTGAAATCGTTTTATTTTTTTGTTTAGTTGCAAGAAAAAACAAATTGTACAAATTATGTTATTTTTGCAGATTCAGCATCAGTCAGCGACAGTAATAATTCAACTATTCTGTCTAGTCCAGCACCTATTGTGGGAAATGGAGGAGAAGCGGTTGTTGAAGTAACAAGGCAATATACAGGGTCAGGGGAAACTTCTGCTTCAGAAGAAGAACCATTTGAAGATAGTGGTGATGAATATATACCGACGGGTGATGCTGACGACACTGACACAAACGAAGAAGAGTTTGAAAATGATGCTCCATTGGTCGTTTCTGCAACAAAAATATTGAGTAAATCAGGCAGGGGAAGAAAAAAACAAAACAAAGAAGAGGCTACAAGGAAACGAAAGAGAAATTCTTCTACGTGGACACGAAATGTACGGAAGTTGTTGAGAACTCAAGGCAAAGAATATGTGTCGGTATCCGGAAATAAAGTCATACGTGCTAAGGAATTGAAAGCAGCATGCATCTGTCGAAAGAAGTGCTTCGAAAAATTTACTCATGACGAGAGACAAAGTTTGTTCACAAGTTTCTATAAATTATCCAGCTCTGGACAGAACCAGTTTATTGCACATTCCATAGACGAAGAAGAAAAGAGTGTTCAACGATTAAGACATAATGTCCGCAACAGAAGTAGACGAAAATTCACCAGAAGGTATTTTATGACAAACTCGAATGGCACAAAAATAGAAGTATGTCAAGTTATGTTTTTAAATACATTTGATGTAACCCTAAAAAAAGCAAGAGTAGTTGTTGAAAAAAAAAGGTCTAGTGGTAGTAAGATATGTTCAGAGGATAAACGGGGAAAACACGGGAATCATCCCAAAATTCCCGAAAATGACAGACTTTCAATAAAGGAACATATTAACCTATTTCCGGCTTATGAAAGTCACTATTCCCGCTCCCACACGCAGAAAAAATACTTGGCATCCGACTTATCGATTGCTCACATGTATCGACTATATACACAGTTTTGTCAAGAAAGAAATATTGTACCGAAAAGTGTCTCACTGTATAGAAAAATATTTGTTGAGGACTTCAATTTGTCATTCCATAAGCCTAAAAATGATACTTGTGCAAAATGCGACCAGTTTGTCGTTAAGTTAAAATGTTGTGAAAACGAGACGGAACGCATATCGATTGAAGCAGAAAAAAACGAACACTTACGTTTGGCAGACACCGCATATGCATCAAAGAGAGAAGATAAGGAGAAATGCCCGAGAACTCCAGGTTATGTTACAGTATCGTTCGACTTACAACAATGCCTACCAACTCCCTACCTTCGAAGTGGATTGAGTTTTTATAAACGTCAGCTATGGACATTCAATCTTACCATTTATCAAACCGTGGGAAAAGAGTCTTCTGCTTTGTGTTACTTATGGAACGAAACTTTAGCTGGTCGTGGAGGTCAGGAAATCGCTTCTTGCATTTACCATTACTTGCATGATCTAGTAAATAACCGTAACATACACACGGTAGTTTTGTATAGCGACTCATGCGGAGGACAAAACCGAAATATTTATTTTACTACAATGTTATTACAAACTGTTTGTGAATTGAAAGCCAAAGGTAAAAACCTAACTATTCATCATAAATTTCTTGAGGCAGGTCACACGCATCTGGAAGCAGATACGATCCATGCGGCAATAGAAAAAGTGAAAAAACATACAACTGCCGAGATTGAGTTACCTCGTGATTGGGCAAATTTAATTCGGTCGATCTCCAGAAAAACTTCAATAAGGGTAATTGAATTGGAACAACATCAATTTTTGGACTTCAAGTCATGTTTGAAGACTTATTATGTACATCGCAAAAAAAACATCCTGAATGAACCTATTCAATGGCTGAAAATAAAATGGATGCAGTATTCAACCAATACTGAGAATATTTTGTATAAACACTCATTTGACGGAAATTTCAAAATGTTCAATATATCGAGAAATGCCAATAAAACACGACAGGCTCTCCTACCGATACTTCAACCATTGAACAATGAACTACTTCCATTGAGTCGGGAGAAATTGCAGGACTTACGGGCACTCTTGCCGTACATTAACAAAAATAGCCGTCCATACTACAATTACTTTCTGGAACAATTAGCCGCAGATGATAACACCGTGGACACCTTTCCGGATGAAATTATTGAGGAAGATAGTGAAGAGTTTTCAGAATAACATTACCTCATCATCCTATTATTTCTGTACTTACTTCAGTAAAATATTTTGAGTAACTTTGTGCTTTGTTTTTTTAACGTATGTGAATTATCACATTTCTTAAAACTGTTGAAAATGAAACTTATTCTTGTTACCTTCATTACTGCAATAACGGCCAATGTCAGAAAAAAATTAAAAAAATTAAAAAAATATTTTACAAAAAAGGCCAGAGTCAATATTTTTCAAAAAATTTGTAATTTTTTCAAAACACGAAATAAACAGTCTGATGCTACATAAGTAAATCTATAATGATGCCAAAGATGGTACATCCAACTTGTACCACGTAAAAGTTACAAATAAAATAATTTGTAGTAAAAACTTTAAACTCGTTTTTCTCAAATGTGGCATTTTAGACATTGGCCCTTTTAGCACCAAGCCACAGATATATACCTAAACTTTCAGAATTTCTAGCCCCATTAAGAAAATTGATAAAAAATAATATACCGTGGTTATGGACAACAGATCATACTAGCCTTAAATACAATTAAAAAACTCTTAACTGAGATACCAAATTTAAAAATATTTGACTCAAAAACTCCAATTGAAATACAGGCTGACGCTAGTCAATTTGGTATTGGTGGTTGCCTACTTCAAAATGGAAAGCCAGTTGCTTTCTGTTCCCGTAGTCTTACAGAAGCTGAAGTAAGGTATCCACAAATAGACAAGGAGTTATTAGGTGTTTGTTTTGCACTTGAAAAATTTCATAATTTTATATATGGTCGTAAAATTTTAGTCAAAACCGACCACAAGCCATTGGTGGCTATTTATAACAAAGATTTTTACAAGGTTAGCAATAGATTACAAAAATTGAAGCTCAAGCTGCTAAAATATGATTTTACTATAGAGTACTTACCAGGAAAGTATATGTTTATTGCGGACCTTTTATCAAGATCATTCATTAAAACTAAACAAAAATATGAATCAAATATTAAATTTGTTCATTGTCTAGATATAGATATTCCTATTTCTACTAGTAGTCTAGAAAACTTGAAAAAAGAAAGTGAAAGTGATTCAGTATTATCCAGTCAGAATTTTTTGTAATTTGGGTTGGCCAGAAAACCTTAAAAAATTAGAACATAATCAAGAACTTTCAGCCTTTTTCAAAATTAGAAATGACCTAGTTGTGAAAAATTCTTTGGTCTTTTACAACGACAAAATTATAGTCCCTAAAATTCTTAGAAATGCAATGCTTGCAAAATTACATAACATAGCACATCTTGGGACAGAAAAATGCAAGGCACGTGCCAGAAAAATATTTTATTGGCCTGGTCTTAGCACCGATATAAACAATTTTAGTGCAAAATGTAAAGTTTGTCAAAAATTTTGTAGAAAACCAACAAAAGAGAAGCTGATTCAGCATGATAGACCTAACATTCCCTATTACAAGGTAGCTGCTGATATTTTAACTTACGGTGGTTGTGGCTATCTGGTGGTAGTTGATTATTTTAGTCTTTGGATTGACTTGGTTAAACTTGATTCTAAAACTGCTGAAGATGTTATCAACAAACTCAAAACCATATTTTCAGAACATGGAATCCCTGCAATATTTGTTTCAGACAATATGCCCTTCAATAGTGTAGAGTTTAAAAAGTTTGCACGAAATTGGGATTTTGACATAGTTACCTCAAGTCCAAAATATCCTAAGTCTAATGGTTTGGCTGAGCGTTCAGTTGGTATTTGCAAGAATATTCTACGTAAATGTAGTGAAACAGATAGTGATGTTGATAAAGCATTATTAGAATATAGAACTGCACCACTTGTTGGAATAAATTTATCACCTTCAGAACTACTGAATCAAAGACTTTTGCGAACTACCTTACCAGTATCAAAAAATCTTTTATTGAAAAAACCAGATATTGATTTTGAAAAACTGAGCTCTCATAGAAATAAAGCTAAAACTTATTATGATAGACAAGCTGTGACAAGACCTAGTTTCAAAAAAGGGGATAGTGTTATATTAAGGAAAGAGAAACATTGGGTTCCAGGGGAAATAATAGGCAACTCTGAATGTCCTCGTTCATATTTGGTAAAGGACAATTTTGGAAAGGTTTATCGGAGAAACTTTTCATTCATTAAATCTTCTCCTAATCCCTATATGCAAGAACGTTCTCAATTTGATGAGTTTATTGAGACAAATAAACACGTTGAGTCGGAACCTGATGTTATACCTCCCTCAACAGATACAAGTATTCTTGTGAGTAATATTCCTGGGCCTTCCCATAACATTGTTAAAACTAGAACAGGCCATGTGGTTAGGAAACCCATTAGATATAGAGAAAGAAAAAGAGGGAGATGTCACGATAGTGTAACTTAGAGTTAAATCTAGTACCATTTTATGTATGTTCTGTGTTCCATGCACAAGGTGTGCCTGTGAACACTGTGGTTGACTTTTGACGGACATGCGTCTGAAGATAAGATGGCTGTACTTTGTACTTGCATATTATTATTAATAAATGTATAAATCCGATTGCCTCATCATCTTCATTTATACAACTGTAACATTTTCTTTGGAGGAAGTAAATGTACTATTACTGCACCATCTAGTACTGCTGCCGTCACTTTTTGGTAACCTACGCCTGCGTTTGTACTGACTTCTTTCAAACAGTTTTGCATGCAGTGCCCGATATCAGCATTGTTACTTGGCTTCCTCAGCCTGCCAACTTCAGATATGGAAGGAGGAAAAGCCTGGTTTTCGTGAGCGAAAAATGTTCCAACATATGTTTCTCTGTGTTGTGCAGCTACGTACATCTTACACAGAATAGACCGGAACCTCTTTTCAGATCACATATTTTGACTTTTATTTTTGACTTAGCCTTCATTGGCACATTGAAGATCTTAACATTATTTCGGCATATGATACCATGAATCGATTTCTCTCTTTTGATTAAGCAAAGATCAATGTATTGATCGTACTGATTCAACCCATTTGAGTGTGCTTTCTTCACATTAAGAACGGATTCTATTGGTGGTATCAACTTTCGACTTCCAATGGTTACTAATTGGTTTTATTCAAAGGGATTCTCTTCTTCACTCATAATGTTTAGAAAATTCTTTGCATGGGTGCTGAATTTTTTCTCAAATGCTGGCGTGTCTTCAATATTTACTTTATTGCTATCTTTTGACCCAGTGGAACAAACATCCTCGAACTCTGAAATGAGCCTTGACATATCTGGACCTGACACCATCCACTTAAGAAGTACCGTTTCATTGTCAAAGATTCCTACAGCTCCACCATCACATTTAAACTTCTTATTAATTTGTTCGTGGAACTGATCATCTGATATAGCTGAAAATGGAGCTGTTCTCCTGTTTGTAAAATTTCTTTGCAGGAGTTTTGCATAAACATCAGGGTGCTTGTCAGGCAGCTCTTCAAGATCACGCACGAACACTGGCAACCATCGTGAATAATGGACAGCATCCCAGGAAAATGTCCAAGGACATATCATCTTTAGCGTAACAACATACAGTTTAAAGTTCGCAGTACGAATGCTGAAAACCAGTTGAAGCAACAAGGATTCCATCTGAACGACAGTATTCCAGTATTTAAACTGTGGAGATTCCAGCACTCTCCTGATCCTCCAAACTGCTTTTTCCTCTTTTTCATTTTCGTGACTTTCTTCACAGTATTTTACGTAAGCCTGGTTATTTCATGAGCATATCTAGCTCTTTTAACGTCAGAGGATGTTAATCATTCTTCAGCTACGCCTTTACTTGCTACTCCGGCTTGAACGAGGGTGTCTGTCCATCCGCTATTGACTAACCATTTCCCTAGAATGTTTAGCAGCATCATTTCAATGTAAAGGGATCCATCATAATTAGGACTTTGTCTTCACCATGTGTTTTTGGGAAACGCCACTGTATTTGTTTCGATATGGTGTAAACTGGTTGGTCTGCTGTAATCACGGAAGTTTGTTCAATTTGAATTGTAGCAGCAGTTTTGAACGGCAGCCATTTTGAAACGGCTTAACCGAGTTTGACAATTGACCAACTTGATCGAGATGTACCCAAGTACCTGTGTACCAAATTTCATTAAATTTTGTTCAGGAATTTGCCGATCCGGAATCCTACTACGGCCGCCATTTTGATGACGTCATTACCGACGATGGAGACCATTAAAACTTATGGTGTGGGCCGTTTTATGTTCACTATGTTCAGTAACATGTATACTATAACCACCTTAAGTAGCATGTTCTCCGCCAGAAAAGTCAAATGGCAGTAAGTGAACATTTTTTAAAAAATACATTTTTACTGAATACAAAAAGACAGTAAGTCAGGCACCTTGTCCTTAATATCCTTACTGGAATTGACGCCCGGTTTCACTTCATTAGGCTGTTATTTAGTGCATGAAGGCCCAGAAAATTTCATAAATTTCGATTTTTGTTGGTTCAACGTTTAATCACTTACGGTCATTTGCCTTTTTTGGGCAGTATACAATCCCACTATTAATGTTGTTGTTTGTTTGTTAATGTTATCAATACTTCCAATACAATTTCATAGCATCGAGTGGTCTCTCTGTGTCGTTGCTTTAGAAACGGTTTGTTGGCACGCCGCGTGTTTGACTGTTTGACTGTGTTTGCTCATAGTTGCTTCAATTTTCAAGAAGATGGATGTTGATTATGATAGTGGTAGTGATACCCCTCAGATATATCTGAGAAAGCAAATGCAATAGTATCTAATATGTTACCGACCAAATCCAAGTTAGTATACGAGAAAACATTATGACCAATTTCGTGAATGGTGCGACAAGAAACATGTAAAAAAAGGTTTCTGAAAATATGCTTATATATGCTATTTTGAGGAAAAATCAAAAATTATAAGACCTCCTACTCAAGGTTGAAAATTACATTGAATGTCAAGACATATTGATATGAGGAAGTTTCAAAATTGGTCCCGTTCAATAAGAACAAAAGCGTCGGATACCGAGGAAAAAAATCTGAAGTTTTATCAAGGGATGATATCGATAAATTCATTCATTACGCTGATAACGAAACAAATTTACTTTATAAGGTACAGATATAATCACAATTTTGTAAAATTATTAGTAATTTCAATATTTTTTATTCTTAGGTTGTCCTAATTTTGGGTATCGGCGGTGCTTGTCGCCGTGAAGAATTATTATATATAACTATTGATGCCATAGAAGATGCTGGATCTATATTGATTGTTATAATACCTGAACGAAGGCCTATTGCGCAAGAACTTTTACTGTTTCAAATTATGGTTATATTGAGATATACCGCAAGTATAGAGCACTATGGCCGCCTCATACAAAAAGTAACAGATAATTTTTTAAATATTCGGGACGAAAATGTATTAAACAACATGTGGATATGAATAAAATAGGTGAAATTCTCAGCTTGATTGCAAAATGGCTTGGGAAAGACATGTATAAGAGCTACACAGGTCACTGTTTCAGGAGAAGTTCTGTAACTCTTCTGGCCAATGCAGGGGGTAAAATTACATCCATAAAACGACACGGTGGCTGGAAATCTGCATCCGTAGCAGAAGCATATATAGAAGATATTGTGAATAACAAAATTGAGATTTCGAACAAAATACTCAGTTGTCCATCTTCCAAACAAATTAAAATATCTGATAAAATTGTGGAATCAACTCTTCAAAAAATATCTAACGTTTCTGATCAGCAGCAACATGGAACATCTTCGGGAATTTATGTTGGAAATAATTGTTCAAACTTTACTATCAATTATTATTCGAATAAATGAAATTGTTTTATGATGAATAATCAATTAATAATTGACCCTGTTAAAAACAAATCTTTCAAAAAGTAATATTTCATGTTTATTTTGTGAATTATTTTGGCAGTGAAAAAAGTAAACATTTACGCATCAATATAGATGCAGAAATGTCATGGTTTTTTGACAGTTGTACAAAAAAGTATCTAATTGAAAATAGGTCTTATGCATTTTTTTATAATTGTTTCAATCGTTTATACCATCCATTCAAATACTGGGAAAATGAGATAGCTGCCAAAACTATCAATAATTAACAAGAATAAAAATGACTGAAAAATAATGAAAATTCAAAAGATTGTCTTTTGGAGCATGTGAAGTCAAAATACATGTCAACAAAGATTATCCAAAGGAAAACATGGACGTCATACCAAGGCATGTTTTACCAATTTCAAATTTGCTGCGCATTTTAAAATATGAATTATTCAAAATATTTAAAGGTTAGAGTTAAATGAAACAACTTATAATTATTCAGTAACGCAGAACATGGATTCAAGTGATTTTGTGATACATGCATGTGACCTAGATTAAACGTACAATTGAATAAGTCGTTTTTTATAATAACTAATTTTGGATATTTTAAATAAAAAATGATAGTAACAAACGCTCACTCTGATTTTATTGTCATTTGTCAACATCACCTGCATTACTCAATTCAGAGGACATATTCTTGACTCAGTTTTTTCGTTATATGTTCCACTGATACACAATTTGACAGGGCCTTGGGTTTAGGAACTATTGAGAGGTTCTGAATACTGCAAGATTAGTATACATGAATGTTCAATTTGACAAAAACAACAACATAATAGTTACAACACTAAACCTAATGGAAACTAATGATGAGGATAATTAGGAAATCAAACAATATAAGTGTGTTGTAATGGTAACCATTATCTACAATCAGTTTGTGCAGCCATGAGTCCACATTACACATCCACTGATCATATCCTAGTTTACTTTATATGTGGAAGTTATTTAATAGTATATAACTTATTACTTGAGAAATAGCGTCTCCACTTTTCCAAAACATTCTTTAATATACTCGACATATGTTTAGATAACAATGGCAGTATCATGAGGAGTGATGATAGATCAAGGACTAGATTGTTCTTTTAAACAATGACAGAAATTGTCAATATCCCGCATCAGTGGCACAGCCATGTTTCAATTTGGGAGGGGCGCTGAACATAGAATTTCTCAGAATAAAAAAATACGGAATTCATGGAAATAAAAACGGTCATTGGTTGCCTGGGGAGGAGATTGTAACCCCAAAGCACCCTTGGCTGCGTCTGTGTTTTACATTATCAAAAATTTGGGCTAGGTCCGAGAAATTTTGCAAAGAATGTAGAAATAAATAATATAAATAATTTCAATAGTGTCGAAATACTCCAAATGGGATATATTATTCTGAGGCAAATATTTCATACGTTTTTATACAAAGAGGCGAAGGTTCGACAACCTAGGTGGAGTATAGGGGAGATTAGAATAAACTTAAAATTTTCAATATTTTGAAATCCAAGAGTAGTCATTTTTGTAAGGTTATTTGAAGAGTGGCCGAGGGTCAGATATTTATATGATAGCCAAAGCTCTGACTTCGTGATCAGGGTGGAGACGATTTTCACCATAAAAGATTTTTTTTTGATCACCTTGAGGCTCTACAAATGAGTCAAGAAGCAATTCAAATTTGGCGCCATCAAATAGATTTCTTGAGATTGATAGAATCTCATTGCAATATTAGAAGGGAGGGTGGTGACTATAGTGTCTTACCCTCTATTAAGTTGTGGGAATGTTTGGAGGAAAGCATATTTCAAAATTATTCATTTAACCCTATTTCATTACTTTAAACTAAGATGTAATTTAAAGAATCAAACATTTAGTGACTGATATTATTCAAAGCTGCTTCAACCACTGACCTTTGGTAGATATATTTGAGTATGTAAATCTCTCTGCCTACCTACCCCTGATATAATAATAAACAAATAGTGAACAGAAATTATAACTGTAAATACCACTCACTGTATTGGTTAATTTATACAGTATTCAGGGCTTTCTAGTGACCACACCCTTAGCCTTACAAAAATGTACCAGTTTGGACTTTTGATCCTAGTGAACTGATCAACAACAAACCAAATATATTTGAAAATCTACCACTTTATTTTATTCCATAAAAACCTTGAGATGTGAAGACTTCCATGTACACTTACTACCATGGTAGCTATTCGTCTATACTTTGGGACGGAGTTCCTTGAACAGCCACTGTTGATATGCATTGTTGATGTCACAAGGCATCAGCGACAAATGAGATGTTTGAGGATGCACAGCCATGCACTTTTTGTGCACCCTGTGCAATAATGTGTGAGTATTTTCGTCATAAATCCAAGGACCGTCCACGGTTCCTAACCGACAAATGGCAAGTTTGATTCCCTGCGCATCGGCTTCGATACAACGTTCACCCACACCTAACTGTCCTTTGGCATTAAGTCTGATGAGTTGGTTGTTTCCAAAACCATGGCAATACTGGATGGCCATTAAAGATGGAGGAGCATGTCCTAGTGTGTCTAGGCATTTGATTGCTGCTACAGATCTGTAACATTAACATAATTATTCAACAATAACAAAGAGTTCAATGCGGACGAGTTTATTAAGTAATTTTTTCAATTAGGTTCAACAATTCATTCCATTCCAACAGTTTTGAAAAATTAATAGCACTTTTTATTGAAGTAGTTTTCTGTGATTTCGTTTGCTTTTGATTGTTTACCTAATATTGCTGAAAAAGTATTATTATGGTTTTACCATGGATTGAACCTTTTTCTTATGTAGTGAACAATACTCAAATTGTAAAAACTGCTGTTGGTTGGCGGGAAGGGTTCTGTTCTTAGTACCGTTTTCATTATTGTTATTATGAAATTAATTTAACAATTGAGTTGGGTTCATTATTAAACAAGTCAACATACCCTAGAGAAATGAAAAATATGGCGAAGATTCAACCTCCAACTTCATTACCTTTCATTTGCCTACTCGACAATATAACGATCAGTATAGATAAGGTCAAGGTTAAAAACTTAAACCGTCTCCATTGTCAGTAAACTGAAATTTGGGCTCATTATACAGGTTGACCCAGGGCTAATGCCAAACATTTAGGATCGAATTTTAAGGTACAAATAAGATTGATTTTTTCCCCTTAAGCATGTGCCCTAACTTGCTTCGTTTTCTAGATTCAGGTTGTCAAAGTCAAGATAACCCCTTTCCATGGCCTGCACGCTCTTCTGACTTAACCCCTATGGATTTTTCATATGGAGTACAATGAAAACCAGAGTTTATGCTGAACCCTTCAACATCAAAGGTACTCTTTTGGAAAGGATTGTTCAATCAGTCCGAGAGATCACACCGCCACATGAGTTGGGCAACTAACCTGACACAAGACATAGTAGAAAATAATTATTTGAATAAAAAAATGTTTTTAATATGCTACATTTCTAAACGGGCTAGAGATAATAGAATCATTCTTTCTTACCCTATACAGATTTATAACCCCATACAGATACCTAAACCATATATTTTGTTTTGAAAATTCCACACTCAACATTTTCGACCAATTGAAGGCCTGTATATTCCATTGTTACCATAGCAACTAATAAAATCTCCGAAAATTTTTGTATACTCCTTGGGGTAAGGAGCATGAAATTACATTGGGAATTTTTTGACGTCTCTTTGTAACAAAATATTTTAAATAGGTAAAAATTAACAAAGCTTACAGAATGGCCACTATTTAAATTTCAAAATCATCAAAACCAGTCATTATCCTAGTATTTTTTTAATGATATTTTGGTGTGAAATTTTCTTCCAAGTAAAAAGAAATTTTTTTCTCAAACACGAATATTTTTTAGAAATTTTCGTGTTTTCGAAAAAATTTCCAGTAATAATTGAAGCTCTAGTGGTATTATAAGTGAAAATTTGCGGCTGCAGATTTCTAATAGCTACTTGTGAGATTCAGAATGAAAAACATAGGGCACATGCAATATAGACATTATAGAAATATCAGGATATTCAAAACACTCTTCATTTTATCCATCTTGGGAATCACCCATGATAGAAACTACTCTTTGTTGACACTGCATAATGTTTCCACACTCACCTCATTTCACCAAAATGTAAATTTGGAGGCAATTCTGGATATTTATCGAGAACATCATATGCAACATTATCCATGAACCATTGAAAACTCTTACAATTCAGTCGGTCTTTGAGAACAAGTTGTTCACTTATATCTCCCATATCCAAATACCTAGCCATGGGT